>JASUUG010000221.1:600000-1188184 GCA_030449905.1 Luvunga scandens
AAATTGTTGCATTGAGTCCCATGGTCCGTCACCCACCCCAACCAAAATAATTGAGAGAGGATAGTAGCTGTGTCCAAAAAGACACTGATCAGTACAGCAACAATATCACAATTTTACCTCAAGATTACAAATGGAATTGCTTTACCTAGCAGCAACTATGGAGTTCACAGTTGCTTGTTCTGGTGGACTTAACCTTCCGGATGGTGTATCAGGGTTCCTGGTTACCTATTTAGATTTGTAAACATGTAATCATAAGAAGAAGGTAACAAACAGGAAAGTTAAAGACAAACCCATCAGAAAAAGAATGGCAGAAAGCAATGTTTTATACACCTGCCCATCAGCAATAATGACGAGTACATGATACTGTCTGTTGCTTGCCTCCACAATGTCAATTGCAGCATCAATAATAGGGGCAAATGAAGTTGGGCCTATACAGGAGAAATAATTGATCATAATCCTAAAATCATTTAATGTGGATTCATTAATGTCCAAAATTCAACTAACTAGAATGCATGGGTGAAAGGCAAGAATTACTCCCAGTATGAGAACAAAGATTTTCTGGAAAGTAAATTATTTCTAAGAATTTAAGATTACTACTCATTTGAGGTAGATTGTTATGTTAGTAGAAGTTGTTTCTGCTTTTCCTACTTTATTTAGGTTTTGGCCACTGCGGCATTTTACCGGAATTTGAAACATGATTATTATTGATATGATGATTTTAAATTTCTCCCCCAGTTCTCTAATTGCTTGTCCTCTGTCTTCTGAATTACCTCCCCTTATTCCTTTCTACCATTCTATATTTCTTCTATTTTCTATCCACCAACTTTTCCAGATAAACTGGAAGTCTGCAAAATAAAAGTTTAGAACTACAGTCTCATACTACATGAATTATTCCTTGACTAAAGAATGATTTATCTCACATTTATTCATTAACATGATTGCATATAACAAAGATCAAAAAGTTAGATAATAACTCGAAAAGTGAAGCCAAACAAAAAAGAAAAAAGTGTCATTGGCAGAGGAAGTTAAAAAGAAACATATATGCATGTGAAAAACAATTTGGATAGCTTAGAAGGCGCTGATAGCAATTATTATAAACAAGAAAGACGAAGATGTAAAGAACCTGACAACTTTAAGTGTGGTAGAATCTCTCTATAACGTGCAAGAACTTCCTCAAAACCATGACAATGACGGTTATTAGGATAAAAGCTGAACACATATTGATCATGCGTTGATGCTACAAAGAAAAAAAGTGAAAATAATCATCTAGCCTGTTCAAGAAAACACCATCATATTTTCTAACAAAAATGTTAAAAAAGACACTAACCATCACCAAATCCAAAACAAGGTATCAAATTATCTTCATCAAAAGGAGACAAAGTACGACCAATTATAGAGATTGCTTGCTCATACGGATTAGGGATGTTACTAATGGCATGAAGGCTCTTCCGGTGGAATGAATACTTGCCTACGATTGATAAATTGTATTACTTTTCTCCCATTTATTAGAACAAAAAATATAATTTACTAAATGACAGTAAGAATCACCCGTCCACTCATTGCTTTTTGTAAAGTCGACGCCAAGTATTAAATTTGATGATTCAAGGCCAGCTTCTCGTAGAGCAGAAATTACCTAAAAATAAAAGTACCAATTTCTCATCATTGACATATTTCGGTAAGTACATATTATAGACAAGCTAAATGGAAAATAATTAATTTTTTCCCCTTCTTTGTTTCATTTTTTTTCTCTGAGGGATTGGCCAGGCCATGGTTCCCAGGCCTCAATTCGGCTCTGCTAAGCCTTTCTCTTCTGCTGCTAAATCTAGAATATCTAGCTTGGAGAGATCTCAGCTCTCCAGAAGTGACATCTCAAGCTACCACAAATAATTAAGAGCCAAATGGAAATTAAATATCTGTTGTGCCCTCAGCAAAGGAGTAAAAGTTGAAGTAGTGAGAAAAACCTCATCCAAAGTATTGTAATTGTCAGCAAATCGTGTAGCTTGTGGCGGATGTTGATAGTTATGATGCGCCGAACTTCCTGCATAGGACATAGGTTGATGACTATGATGTGCCGAACTTCCTGCATAGGACGTAGGCTGATGACTATGATCCATCGAACTTTCTGCATAAGACCACGGTTGATAATTATGATCCATCGAACTTCCACCATAAGATGGCCTTTGATGCCGAAAATATTCATGAGAATCATCATCATAACCGGATTCTGTATTTCCCATGGCTAAAGAATTAATATACCTGTATCAAGAATCACCAATCAGTCACGGTAGCTATTTCTTGACATACAAATTCGAAATTAATCTAATCTTGGTAAATGACTGCCAACTTATGAGTCTTGAATCCAAAAATCCAAAGTAATCCATATATTTAGTCCAAACACCATTGCCTACCAGAAAATTGAATTGCTAGGCTTTGAATAATAGGAATATATATATATATATATATATAATACTTGGAAAAATTGTTAAAGCGGAATTGGGCACAGTTAAAAGTCATAATTTCACCGAATCCAAGCTTGTAAAAGCCAGAGCTATTGAGCTCAATTACTCAAATATATTCTTCTTCACTATAATCCAGCAAACCCATCTACAAATTCCCAATATAATTATCATAAAAATAAATAAATGAACCATCAGCAACTTACTGAACAATTGAAGGAATACACAGCTATCAAATGAATAATACCCACAACACAAATAAACAAATGATGAATGAAGAAGAGGGTCTCTTACCAGTAACAAAACTGAGAGGTAGAGGGAAAGAAGAAAGAAGAAAGAAAGAAGCAGCTGCTGAACGATTCAAAGTGATTCTACAGTTCTGACTTTTGACTTTCGTCTAAAGGAAAGGACACTTTTGTTGACATTTATGTTTGGTTTGCTACAAAAGATATGGCTTTCTTATGAGTACACATGTTGGAAACTTCAAAATCATCTTTATTTTTGTTCACCACTTAACGTGATTTAAAAGCATTAACCAATATATATGTAGTCTTAAGGGAAAAAGAAAAAACAATAAAATGGATATGATTTTTTGTTTTGCATGGCAAGCTTTCGGCTAAAATTGAGGGCCTTGTGCGTAGGAAAATTAATTGTGGGAGTAGAATTTTTCTTTTTTGTTTCTTCTTGCTTTCTTTTTTTTTATCAGTAGATCTCTTTACTATCTTTGGAGCGACAGGGATGAATTATGTCAAGCCATATCTCGGGTTTGGACAGACATTTGATTCTAGTATCAACAGAGCGGTTGTAAATTATTACAAATTCGGCAACAAGTAATCACAATGTTTAAAAATTATATATAGAGAAATATAGAAGTTTCAAACTTTCGAATTTTGAAATAATATTAATTAGGAAATATAAGAATTTCATTTTGGAGTGAATTTTTTTAATTTTTTTAAATGAAAACTAGAATAATTATATCATCAAAGACCTCGAAAGATTGATAAGTGAGATGAAAAATTTATTATTCATACCCAAAAAAAAGTAGACTTGATTATAAACTACATGATAAAAAATCTATAAAATACGATGCATAAATAAAACCGACTTAACAATTGAGAGAAATAATCTAATCTCCTGAGAGAATTTTTTAATTTAAGTAAGAACTAAGATTTAAGACTTTTCAAAAGAGAATGAGACTGATCATTAATCAAATGTTTTCTATTGTTCTTTTACATAAAGATAATTCGTGCGATACGGCAGATTTACCAAAAGACTTTTTAATTATGTGAGAATTAAAGAAGACAACTCATCACCTGAGTTTTATTAAAGTCTAAAAGAATATACCGCCACCTTCTATTAATATATTATTCAGAAAGTTTATCTCAAGGCTTGTGGCTGCTCCGTGGATACAATCATACAAATATATAAACAATTATACAAGGTTGCTTCCAGAATATAATGCGCCACCTCCGCCTAAATTTTTGGCCACCTCCACATGGTTTGTTTAATTTTATTGTTTAAAGTCTTAAGCCAATCCACGAGGACAGAGGCAGACCTAAGACATTTTATTACTCGAACTTATTTATAACTTATGATAAATATTTGTGTAAATAATTTATATATTAAAAAGAACATATGTCAAATAATCCCGCATCAAAATTTTTAGTAAAATATTTATATTTAATAAAAGAATGATACCAATGCAACAAACACGCTTATAAAATAAATTGTTAAAATTGTATGTTAAAAAATTATTTGTAAAATTCTTTTTTTTAGTGAGAAAGAATGTGATATATTTGAATAATTTGATTTAATGAAAAGAAAAAGAATAAGTATGACTATGACGGAAATAAACTATAAAATTATGAAAATATTGTTAATAGTTATATCACTTTGTAAATTTTTAATACTATTAACAATGTTATAATATATTGACAAACCTTTTTTTTTTAATTAGACCAAACCATGTCAAACTTTCTTTTTCTAATATGTTAAAGCAATATTAACATTTTAGCCTTCTGATGATTTTAATTTATTTAATAAATATATAAATTAATCATTTTTAAAGAAAGAAGTTAAAACATACTGAAAATAAAATAAAAATTCTATTATTAAATAAAAATTATAAAAAAAATTTGAAGTATATAAACCAAATTTTCTTGGGTTAGAATACCCTATAGCTTGCCATGTAGGTGGGAAAAAAAGCCCAAGTCGGCTTGACCTAGGGCAGCGGGCTTTAGGCCCAGCCCAAATCGTAAGATGATTGACATGGATAAAAATTGTAAAGCTTGGTGTGAATGGATTTGGTTAAGGGATTATGGAAAAAGTCTGGGTTACTATATAAATTAAAAAATTAATTTTTAATTTATAAGCATCATTTGTTGTTTATTATGCTATATTATTATTATTTTGTATATTGGACAATTAGTTTACTGTGTATTAGATAATTATTTTTTAAATATTTTTTTTAATTTTTAGCATAATTCAATTTTCATTTAAAAGATTAACAGCAGTCTAAGTTCCGCCCAAACCTGCCCGAACTTGGCCCGTCAAATTTAATCGGACTTTTAGAGAATTTGGACCTGTTACCAATAACGAAAACTTAAGTTTGGACTTAAAAACACCCGACCCAAACTCATGAGTCGCCATCCTTACTGCCATGGCGTAATGGCATAGGTCCGTGTCTGCTTGACAACTTGAGAGGTCGGTGCCATAAATTTTGGGTTTCGAGTTTTTTATGGGTGTTTATGATCAGATATTTGGATAATTAGCTGGCTTTGTGAAATTTATGATCGTAAGCCCATATTCGGCATTTGTGCCTTTTTTGTCTAGGTGGTTATGTTCCTCTTGATTTGACAATATATGCATAGCCTCATCATATCATTTTTCTGTCAATTATTGGCTATGCAGAGCTCCAATAATTACAATTTCTTTTGGCATGCATCATTTGGATTAAGCTAAGCAATAATGGTTTATCAAGAGGAAATCATGGCCCTACATTTTGCAGTGTGCTATTCTGCAAGATTTCATGGAGCTTTCGGTAGTTGTTTGGACTTGTTTTGGGCCTATGTTCAAGCCACAGTTGTGTTAGACAGGACAGGCCCGGGTATGTTTTTATAAAGAGTAATGCTTGTCATACCTCATTCTTGTAACATAGTTGTATAACTAGAGAAAATTACATAAAAGGACTCTCATTAGTTAAATTGAACTCTCTTATAATGAACTCCAATAAAGATTCATCCGTCGGCTCTTCCCAGGCACATTAAAATGGGGGTACTGTTTTTGACTTTACCAAATTGCAAAAACAAGCCACTTGCCAGCCGAATTCATTTGGCTAAACGTAGAGTTAGCTCAAGAAGAGCTCAATGAGCCATTGATGGACTTACAAGGATTCATTAGAGGTGATGAAAGAGCAATGTTGAAGCCATCAAGCTCATTCTTGCAGCTTGCTTGAACCATGGATCCTTCCAAGTAATCAACCATGGTATTTATGCGAGTCTCAGTTTGTCAAGAAATTGACTCCATTTTGAAGATTCCTCTTAGAACAAAAGGTCATCATTAATATTAGTGGTAATGACGGACCTGAGCAATGACCACAGGGCACTGGAGTCCCCCCGAAATAAAATTGTTCTTAAATTCAATTACTCATTCAACATATGTTATTAATCTTAATATTATTATTCATTTAAGCCCCTAGTAATTTTTTTAGTGAAGGCCCAAGTTAAACTCTATTCCATTATAAAAGGTAAAAAAAAAATTTCTTTAACTAATTACAAGAGTTGGCGGCTTTGCATTTAATTAAATTAAATTTTTTCTCTTCAAAATCCCAATTTTATTCAATAAAACAATTTGACTCATTAACTTCTTTTCCAATTTCTAAAGCCTACAAGAATCCAATGTTTGCAAATCTTATGATTAAAAAAATCACTACAAGAAAATTGGCACTTGTGATAGAATATTTGTCTATAAAGAGTTTATGATATGCATATAATATAAATTAACTCAGTCATAATATTGTGATAAAAAGTTTGATGTTGACCTTGTTTGACCAAAATTAAAAGTAATACTTTATTTTTTTTAATCCAAAACATTGTGTCTGGATTGTGAAATGATTTTTGAAATAAAAAAATACATAACACAAAACGGTGCGTTTTTAAACTCACTCTTACACTTTCACAAAAAATTTCCTGAGTCCTAAAACTAAAACATTACTTTCACCACACTCATTGTCCACTCTCACTCTCACAAAGAACACTCAAACCCTAGCCACACTCATTGTCACTCTCACTCTCATAAATAGCACTCAAACCCTAGCCACACTTGTTGTCACACTGTCAATTAATCAGCCACTACTGCCCCTCAAACCCTAGCCGAGCCACCGTTCCTTACCCTTAGATTTTCATAGACAATCGAGCAAAAAGTGAAGCAACACCCAAGTCATAGACCCATTTATCAAATTTGAGCTAGCCACCACGACCATGAAAGGCGATGGCGCAATGCAACACAAATCGTTCATCTCTCTAATATCGTCACCTGACCTTTAATTCCAAGTTTGTTCTTCTTCTTCATGTAAATTTGTTTAAGGCCCCAAGTGGTTGAGTGAAAGTTTGTATTTTGGAGAGTCTGTGAGCGAGTGACTAACTGACTGAGATGATGGGGTTAGTTAAGAAGTTGGATTATGAGATAGAGATAGATAGAGTGAAGGTTTTTTATTCGTGATTTGCGAATGTTAAATTTGATGTAACTGGAGATAGATAGAGAATTTGAGATTATGTAAGGCTGTTGATAAGGTTGGTCTATTTCTTTGTACGTGATTTTCTTGTCAAAGAGGCGCGGGTAAAGTAGTTGCCTCCTATGCTTCCTTATTGTTGCATTACTATGGAAACTTGGAAACCTAAAAAAGGAAAATGCAAAACAAAAGCAACAAAAATAAAACTTGGGCCCTGTTAAAACCTTGGCTTCCATGTTTTAATCACTTTCCCTTATTTTTAGGCACAAGAATAATGATCACTTATTGGTCACTCACTATCAACCAAACAAAGTATGTTAAAATATGTGTTTCCATAATGATGATTTTGATGATAACAAACATGTCTTAAAATTGATTAAGTTTGGAGAAGGCTTTAATTGGATCAAAATATTTTTTCATTAATTGGATTAAAATATTTTTTAAGCTGCATAATAAACTGAGCAAAGAATAACCTTTTGAAAACAAATGGAAAACGATCACCTTGAAGCAAGATTTTGATTCTAGAAGAAATCAGCTAACCATTATTAGAAAATGACTAACCTTTATCTTACAAAATTAAAGTTGAGCTTTTGAAGGATAACGATAGACCTTTTGGGAGAAAACGGCAAATCGTCATCTTACAAAATTGAAAGTTGAGCTTCTAGATGATAATGGCAGATATCATTTAGGAGAAAGCAGTTAACCAATATCAGACAAAATTGAAAGTTTAGTCTTTGGACACTACAACACTCCGACATCATGAAGACGGTAATCCAAAAATTTTAATTTCGGCCCAACGGTAACTTAAGTCAAAACGGTAGTCTATCTTGTGTTTAATGGCAGTCTAACTTTGGGCAAAAAGTCAACAACGACTAGTTTTTAGCTCCAACTATAAAATGACTCAATCAAATTCAAAATTTATGAGATCAAACAATAATCATTGAGCTTATTACTAAGTATACAAACTTCATTGAGCTTTAAACTTGTCATTGTTTCATTGAATTACACTTTGAGCTTTCATTTGTAAACATATACATTGTATGAGGGAAACTCTTTTGTAATCTTTATTTTTGAATGATTGTAAGTGTGGGAAACACTTGGGTTAAGAGATTTGGGATAATCTCTTGTTGTAAAGGTTGATTGACACCTGCAAAGTCAATTATAAAAGGTCTTGAAGCCTTGGAGGCTTGGATAGTGGAATCCTCAAGCCTGGTGAGCTTGGAGACGTGGAAGTAGGTGGGGATGGCCGAACCACTTAAAAATTCTTGTGTTTGAATCTCTCTTCTCTTATCTCTTTACATTTTTATTAGTTTATTTATTATTGTTTTGAACTTGTTTAAGATTTACAGTAATTTTTATTCGAGCATTGCTTAATTTTTAGAAACTTAATTTACCCCCACTCTTGGGTTGTATAGCTAATATTTCAAAATATTCTAAAGACCATTTGTTTTCCAAGTGAGAAAGATAAAAGAAGTTTTGTCTCCATTTAGTCAAAATAACCGAAGCCCCTTTGATGGGTGTCGAAGCCAGCAAATATAAAAACCTACTCTAAACAAGATTTTGTATAGTGACGGAGTAAGGTTGTGTTCACAGAGACTAATAATTATTAAATCCTTTTTAAAATGAAAGTGTAAAATTGGGGGATTGTTGACAATAATGAAAATCAAATTAAATTAATAAGAATGCAAATTAAAAGTGTAATTCAAAATGGAAAAACTTTGGTTGAAGGAATTAACTCAGCTTTGATTCGACTACTAATCATCGATACAACTATAAATTATTACTGCTTATGAATAGATCGGTTATAGTTATTGAGACACTCTAATAGCCAATCTCTCCTTAATTAGTCGATAACCAAGGTACGACTGTTGGTTATTTCCCTAATCAATAGACAATCCTAGATACAATCATAAGATTTAATCAATTGACAGCCTGAAGATTAGAGAGACCTAAATCCTAATTAACAAACGCATACGATGGTTCATTTAAATTAGATTGTTTATTCCCATAAAACAATGCACTGTTATTTTATTTGTTGCAAACATCAAAATATTCATATGATAAATCTTTTAATTGTCAGTAGATTAAATTGATAATTAAATAGTGGCCAATTATCTAATTAACAAAGATAATCATGACAATAATTCAGAGAATAAATAAATAACCAAAAAGCAATAAAATAATTAAAGCATAGAAAGATCTCACAGTAATGGTGAATCAAAGCTTCATTAACCTTCAACCAGAAAAATGGGTTTAATTCCTCATGGAGAAAAAAGAAAACCCTAAAAAAGATAAAAATAATTGATTATCCAATTCTCCTTCTTTTTCTCCGCTTTTTATAGTTTTCTTAAAAAGGATAAAGATATTAATATCTAAAATATTATCTAAAATTTAAATTCAAAATTACAAGAGTACAAAAAGATAAAACACGTTAAAATAAAACTTCAAGTTTGCAGTTGATAGCAAGTGCCCAGGCCTTATCAAAAAATTTCTTCTGAAATTGAGAATTTCTTCAGGAAGTCAATTCATCATTAAACATAATCTTGTAGCTCAATTTAGCACCAATAAATAGAATTGCACATACAAAAATAAAACATAATTAAATCACAACTATTAAGTGCAAAACAATGATAATAAAGGGAGTAAACAATACAAAACTAGCGCATGAAATGCACTATAATAAATTCTCCCGCACCAAGATAATGCTTGTCCTCAAGCATATAACTCAAGAATAATCCCAAATCTTCACTCAATTCTCATTCTAACTCATCCAAAAATAATCTTAAGCAAGCACACCTCAAGGATTTAAGTCAATCAACATTCAAGAGACAAGGATTTCAAAGCATGGAATCTCAGAAGCTAGCATAAAGTCACTCAACCACCAAGACAATCTTTTCAAAATCCAAGTGCAACAAAATTTAATAGATCTCTCATTGATGTCACTCCATGCGCTCAAAGTGTTGAGGGTATCATTTATGCACTCAAATCAAATCAACGAATGCTATTACCATAAGCTTGCTCATATATCACATATCAACCACAAAACATGAATTAAATGCAAAAATCTAAAGGTCTTAATAAGGTTGTAATGGGGCTAAATGGATTGAATGAAAAAGAAAGGTCTATGGAAGAAAAAGATATAAAAAAAATGAGAAGAATGAACCCATTAAATGAACCTTATGACATCAAAATGTTTATTGCTACCTAAGTCATCAAGAGTTTTTTTTTTCTTTTTTTTTATGGTTTTTTTTCAATGAATCTTGCACAATTTTATTCAAGCATAATGCAACTTGATCTAATTGAGAAACTTTTATTCAAGGTAGCAAAAGCAACAAAATATATCCAAACAATGAATTCAAAAATCTTCTCAAATTAAGGCTTAAAAAGTAGGTAAACAGGTAAGTAGATGGCTAAGGATCAAACAAAGGTAACAAATAAAAATAAATAAAGATCTTCAGGTGGAGAAAAAGAAAAGAAATGTGGAAACAGAAAAATGGAAAGAGGTTTGCCCTTATCATTTTAATGTATAAATCCCGTAATACGGCTTCAATGTGCATAACAGAGCAAGTTCTAGAATAGATAAACTAAGATTGATATTCGCTCAACAAAAACAATTAGAGCAAAGTGGTTGCTTATTGGTTCAAATCCTCTCAAAGTTGGTGAATTTGCCATCAAATCATGTGCACTCATCAAATGAATCAACTATCAATAGTGGTGAGTTATTTATTTAAGCAACCAAGACCTGGCTAATCAAAACTCGAATCTATTCATGCATCTCAACTCCCATCCAAGAAAAATAACATTAACTTTAAAATCATTCAAGGATGAGCAGAGTGAAACAAAAATGACTTTAGAAAAGAAAAAAAATGACGCAACCAAGAATGTTATTCAAAATCATCTCAAAAGCAACAAAATAACACTTCCAGACATTAATATTGCAAAAATCACTCCCCCACACTAGGAACGTACATTGTCCCTAATATATGATAATCAAAGTTCACATAACGAAATAAAGCATAGGGACAAAAAGATTAAAGGCAAAGAAAACGTCCTTGAATTGTCAACATAACGTCTATGGGCTTAGTGGAAATGGTGGGATAAATCCTACACTCTCGAAGAACGCCCCCAAATTCTGCTCTAGTTTGTTTAGCTTGTGCTCTATTTTCTCCAACTGAGTGCTCAAAGGTGGTACAGAAGTAGAAGGAATAGTTGGTGGGGCAGCAGTATCGTCGTCAAACTCATTATCATCAGAGGTAACACCACTCCTAGCATAAAGCTTCTTTGGAAGTTGAGTGGGTCCTGGTTCAGTAAACTGAAATTTCCCCGCCTTGAATTCAACCACACCTGTTCTTTCAAACAAAAGTATATCCAAAAATTTCTTCTTGCAAGCAGGATGCAAATTATGATTGTCAAGATCAAGCATACATAAGTTTATAGCTAACAGAGTAATGTATAGACCAAGAAATAAAGTCCCAAACCTTTTAAGCACATTCTAAAATTGATCTGCTAACCAAAAACCTAAATTAGGCCTCACATCATTTAACATGCACCAGATAAAATAAAACCCAGTTTTAGAGAAAACCCCCGAGTTATCTTTCTTCCTTAAAAACTTTTATGCTAAAAATCGATGCGCACATTTTAAAACAGGATCACGCAAGAATGAACTCTTTGATTTACTTGGGTCATAGGCCTTGTTATCCAAAGATAAATCATGCCAAAGACGATAAGGCTCAAATTCTTCTCTAAAGTCACAAGTTGTTCCTAAATATTCATCACAAAAAGAATAATCATCATCAATGAATCCTAAAGCTAAGTTAAAATCTGTGATAGATTGTGAAAAAGTCCATCCCATTAACCTAAACTTTATAACATTCGGAGTATGCAGAGTAAAATCATTCGGTATATTAAATTGAAAAGTAGAATAAAATTCCCTAATCAACTCAACATAACTTAAAAATTCAACATCAATAAATTTGCGGAAACCAATCTTATCAATTAAAGAATCAAAATTTTCCTTAACATTCAACTTTTCAAGAGTCGAGTAATGAATATACTTAGCTGGAAGTATTTTTTGCTTGGAAATATCTTTGTACATCTCTTTCTCCTGTTGAGTCGTGAATGTGAGGCACCATCCAAGATTAGATTCTACAAGCGGCAAAACACTTTTCCCCTTTCCATGTTTCGATCTCTTTTTCACTGCTTGGCGGGAATTAGAAACTGTGTTCCATGGCATCGTGGTGGGAGCAGCAATCTTGGATTTTTTTGCTACAGTTTTCTTTTTAACCATTAGTGACTTAGAAGTTGTTGCTTTCCTCTTTGGCATTGTTTGAACTCAAGGGTTTGTGTTTAAACGGATTGCTGCCGCACATAGGTTGGCATGGAAATGGGTTGTGAGGGTGTTGGTGATGTTGCGGCTGTGATGGATTGTTGAGAGCAGCACGCACAGATGAAAATCGATGAGAAAAGAGCGGCTTATTTGTGGAGAGCTGTGTGTGCGCGGATCGTGGTGGGTGGAATGGATCGTGTGGCTAGAATGGAGATGGATTTTCAATGGTTGGATAAGGTGGATGGCGTGTGCGGGTCCTGTAGATCGTGGAGAGTGGCAGCTGGACTGGATTTGGTCGCGGGTTATTGGATCGGTGTGGATGGCGTGCGTGGGTCCTGCAGATCGTGGAGAGTGGCGGCTGGACTAGATCTGGACGCAGGTTGCTGGATCGGTGTGAATCGGGTTGTGAGGATGCTGGTGATGTTGCAGCTGGAACGTGATTGCTGCCAGCGTGGTCTGAACGCAGATCGTGGGTGAGTGGCGCGTGCGGATCGTGGTGAGCTGTAGCTTTAAAATGTTGCTAAAAATTGAAGCACAAAATCTGTTTTTTTTTTTCAAAGAAATTAAATAAAAGAGTAAAACTAAAAATAAAAACTATAAACTAAATGCTGAAATATACACTTGAGACACCAAAAATTACAGAAAAACTTTTTTATTAAGCACACAGGCAAGCCTTAGTACCTATTGTAATAAATTAAAAGCAGAAGTACTTATTAGTTAAAGCGTGGGCATGTTTTAACAAAAACTTTTCTTCTAACCAAAATAAGTGTAGATATTTTTTAAACAACCTAAATCAAAACCAAAAATAAAAAAATGTAACAATAAATTAAAAATAAACATAAAATCCTTTGGGTTGCCTCCCAAAAAGCCTTTTGTTTTATGTCTTTGGCTAGACACATTTATACTTCAATCTTTATAAACAGGGTTCTCAAAAGCCATTTCCTCCATAATATTCATCGAAAAACCTTCATAAAAAGGTTTTAGGTGATGACCATTAACCTTAACATTTTTTTCAGAAGTTGGACTCCGAATCTCGACTGCGCCATGAGGAAAAACATTAGTAATAATAAAAAGGTCCAACCCATTGACAACGTAATTTACCAGGAAAAAGTTTAAGTTTAGAATGAAAAAAGAGAACTTTTTGACCAACAGAAAACTCTTTTCTCAAAATCATTTTGTCATGAAATGTTTTCATCCTCTCCTTGTAAAGTCGCGAACTCTCGTAGGATTCATTTCGAATCTCCTCTAACTCTTGCAGCTGCAACTTTCTCTACTTTCCTGTTTCATCCATCCGCATATTACATTGCTTAACCGCCCAGTACGCTCTGTGCTCAAGCTCTACAGGTAAGTGACAAGGCTTACTAAATACTAAACGGTAAGGAGGCATACTTATGGGAGTTTTATACGCGGTGCGATACGCCTACAATGCATCATCAAGTCGCAAGCTCCAATCCTTTCGATTTAGATTAACCGTCTTTTCAAGGATAGACTTGATTTCTTTGTTTGATATCTCAGCTTGTCCGCTTGTTTGTGGATGATAGGTAGTGGACACTTGGTGGGTAACATGATATCTCTTGAACAAAACCTCCACCATCTGATTACAAAAATGAGTGCCTCTATCACTTATCACTGCTCTCGGTACACCAAATCTAGCAAAAATATGAGACTTGATAAAATCTTCAACAATTTTAGCATTGTCAGTCCGGATGGCTTTAACCTTTACCCACTTAGAAACATAATCCACAGCTAAAAGAATGTAAACATTACCAAACAATGAAGGAAAGGGTCCTATCAAATCTATACCCCACACATCGAATATTTCACACACAAGAATAGGGGTAAGTTGTATTTGATTCTTATGACTTAAATTACCTATCTTTTGACAATTCTCACACGACTTGCAAAACATATATGAATCATGAAACAAAGTAGGCCAAAATAGACCACATTCTAACACCTTAGATGCTGTCCTCTTAGGACCAAAATAACCTCCACATGCATATGAGTGATAAAATTGAAGAATAGAAGGAATTTCAAACTGAGATACATGCCTTCTGACGACTTGATCAGAGCAATGTTTTCATAAGTACGAGTCATCCCAAACATAGTACTTAGCATCACTCTTAATCTTATCTTTTTGAGCCCTCGTTAGATCACTAGGTAGTATTCTTGTAACTAAATAATTGACAATGTCAGCGTACCAAGGAACCATACCTTGAGTTACAAAAAGATGCTCATCTGGGAAATCATTTTTCAAAGGTGTTTCTTCTTCACTTGAGGTCAATCTACTTAGGTGATCTGCAACTAAGTTTCTGCTCCCTTCTTGTCACGGATCTCCAAGTTGAACTCCTGAAGTAGTAGGATCCAGCGGATGAGTCTCGGTTTCGCTTCCTTTTTGGCGAGCAAATATTTGAGAGTTGCATGATCAAAATAAACAATCACTTTAGTACCTAATAAATATGAACAAAACTTTTCTAAAGCAAGAACAATAGCTAAAAGTTCTTTTTCCGTTGTTGAGTAATTGCACTGAGCACTATCAAGTGTCCTCGAAGCGTAATATATCACATAAGCAGCTCTTCCAACCTTTTGTCCAAGAACAACACCAACAACATAGTTACTGGTGTCGCACATTATCTTAAAGGCAAGGTTTTAGTCAGGTGGCTGTATAATTGGAGATGAAGTCAATAACTCATTGAGCTTATCAAATGTTGCTTTGCATGCCTCATCAAAATCAAACGCCACATCTTTCTGAAGAAGCTTGCATAAAGGTTGAGCTATCTTAAAAAAGTCCTTGATAAAGCGTCGATAAAAACCTGTGTGACCAAGAAAAGAATAAACTTCCCGGATATATATGGGACAAGGTAAAGATTTAATAACATCTATCTTAGATTTATCTATCTCAATTCCTTTAGCAGAGGCTACATGGCCCAAAATAATAACTTGATCTACCATAAAATGACATTTTTCGTAATTCAAGACAAGATTTGTTTTAATGCATCTTTCAAGCACTTTCTTCAGATTATATAGGCAATCATCAAAAGAATCAGAGTAAACTGTAAAATCGTCCATAAATACCTCTATGATATTCTCTACATAGTCTGAAAAAATACTGACCAAACACCCCTGCAAAGTGGCGGGTGCATTATAAAGACCAAATGACATACATTGGTACGCAAAGGTTCCAAATGGGCATGTAAAGGGAGTCTTCTCCTGATCTTCAAGCGCAACTGATAGCTGATGAAAACTTGAATAACCATCAAGACAACAAAAGTGAGATTTTCCTGCCAACCTCTCAAGCATCTGATCAATAAAAGGAATGGGAAAATGATCCTTCTTAGTGAGTGAATTAAGCTTTCTAAAATTAATACAAACCCTCAACCCATTTTGAACTCGTGTGGATACTAACTCACCATCGGGACTCTCAACAACTGTTATATCAGTTTTCTTTGGCACCACTTGTACCAGACTTACCCATTTGCTATCTGAAATTGGATAAATTATACCTGCATCGAGAAGTTTCAAAACTTCTTTCTTCACCACTTCTATCATGAGTGGATTCAAAGGGCGTTGAGCTTGTATCGAAGGTTTGGCATCTTCCTCCAATAGTGTTCTATGCATGCATGTGGATGAGCTTATCCCTTTGATATCAACAATTGTCGATCCAATAGCCTTTTTGCAATCCTTCAGCACTCTCATAAGCTTTTCCTTTTCTAAAGCATTAAGCTTTGAAGAGATGATCACTGGAAGTGTCTTTCCATCTCCTAAAAATAGGTACTTTATATGACTCGGCAATGGTTTAAGCTCTATTTTCGGTGCTTGTAAAATAGATGGAAGACGTTTTGCATGAGAGGTAGGTAATTTAATATAAGACACATTAAGAGTTAAAGTTCTCAAAGAATTTAATTCAAAGATTATCTTTCAGAATGCAGAATTTAAAACAAACTCTCTTTCATCCTTTTGCAATCCTTTGAGGTCAAAGCTGTTGTTTAAAGCAACTACCAATGAATCTTCAACGTCCAAATCAAAAACTTCCTGCACTAAAGGATCAATAACATCTTTAGAGAATACAAAATGTTCATCCCTACGATATTTCTTGGCATCATTTATATTGAACTCTATAACCTCTTTATAAAACTCCATAGTAAGAGTCCCTTTATGTACATCCATTTTAGTCCTAGTAGTCTTAAGAAAGAGTCTTCTTAGCAAAATTGGGATATAATTAGAGGAGTTATCCTCTTCCATATCAAGTATATAAGAATTAGCAGGAAAAACCAACTCATTAACTTGTACTAAGACATCTTCTAATACCCTATCAGGATATGCATTAGACCTATCAGTTAGTTGAATTGTCACGCCAGTTTCTTTCAATGGACCAATATTTAAAGATGAATAAATGGAACGAGACATGACATTAATAGAAGCTCCTAGATCTAATATAGCCTTTTCAACTCTAATACTACTAATTTTGCAAGAGATAGTAAACATACCTGGATCCTTGCACTTAGGAGGTAGTTTCTTTTGGAGAACGGCGGAAACATTCTCGCCCATATGAACTTTTTCATCTCCCCTCAACTTCTTCTTGGAGGTACAAAGTTCCTTAAGGAATTTAGCATAGGGAGGTATTTTTTTTATAGCATCTAGTAAAGAAATATTTACCTCAACCTTGCGAAATGTCTCAAGGATGTCTCTATCTTGTTCTTGCTTCATGGATTTTACAAATCGACTTGGAAAAGGAGGAGGTATCACCACAGGTAGGGGTTTCGCTTTGCTGGGTTGCGCATCTTGAGATTGAGGCATCAATTCATTCTCCTCAAGCTCATCTTCTAAACGCTTTGTCACTTTCTTACTAGGCTCTTGCAACTTCTTCCTACTTTTAAAGATGACAGCATTGGCGTTTTGCTTTGGATTTACCTTCGGTTGTGAAGGTAATCTCCCTGATACTTGAGACTTTAAGCGGCTCATTGTAGTCGCCAGTTGGCTCACTTAGTTTTCCAAATTTTGAATGCTTGTTATAGTTGCCTGCTGAAATTGTTGAGTGTTGGTTGCAAGTAATTTAATAATTTCTTCAAGAGACATACCTGACTTGGAGTTTGATTGAGGAGGAACCGGTTGAAATTGTTGTCTTGGTGGGTATTGATGTGGAAATCCTGACGGCCTAACTCTATAGCTGAAGTTGGGGTGATCCTTTCATCCTGGGTTTTACGTTTGTGTATAAGGATCATATCTCCTCTGAGGCATGCCTAGAAATCCTCTAACTGTATTGGCTTGTTCGAAGGGTTCTTTTTGAAGTATAGGACACATATAAGTTAAATGACCCATATTAGAACAAATGCCATATGTCTTCACCTGTTGCACATTACCTACAACAAACTTTTCTACAAGAGAATTAAGTTTATCTAAATGTTGATCAATAGAAGAAGTACTTACCTCATTCACTTTCCTTAAAGTGGGATCTTATTTATTGCCAAATTATTGCACATTGGCAGCCATGTTTAAGATCAACTCCCTTGCTTGAGTAGGGGTTTTGTTCACAAACACACCTCCACTAGCAGCATCTATCATACTCCTATCCATCAATGGAAGTCCTTCGTAAAAGTATTGAATAAGAAGTTGATCAGAAATCTGATGCTGAGGACAACTGCCACACAATTGTTTGAATCGTTCCCAATACTCATACAAAGTCTCCCTAGGAAGTTGTCGGATTCTGCAAATGTCTTTTCTGATGTTGGCAGCTCTTGAAGCAGGAAAGTATTTCTCTAGGAACTGCTTCTTCAAACCGTTCCACGTTGTAATCGATCCAAGAGGCAAGTAGTACAACCAATCTTTAGCTAACCCATCTAAAAAGAAAGGAAAAGCTCGCAGCTTAATCTGCTCTTCAGTTACACCTTGAGCCCTCATGCTTGAACACACAACATGAAACTCTTTGAGATGTTTATGAGGATCTTCACCTGTAAAACCGTGAAACTTGGGTAATAAATGAACAAAATCAGATTTTAATTCAAAATTTACCTCCAAGTCCGCATAATGAATGCAGAGTGGTTGCTGGTTCAAATCTGGTTCAGCTAACTCTCTAAGAGTTCTTTCTGCAGGCGCAGCTCTATCCATAACTTGTTCTTCTGAATCGCTAGATGATTCAACTAAATCAAGCAGTGTATTTATTTTAGAAAGAACAGGCGATGAGGATCGTTTCTTATCTCGCTTGACCTGCTGTCTCAGCCAACGAGCTGTCTTCTGAATTTCAGGATTAAACGAAAGTGTACCTGTACGAGAAGAATGAACCATAAACCAAGTAAAACGTAAAAAGGATTAAATAAATGACACCAGTCCCCGACAATGGTGCCAAAATTTGATGGGTGTCGAAGCCAGCAAATATAAAAACTTACTCTAAACAAGATTGTGTATAGTGATTGAGCAAGGTCGTGTTCACAGAGATTAATAATTATTAAATCCTTTTTAAAATGAAAGTGTAAAATTGGGGGATTGTTGATAATAATGAAAATCAAATTAAATTAATAAGAATGCAAATTAAAAGTGTAATTCAAAATGGAAAAACTTTGGTTGAAGGAATTAACTCAGCTTTGATTCGACTACTGATCATCGATACAACTATAAATTATTACTGTTTATGAATAGACCGGTTATAGTTATTGAGACACTCTAATAGCCAATCTCTCCTTAATTAGTCGATAATCAAGGTACGACTGTTGGTTATTTCCCTAATCAGTAGACAATCCTAGATACAATCATAAGCTTTAATCAATTGACAGCCTGAAGATTAGAGAGACCTAAATCCTAATTAACAAACGCATACGATGGTTCATTTAAATTAGATTGTTTATTCCCATAAAACAATGCACTGTTATTTTATTTGTTGCAAACATCAAAATATTCATATGATAAATCTTTTAATTGTCAGTAGATTAAATTGATAATTAAATAGTGGCCAATTATCTAATTAACAAAGATAATCATGACAATAATTCAGAGAATAAATAAATACCCAAAAAGCAATAAAATAATTAAAGCATAGAAAGATCTCACAGTAATGGTGAATCAAAGCTTCATTAACCTTCAACCAGAAAAATGGGTTTAGTTCCTCATGGAGAAAAAAGAAAACCCTAAAAAAGATAAAAATAATTGATTATCCAATTCTCCTTCTTTTTCTCCGCTTTTTATATTTTTCTTAAAAAGGATAAAGATATTAATATCTAAAATATTATCTAAAATTTAAATTCAAAATTACAAGAGTACAAAAAGATAAAACACGTTAAAATAAAACTTCAAGTTCGCAGTTGATAGCAAGTGCCCAGGCCTTATCAAAAAATTTCTTCTGAAATTGAGAATTTCTCCAGGAAGTCAATTCATCATTAAACATAATCTTGTAGCTCAATGTAGCACCAATAAATAGAATTGCATCTACAAAAATAAAATACAAGTAAATCACAACTATTAAGTGCAAAACAATGATAATAAAGGGAGTAAACAATGCAAAACTAGCGCATGAAATGCACTATAACACCCCCAAGTGGTAATTTGAATTTGGTTTGCTTTCTCAAAAAAAGGAATTCCAAGGCAACCACGCTTTTTATTATGTAATGATAAAGTAATAGTAGCATATAGAGCGACCATATTTTTCACACATTATCCCAAACACATTTATATAAATTATTTAAGTGAAAGAGATTTGGTGATTATCAATTGTTAATATGTGTTTTTTTTTGGAATTTTTGTTTCAGTCGTGGATTATTTGCTACCATATCTTTCCATTCCATACTTTTTTGGTCAGTTATAAGGCCCTTTGAGCTTTTTACAGCGCATGCAATCAAAATCAAGGTATTTTAATTCTTTAATATATGCATTTAGGCAAAATAACTGAGTAAATTAAATATATTTTGATATGCTTAGATTGTATAGAGCCCCAATTGATTATCCCCAAATCAAGAACCCTGTTTAGATACAATTTGTTAGTTAACATTTATTCGATGCCTTTTAAGTAAGTATATTCAACTTAGGTTTTATAATTTGTTAATATTTGTTGTAAATATACCAATAAACATCTAATATTTATAAATTATTCAGAAAGTCAGCTATGCTAATAAGGAGAAAAGAGCCTTTACCAAATTAAATCATCGACTTAGTTGAAGAGTATACGTTAGATTGATGCAAGATATGGTAAGTACGTAGCTATCAATTTATACTAAGTTAATTGTTTAAAGTAATATTTGTTAAGTGGACTAAAATAATGTCTTGTTTATCTACCGGTGCTTACAAACTGGTCTTTCAGAGGACTTGATAGACAAGAGTGAACTTTGGAAGAGCGCTGAGAGAATGAAAAATGGGGGCTACGAGCCTGAAACTGAGAAGATTGTTATCAAAATGGTGAAGAACTTTCATAAAGATAAATATTCTTTAACCATTTCAGCCCAAGAAGATTATATTTATTATATTATTACTTATTTATTTCGAATGGTGATAGGAAAAGCTGAAAAAGGAGACTAAGAAAAGCTTGCTAAAGTCAAATGGAAGAAGCAACATACTTGCACAATCATTAAGAAGGCTTCCTCGAATTGGCCATATGTAAAGGGCTTGGTAAATTTATAACCCTTACAAGTACATTCGTAACGTTCATGGATATAGTAACCATGCTAAAGAGAGTGACTTGTACGCTTGGAAGAAATCAATTAAAAGCCAGCTAGAGAAAATCACCAAATAAATAGAGAAGACTCGTCGCCACTCAGATTTAGAAAGTTGCACTTTGCAATAGTTCTTAGCCATAGTGTTGATGATTGCATGGAAGACAAAGACAATGACGAGGTGGATACAATTGAACAGAAAGTTAGTTTGTTTATTTTTTTTTTCTAGCTTTAGTGCATAAACTATGCTATGATAGTGATTGAGTTGTTATTTGATATTATATTTTATAGGAGCTTGATAATTTGGAAAAGTCAAATGAGAAGAAAAGGAAATCTTTACTTAAAAAAATAGTGGAAAAAAAAGGAAGAAGCTGAAGAAAATGATGAGAGTACACCTAAAGAGAAAAGAGGGTACAAATAACGAATAGTATATAACAACTCTCAATTCCTCACCCAAGGACAAGGGTTGCAAATTAGAATAGAAATAAAAGGAAAAAGGGTATAGTGTAACGTGTGCCAAGAAACGATAAGCATGCGGCAGCAATTCCCAAAAATTTCCATTCAATTTGCAAATTTTTGGTAGATTATATGACACGTACTTGCCTCTATCTAGATTTTGGATTGATGATGATGTATTTCATCTAGAAGATATTGTAGCCCATGTTAGGAAGATGAAGTACAATGTAATGCTGATAAGGCAAGTGATAGAAGTTAATGCTATTGAAGTATATATCGCGTAAGAGATTTTCGTTTTTCTTTACACTTGAATTAGTTTATATGATGTTGCAATAGTTTTCTAATGATAAGTTTTGGTACTTTGCCTTTACTGTTTCAGGTATCCCAAACTAAAAAAGGAACGAAACCATTTGAATTCATATGTCCAGGTTTTGCATCACTCCATCCTAGACAAGTACCATCTATTTCCCATCCTAACAGAGTGGAAGGTGTGAGCAAGTGCTTGAACAAAGCCCGTAAAGTTCAATTCTTGTTTATGTCATACAATCTCAAGTCTGTAACTTTCAAACTATAATTAAGTGTTCTTATAATTATTTATTCATTTTAGCTTGTCCTTCATAACTATTGCTTTCTTTTCTTTGCTTTTTTCTATTTTAGCTCCCATTAGGTTTATTTGTGTTTGATGTAGTGAAAAAAGAAGCGTTTTATTTAGATCTTTAGGGTTACAATGCTCCTGATCCTGATTTAGAATAACTGGTTAAATCGTATGTATTCATTTTCATTTCATAATCCTCATATTCTCGCTTTCTTTAGTATACTTTAGATACTTAACTATTTTAATTTATCATATAGCGCTATGACATTGTTCTCAGCTGAGGATTCTAAGGAAAGATGGAATTATGATTCTAAGATGAGATTTGTGTAGGTACAACCGATTACCTTAACTAAATGCTTTGTATCTAACATTTTAAGCCTAAAATAAAATATATTTATAATAATCTTTTTGGTTTATAACTATGAATAGACCCCTTAACAATGGGGAAGCTTGGAATGCGGCTATTACTTCTTGAGGTGCACAAAAGACATTATAGCAAACCTTAGTTTGCTAATGAATGGTGAGTGTTAGTGATGAAAAATATCATACAATTGGTTTCTACCATATATATTGCATTATTATAGAGTTTGAAAATTTTGATTTTATGGTTATTAGTTCCATGGGAAGACCGTATGCACTAAATAGATAGATGAAGTTTGTTTGGAGTGGGCTAACCATTGTATTGAATTTATTAGTGCATAAAAAAATGGTTAGTATAAGTCTGAATCTACACACAAACTTGCCATATTTCTTTTTACGTACATGTTATAATTAATGAAATTTAATAATTTGAAACTTGGAGTTTTACTTTAGTACATAACTTTTTAAAATGATAGTGTTGGGCAAATTCATTGGTGTTGCACATGCAGATTGAGTTTAAATTTGTAATGATTCCATTGCTTCTAAAACTTGAAAGTTTTACTTTATAATGATAATACTGGATATATTCAATTGGTGTTGCACATGTAGGTTGAAAGAAATTGTTGGACTTGGAGATTTGCAATGGTATTTGCTGAGAATAGGATGAGTTTATCAACTGGAATTTTATTGAAAATATGGGAAGTGTTTTGCCACTACAAGATTTGATGGTTTCTTCGCTTGTAGAATTTGAAACATTTGCTGTTGGTTGTTAGAATTTGTCTTGTAAATTACTTTGGTTGGATATAACTATTGGATACGAGTTAGATTTAGAATTTTTTAGAAGTTTATTATTGATATGTTCATAACTTATTCTATACATTGTAATCACGAAGCTATTAATATAAAGCGTTTTTTGACTTAATAGAATGTATAATTTAATTTTGGTTCATCTTGAATGCGTAATTGAATTTCAAATACAGGAATGCACAAATTTAAATAAAATATATCATAATTTCTATTAATATTGACATGACTAAAAAATGTTATTACTCCCAAGTATAATAGTATCTAGTTATAATATAACCCGATAAGTTCAGTGTCGAACCACAGAAAATCTAGTAATCAATTTGTTGTAACAAAGAAAATTATCTACGGGAAAAGAAATTGACAGGAATCAATATAAAAATATGCTAAGGTTACGAGATCCATTGTCGGATTTCAAATTATGATTATAACAACTTTCTCATATTAGTATTTTGCAATTATCTTGCCAGGTAATTATTATGTCATTTAATTTTTGACTGACCATTAATGTAATAAATATGGGACCAAGTACCTAATATGCCACAATTATATTGAAGTGTCAACATTATGTCAAAATACATATAAATCAGAAAAGATTTAGATGTTTAAATTAACATGACATAAAATAAATTGATAAATAAGAAAAATATACAAATGAAATAAACTTGAAAACTCATTTGAGAGAGTAATTAATTAATAATTTGAAATCTTAAGGTTCACCTTTCACCACAGCTTAGAAAATTAACTACTCATATTGAAAAACAAAACACCCATTTTATTTGACAAACTTTTGAAATATATTATAAGATAATTGATAACTCAAGAAAAACAAAAAAAAGAATTCCTCAAATTAAGTTTAGCCCCTCGCTTCCCTCTCCTCGACTCCTTGTCTCTTTTTTTTTTTCTTCTTTTCTGCATCTGCTTGCGTTTCATAGCAAGGATGCATTCACTTTTCATATTTTGTTTTATTATTATATTATAAATATACATTGAAGGGTTTGTTTGGCCACCTGACCATCACACTATTGTTGCATTCTTTTTCTTTTATTTTTTTATATCTCCTCAATAATGCATTCCAATGGCTCCAACAATTCTTTTTTGTTCCTGCTTTCAGTTCCAATTCCTTCTTTATTTCTAAAATATTTATAATATAAAAAAAACTTACATACTGTAATTAATTTTAATATAAAAATATATTAGGAGAGCATAGATAATTTAAGAATAATAAACGCATTAATCAATATTGTAAGAAAAAAATTGATAATTTTAGATTTATTAAATGTACACTTTTTAGTGTTAATCAAATATAAATTTAAATCCTGTGATAGAAAATCCCAATCATTAATTCTACTACAAAAAAAAGAAGAAATTATGATAGAAAATGTCAATCATAATTAATGTCAATCATAATTTCTATCACAGACTAAAATTAACTGGATAATAATTTACGTGTGAAAATCAATTTCCCTGCCAAGATTTCAAATTTAAAGAAAATTTGATTTTCTCCCAAAAAATCAATGAAAATATTCATTTTCCATAGAATTTTAGTATGACAGGCAAATGACTTGTAAACACTATTATAAGTTAATGAAAAATTTTTCTTTATCATAAAAGAGTGAGAGCTACATAGATGATGGATGTATTCTCTGTTGTCCACCCCCTGTTATGAGATTTTTTTTTTAGTCATCTATTGCCTATTTTCTTGTAGTGTAATTAATACAAAATACAAATGCTCTTCCAAAATACAAATACTCTATCAATTAAATTCCAACAAGTATTCTTAGTTCTTAATCTTTTATAAATAATTATCATTATAGATGGTCATTTCTGTTACATTATAACACAATAATTTAATTAATAATTTTTTTGGTTTGTTATATAGTATAAAGTATAATTATTCATCATCACCAATTCGTTTTGTCTAATTTGCGCATATTATATTGACACGACCCGCCCCACCCCTAGGGCGAGTCTACCTAATTCTATTTAATCGTTCTGACATAATCTAACTAATAAGGATTCTCCTGAAAATTCAACAGAGTCTCCCATAAAATTATCACATAACCAAACCTGCAATTAATAAAAATAAACACTCTCAAAATAATTCCAAATACAACCAACTTCGTTCTTCAATCTCCTCAATAAAATACCAAATCATTCAAATATCCAATATTAGATAAAATACATAGATTTGTCCACAAGCACCGAAATGTATCAAATTATACAATCCCAAAATATCTCAATAAAATATCTACGACTTCTAACTCTATCACATGGCCATAATTCCAAAATAATCATCATTGTTGGCTTGATTGTTGTACCTGCGAATCTCCTATGGGGGAGGGGAATATAATAAAACAGGATGAGTATAAAACTCAATGAGCTCAGTGAGTGGATAGTAGTTTTGGAAAAATAACTTTACTCTAAAATAATTGTATCATTTATAAGCACAATTTCATCAAAATAACACAAGAACTTAAATAAACTTGTTTAATTTAAATCATGCACTGAAATAACAATAAAACATAATTCTACATAAAATCAACAAAATCATAACACTTATAATAACAATACTGAATACCAAAAACTATCACTAAGTACCCAGAGGAATAATCACATCATATCCTGACCTCGACAGACGGGCAATGACGTACTATCTGGGTACAATCACGCCCCGGAGCTACACGGATAGACGGGGAAGTACCATCTCATATCTCATCATATCCGGACCTCAACGATCAGATAATGACGTACTATCTGGGTACAATCACTCTTCGGAGATACACGGATAGATTGGAAAATGGCATCTCATATCTCATCATATCTAAACCTCAACAGACGGGCAGTGATGTACTATCTGAGTACCTTCACACCCCGGAGTTACACGCATAGATTAAAAAATATTATCTCATATCTCATCATATCTGTGCATGCATAATCTGGTCCCCAAAAGATAAAGTCGCTCGAGTACACGACCCAAAGCCTCAGTGTGTACTCAGACGGGCCCAAAAGTATGTATCTCATATGTATCGTCTGTATCTCAATATTAGTATCTTTGTATTCATCATACTGCATGCATATGTCATCTCATTTGTATCACTATATCTAGAGGGAAATGGTATTGTCTAATGATTTTGCAAACAACCGTTTACATACATATACATAAACATATAATCTCATCTGAAATCTCATTTCCTTTTCATTTAACATGCCTTAAATATGCTTTTCTTTTCTTTAAAATATTATCGTGCATATTCAAAATTAGTGACCAAAATCATTAATCATACACATTTTTTGAAATAAATACCAATACGCAGATAAAATCTATTTCTACGAAATCATTTAAATCGAACCATTTGAAACTTATTTCGTAAACATGCTTTACTATCATAATAAACTATGAAAATAGGTTCTGTATATTCCACTCACAGTAACGATGCCCGAACTCGGTATCGAAATCGTCCCCGAGTTGATTCTCATTCGCGAATCCTCCTAATTTAAGGAAATAATATGATTACTATCCATAAATGTAAATCATAACTAATAAACTCAAAACGACATTTATCAGTAATAAAATAATCTCAAATTCATAAAATTACCCAAATACCCTCGACATCAAAATTTTTCAAATTATCGTCAGAATTACAGATTACCAAACTACCCTAAATTCTAATTGCAAAAATATCGACAAGTTCTGAATTTATAAAATTACCAAAATGTCCCTAACAACATAAATTACAGAATTACCCCTGAATCTCAAATTACCTAACTACCCTAATATGAAATTACTAAAATGTCCATAAATTTTTAAAATTATAGAATTACCCCTGAAGTTTATGAAATTATCAAATTACCCCTACTGATCAACAGTGATGGGAGGCTCAGGTCTGGTAGTTCTGACCTCGGTGAGTCCAATAGTGTTGGCGGTGACCTCCCATGAGCGGCGACGGCAGCGGATCGAGCTGCTCAAAGTTGTGAGTTTTTCGGCAGTTGATCGGCTCCAATCTGACTGTTTCAAGTGACGGGGTTGGTCAGAAAATGATGATGGTAAGCTGAGGAACAAGATCCAAGTGGTGGCATGGCCTAAAACAGACGAGATTGACAGCGAGAAAAATGGGTTGTGCCACGGGTTTTAGAGCTTAATTGTTAGTGTTCTAGTCTGTTTCCAGCGACGGTGATGGCGGGGATACGACAGTTGGCTCACAAGGTTCAGATCGGTACCAAGCTTGGCCGGTGGGGTGGTTGGAAATGGGAGAAACGGCTGGGTCAAACTCGCAGGTTTGGGTCAGGTTACTGTCAATCAGTCAACTATTTCTCCTCTCTCTCTCTCTCTCTTTCTCTCTCCCCCTTTCCATTCATAGAAACTAATTTTTTTTAAGCTTAATACAAATTAAGCTAATACTGGACCTAAGTGCCGAAATAAAATTCCAACTACGCGGCCATTGAATTGTGTCTGAATTGTCTCGATTTTGTATCATGACAAGTTTAAATTATTCGAGCATGATCAATTTATTAACCATGTCCAATTTACCTGCAGCGATTTGTAACCAATCTGATGTCTTTAAAAATTAATGAAAAAATTAAAAATAATATCATACACTCAATTAAATAAATTATGGTGCATATATTACATATATAGTGTTGTTTTATATTGTATAATAATAGAAAAATAATTTAGTGAATTGGCGAATGAGTGTTGGAAGAGTCCTTATTAAATCTTAGATTTAGGTCTTGTATCTTTTTTTTCTTTTAAAGTTCTTGAAATTAAGGCTATTATTATAACTATTGTCATTATTTTATTAAATTCCTCTTATTATCTTACTATTAGATACTGGTATTTTTATTAAGAATAGCCCCTTCTTGATAAATTGTCTAGTTCTGTCACTAAATTTACGAGAAAGGCCGGTTTGCCACAGGTGCATTCTGTCACTCATGCTGAGCGCTTCACTAAAAGAATTGTTATGGCATGATTTTTTTTAAAATTCCGATTGCCATGAAAATGATGCTGAGCCCTCGTTTGTTGACAACTTTAAATCCGTTTTAGGACAAGAATTTGAATGCACAGGGTAAGTTTTATTTATTTATTCATTCTTTTAGGTCTGCTAGAGAGAAGATGAGAATTTCATTAACTAAACATTAATTTTATCTCTTATTATTATTCGAATTCCTGAAGGTGCAAAGCGCATTCGTGGCTAGTCGCACTAGGTAAGCTAATTAAATAGCTAATGATAATCAAGTGGTGGTCTAGTACTGATATTTTACAAGTTTTAATTGGTAATTTTTTGAGTAATAAAAAATATAGGTACATAATTAAATTTTAACCATAGAGTATTAATACAAATACACACATGAAACAATATTTCTTAAAGATTACCAAAACTGAGATCAACCCAAGATCTAAAGTTATTATTTTCATCAAAATAACAATTAATAAATAGCGTTAAATGTCTCCTTAATATGAGCGGGATTCGAATATAAGAATGAAGACTTCATGAATAATTCCAAGATATCTTAATTACAGTTCAACTGCGTAGTACTCACAATTTTAATTTCTTGTAAAATATATTGCAGTTGGGTTTATCAAAAATACAGAGAAGCAATGGCGGAAGATATATGGAGTTGTTTTTGAGCTATTGGCAACGAGCTTGGGCGTTGATCAAATGCATTATAAGAAATTTTTTGAAGATCGATTCTCAATTGCCAGATGCAACCTTTATCCTCCCTGCATCAACTCAGCACTCGCTGTTGGCACTGGCCATCATTTGTGACCCAACTTCTTTAACTACTCTTCATCAAGACCAAGTTGTAGGCCTTGAAGTTTTTTGCAAATAATAAGTTTCAAAATGTCCGACCTCGAACAGCTGCCATAGCTATTAATCGGTGATATTTTCATGGTAATTTTTAAATATTTTAGTGATTATGTTTTTTAGTTTTCTCTTCATTTGTTCCTAATTTTTCTTAATGAAAACGTTGCATCGACCATGTTAGATTTCTCAATATGTGATTGTATAATTATCTAAATTACTTTAGAAGTATCGAAAAACTTTGTGAATATTGATGAAGATTTTTACCGTCGTAATAGAAAAAGTTAGTTTGGCGCACACGAATAAATTTAGGTTATCTGAATTTGTGTTTACGCTGAAAAGATATAATGTTATATTGTTAATTAAATTCCAGATACAAAATTGTCACCCTATTTATGTGGCATATGTCTGCCCGTCTTACATATTCTAGGTGAGGTAGAAATAATAGGCTAAATTACCAACTATCACACAATTTATAATAATGCTAGGACATATATAAAATCGGTTAGGATATAAATTTTGTATCGCAGTTCGTAAGCTTAAAGCTACTAACTATAGCATATTTAAGTAATAATCAAAGTGCTCGTCACTAGTAATCAGAAGAATTTTATTTAACCAAATTTGATAGCATTGTGATTACTATAACTGGCGTAATTGAAATACTGAGTTGTATGGTTAAACATATCTAATAGTTATAGATATAGCTTGGTAACAATTAATGAGAGTACAATAAATGGAAAGAAATGTATATGCATTGCTATAAACGTATGAATAATTATTTAGTTGGTAATTGCATTGTTCCTATAGTGAACACTACCACATGGTACTAATTGGTTAATCCATAGAGCTGGCAAAATTTTACATGATTCGATTACCCGACACGAACACTACATGAATAAATGGGTATAAGTCGTCAAATTTAATATAATTATTAAATTGAGTAAGTTTGGGTCGATATGATTTTTTCTTATGTCGGGTTAGGGTTAAAGTTTTTGACTCATTTATTCGACCAATGACACGATTAAATTTTTAAAAATTAATTTATAGTTCTTGTCATTAAAAATCAAATATTGGACATGATTATCTCTTTTTATTTTTATTTTTATTTTTTTGTATGGGAAGATATTTACACAGTATTTTGTTTATAAAATTTTATATAGATTTAGAACTGTAATAGTGTAAGTGTGTAAAATATTAGGACACATGCATAGTTTATGATATTGATATATAGTATTATTTACATATATATAACTAAAAATTTTAACAGTGTAAATATATAATATTTTGGGGTGTGTGTGTATATGTGGGTGTGTCTGTGTGTGTGTATGTTTATAACATTTGTTAAATATATTACTTTTGAACGAGTTATTGGGTAATTCGTTTACTTTTAGTATTGGGTTTGAGTCTCAATATTTTAATACGATTATTAAATGAGTCATGTTTGGATCAACCTAAATTTGATATGACACGAAATTGATACAACATAAAGATGACCCAACGACCTGTTTTGCAAGCTCTAGTCAACAACACTTACAGAGGATCATAAAATTGTCCCATGTGTTTATGCGCTCATTTTCCATATTTGTAGATGCAATTTTTTAAAAGCACTACAGGTAGAAAATCGATGGTGTGAGATAATGATTACAATTTTGCAAGACCTGTCTGATAAACATATGAAATAATCTTAATTAGGAAAAAAATAGAAGTACGTAATAAAAGATATCTACAATTTAGAATCAAAGGGGAAGCGTCTGTCATCAACTTTAAAGGTGACCCTTTAAATTGAACCACTAAGAGTGCATTCCTTGTGTTGTTTTCTATAGTATTGGATTGTAGAGTACTAAATTATCTTTAAAGGTATTGTATTATAATTTATTGCATAATCATATGTGTTGTAGTATGGATTATATTGTATATTTAAAAGTTTTATAATATTTAGTAAGGGATTAGTTGATTTAATTATTGTCATAAAAAGTTCACTGATCATCAGAATTTGGTAAAGTCAATTCTAGTATCGTTGGAATCCAATCGTTGAATCTATTCAGCCGTACAAATATAATCAGCAAAAGGAGTTTCATTTGAAGATATGGTGAGGAACCGCTGACTTCCAAAACAGACATTGCCATCATCATCCTATTGTTGTTCCTATCTTTGCTCAGGTTCTTATCCAAAAGATGTGGCACCGGAGGTAATTTGTCATTCATTTTTTATTTGTCATTTATTATTAGCGGACATTTTATTCACGCATTAAAGTTATCTTTAGCACATAAGATTAGATTGGACTAGGTTAGATTCGATTGGATTAAATTTAATTATATAATATTATCTTATGTTTGGTACAGTATCAGGCTACGATACATTAAATTATATTTATGTGAAATTAAATAGTATTTAGTTGACATTTAAATATAAATATGAAATATTCATGATTATTTACCCATAAAATAACTATTAAAATTTATTTAAATGACAAATTATAAAAAATTAAATATATAGAAAATTAGTTATTAGGCAGTCATAATTATAATAAACAAATATAAATCATACTTGATTAAACAATATTAAACTAAAACTATTTACATATTTAATTTAATTTTTTATTACATACTTTAAATATATTTTATTTAGAAAAAAGTAAAAAATACACTTGCACCCCTAACTTGAATGTTAATATTAATAATCGCTTGCATGTGTGATTCCAATAAAAATTTTAGAGCGCAAACGTCTATTCTCCTCAACTCAAAAGTATAATTCCTGATTGTTATGTATGTTCGCACAAAGACTGCCACGTAGGTCCTGACTCAGCCTACATTGTAAAGGAAATAAATGCACGCAAACCGCAACCATTTCTAAGAAGGAAATACTGTTGCCCACTTACATAAGACGGGGGAATGCTGAAGCTCCAATAACCACAAAAAAAAAAAAAAAAATTGTGGGAGTTTTATCACTCAGTCAAATATGAAGAGAGTAAACATTTCCTATTTTTAATAAAGTAACGACCGAAAAGTTTTCAACTACAAACATCACGCTAGGGATTAACTATCATCAATGGCAATGACTGATTTGATACAGGAGGCATACCGTGGCCCTCTTTATCAAGGTATAAATAGTGGACGCGAAGTTCAAATTGGTTTTTAATTTATTCCATCTATTACAAAATTCGTAACATAGTTGGCCAGGGAAAGAAAATTATATGAACACCGTTCATTCAAATACATGCGGACTAAATTGTGTGGACATTGTTATTAAGAAAGTTACTTTATAAATATTGTCACAAATCGTAACACAAAGAAATCAAATCGCTCAATGATTCGAGCAGTAGGCACCTCCTTGTCTTATTCTCGAAATCAAGATTTCAAGTTTTTCTCACGTGGAAAATGGAGGTTAATTTTCTTTCACATATTTGGAAATAGATTGACTTGTGGAGCTAAGTGATTTCTAGTCGAAACCATGACATAGCTGATTAAGTAGGTCCCGATAAATTTTTAACTGTAAATAGTTGTAAGAAAAAATAACCCTCTTCCAAAAAACCAAAATTAATTTATTGCCTTTTGTCCGATCTAATATCTCAGTGTAACTTTGTACATTGCTACAAAGAAAAAGATTTGGATTCTTGATAAAGCAATAAATTTGCAATTCCACCTGTCATCACATCCCTGCCGCAGAAACAACTTCTGTAGTTGAATAATGAACTTAAAATGCACCGCAAGGGTTGTCCTTACATTTTTCTTTAATGAAGTCACATAAATATTAGTGACAAAAGAGGGACCCGAAAGCTAGGAGGCAAGTAAGAAATAATTTTTGCAAGGATCCATCGATAAGGAAATATTTGGTGAGGAGAGAGTCCATTTACTTGTCTCGAAAATATCTTTTCTCAGCGTCAGTAAATAAAATCGGATTCACAAAGTGTGTTACGAATCATTTGCAACGTTAACGTGTAAAACAATCTCATTATTGTGAAAAAAAAAGAAAAAAGAAAAAAAAAGGGAGCTTAGCATGGATTGCGTATTTTTATTGAGATATGCCCAAATCATTAGTAATATGGAGTACTTGATGTACAATACAAGTTCTAAAACAATATATGTTGTAAGCAGATTGAGTAGTTATATTCCAAATCCTAATAAAGATTGTGGACTGCCATAGATGGATTGCAGAATATTTGAGAGGCACCAGTGATGGAAGAGCTGTCTTGGAAATCTTTTAAACAAATGTGTTGCTAAAATCTAAGGTTGTAATGCAGATTATGAATACTTATTTTATTTAAATTTGTTTTCTTATTCTCTAAACTTTATTGTTCGTTTTCTTAATTGTTTAGGACTTTGTTTTCCTTTAGTGGTGTAGAATAAGAATCTTTAACCTATTTAAATTAGTTTCCTTATTGTCTAAATTTAATTTTTTTTAATAGTTTACGACTTCATTTTCTTTTTTCTTTTATGACTAAGGACAATTATTAATAATATAAATAATCCTCTCTTGTAGTTTTTTAAGGCAGATTTAAGCTAACACCTGCCCTTTCTATTTTCTTCACCCTAATCTAGTTTAGCTTAAAAATAAAAATAGAAATTTTAGCTTCTGTGTCGGGCACCATCCATGGACACTAATGTCAGATTCCCATCTTTATTCCATCAATCTACACCAACGTCAGAATTAGAAAGAGCCTCCCATCAAACCCTCAGCAAGAACCACCATCAATTAGCTGTTAAATCACTAGAAAACCACCAAAATCTGCACGTTGCCACTGCCTTCGTTTGTAGATTCCGTCGTGCGTTGGCCAACAACACCACAATCACTCAATTCCACTCCACCAACACAACCTTTCTAATCATTCACCACCACCAATCGATGCACCACCTATCCTATTTAAATTAGTTTAGGAACCTGTATCCTGTTTAAGTTAATTTTCTTGTTATCTAAAATTTATTTATTCTTTTTCTTAATAGTTTAGGACTTTGTTTTCCTTTTTCTTTATAATTTAAGATAATTACTAGTAGTATAAGTAGCCCTCTCTTGTACCCTTTGAAGGCAGATTTAAGGTTCTATTTATAGCTTGTTTTGTACCAATTTCTATCCAATGTCTCTTACAATAAACTCCAATAAAAATTCATCAATTTTTCTTCTCGAACCATTGATGAAGTAGACATATTAAAATGGGAGTATTCATTTTAGCTTTACCAAATTGCAAAAACAAACCAACTTGCCAACCAAGTTCATTTTGCATGGGTGATAGGCACCTGTCTCTCAAAATCACAACAAAACACAACGTACATATATGTGTTTATTTCTATTTTGATTTTAACAAATATGATTAATGAATAAAATTTAGATTTGTTCATAAAAATAATGGCCAAGAAACAAAGCGTAATCCACCCAATCTAGAGAAGGAACCAGGCGTGATGAAGATTCCAACATCCGAGCATTTCCGTGGGTGTATTATAAGTATGTCAAAATTTGGAAATACGATAAAGGCTATCAAAAGCAAGTTAATGAAATGAAAATTTAAATCATTGAAGAAAGTTGTATTTAACTGTTTCACAAAGATGGATACCAGTATTTAGCTGTTTCACAAAGATGGATACCTATTTATTTAATGGCGCGATCGTGCGCAACATTCTACTTAGGCAAGTAGTGCATGAAAAATGTGATAAAGATCAGGTATGGTTTGAATATGGTATCCAAGCATGGTTATCTATCACCAAGTGTTGTTTAGTTATAGACTTTCCTATATGGTGCACACAATGTACATAGAAAAGAAAACGTTACGGCAAACTATAAGTTACGTGATTTGTATTTTACTGGTAATCTAAGGGTGAATCTTAAACAAATAGATACAAACTTTAAGGGTTTGGACTTTAATACACTACAGATTGCGCTATATTACTTTGTGAAGAGTACTTAATGGAAGAAAAAAATGAATGTACATCGAATTCATTTTTGCTAAATGTTGTTAATGATCTTGAGTACTTTAGATCCATAGGATCATTTACCCAGGGAAATAGTATATGATACTTTGGACACTACATTAAATAAAAAATTTGAGGCTTTTCAAAGTGGTACTATTAAATAGGTGAAATACAAACTTTATGGCTTTTGTTCTAGGTTTAGGTACGTTGAAAAGACAAAAACTTATGGTTACTTTGTTTTGTACTTGCTTAACCAATGATTAACATCTTTTTTTTTTCTTGACTTTGTATCTTCACTTGCTAGATGTTTGGCTGTTCGAAGTAACTAATGGTTTTCTAAGGGAAAATTAGGCGATCTAAACAAATAAAAAGACCCCTAGAATATTGAAATGGGAACGCGTTTCTTCCCTGAAAATAAGTTTTACTGAGATGTACAAGTTTTATAATGACAAAAGTCGTCTAATAAGTATTATATATATTTTTAGATTGGTTATGAAGAAATTATTAAATAATAAATAACTTGCCTAACAACAAATTTGGGTTATTTTATGCACGCAGGAGAAAGACACGCCATATCAAAATAGTGTAAAGGATTACAAGGAATCAATCCCACATTAAGTCCATAATATGAGTACATTATTCAACTCAATTATAATGTGGTTATTGAATTCGAATTGCTGCAAGTTGTTTACTTTGTTTCCATTATTTCTGCTACAACATCACCCCAACATGAATTTACCCCCCATTGAAGAGGACAAAGATAAACAACATTGGATATTTGTTGATGATGAATATGAACTAGATAAGTAGTCATCTATTCAGGACAAATATGAAGTAGACGACTCACACAAAAGAGAGGTTACATGTTATTTTCAACATTCTAATTGCTTTAAAAACAATGATGTTCAATTTAATTAATTGTATGTAAAGTTTTTGTCTTTGTTTTCTGGTCATAGATAACATTAAAGTTTTGCTATGACTATGTTATCCATTGAACAAAATTGATTGCTCCACTATTGATGTCAAAGAAACAATGAATAAGATGATGTTAGATGCTAATGCTAAATATAAAGAATAGAGAGAGTTTAGAAAATTTGTAATAAGGCTCATTAAGTAATATAGTTAGAATTCATTCAAGCATTACTACAGTGATTCCCCGATAAGATGTTCCTTATGGTAAGCAATTTAAACTGTTACCGTTTAACATTGATTACATTGTAACTAAAGTGTTGGATACTAAGAACTATTACTATTGACAGGCCCCCAATGATGTTAAAGATCATCATAATCACATTCCACTATCATTGTACAATTTAAATGGAGACCTAAGCGATGATAACATGCAAATTCTAAAGGAAGCACCTCCTAAGATAAACAAGTTTGGACGTTCGTATAGGATATCATATGTCCTTAAAAGCCCTTACTTATGAACTTACAAGTGAGTAAAGAACATCAAAAGTCTCCTTGCCATAAAACCAACGGACGTTAAGATCAACAAAAAGACGAGTGTAGATATAAATCCACTTGGAAGAACAAAGAATCCAGTGTTATTTCATGAGTTCAACCAGTAGTTTATTGGTAACATCGTAGTGGATTATAACATCTGACAGTCGAAGAAGTTTTTTAGCGTACTTTTGGGAAGAGAGAGTCAATGAGATGGCTAAGAGATGAGGTAACTGTTGTTAATCTTTGTTTAACTAACTTCGAATGAACTTGTATAATCTGACATGTTTTTTTGTCCTCTATAGCATATCCATGAATACTACTAATTGATAAGTGAGAAACAAAAGCAATATCCTAATGCCTTGTACCAGCGTTACATGCATGTAGATATCTTTTTTTTAGCAACATACTTAAACATATGATCATCAATTTATTATACTTTTATAAAACATAACATTTTATTTATTTGGATGTAATGAATTGACTTGCTATCTTTAAGGGTTCAATGGAATAATGATAACTATGATCTCATTAGACTATACTAGGATTAATAGCTACATCAATAAGCGAGAAGACACAAAATTGAAGCTTTTTGCAGACGTTGATCTTGTGTTTATTACTACGCAGTTTAATGTAGTTCTTTTTGTATTTAAAGATTTTAGATATATTAATGTTGGAAAATTTCACTTTTTACCATATGTAGGTTTTCATTCCAATTATCTTAGAAAACAATCATTGGGTAGTAGCCTGAGTACACTTTCATTGCAAAAAGGTATGGATCTATGACTCAATGATGGAAGTTCGTGATAACAAGACATACACTCAATTATTCAAGCCACTTCAAGCTTTCCTTCCTCAATGGCTACAAGATGTTGGATTTTACAATATCTGAATAGACTTATAGATTACAAAGCCTTGTAAACTCAAACTAGTTAAGGAATGCCACAACAAGGGCCTAGTAGTGGCGATTGTAGGGTGTTTACGTTGATTTTTTTTCAATATATTTAATGCTTAAGCTACAAATTATTTTTAGTCGTAGTCATGGGCAATACTTTAGGAAGAAGATTACTGTTGACATATTTAATAAGGATATTTGATTAGTGTTAAAAATTGTATGTTTATTAATGGTAAAAATATGATTTTGTGCTTACATTATAATTTATGTGTGTAATTATGTAACATATTGTGAATTTCTAATTACTTTTCTAAATATTTCATTTTGTGTATTTCTTGTGTTTATTAGGTAAAAATAATAATTTCACATAATTCAAGGCTCCAAACAAATTCACATGATGTCAAATTTGGATTCCGAAGGTCCGAGAGGTTATTTCATTGCCAAGGAAGATCCGCGATTTTTACTATAAAATTATAAGTTTTTACCTCAATAAGTGTGGTAATTGTAAAATTATAAAATTTTACTATGTTAGGTATGGTAATTGTTAGTGAAATGAGTTAGGTATGCTTGAGTGGATTAAGTTAGGTTTATGTCTTGTTAGTGGGACAAATGCATGGCTATGATATAATTAGCCTTATTTATGTGTGTGGTGTGGATTAATCATGTATTAGTATAAATAGGGAGGGGGGTTAGCACACCTCTCTACACCTTTTATTCACTTCTTTCGCCTCAAATTCTTCTTCTTCTTCTTCTTCTCATCTCTCTTTGTAATATATTTTCAATAAATAAAATTAGTTTTATTTTCAATTTTCAAATACCATTTTTATGCATATTTTAATTTTGAATATTTTTATTTCAATTATGCTTGGCTAAATATTAATAGTTAGGGGAAGGTGAAACTCTTAGTAAAAAAAATATGGTTTAATCAAATTCAGTTTTTAATTATATAAATTAAATTATTTTCTATTTAATTTTATACATATTTTATATTTTGAAATTTTGATTTATTGTAGACAAATTAAGTTTTGGCACAATAAATACTTAATCCACAACAAAATTAATGGGAAAATAATAATAATTCATACAATTAATCTTTTGGCAAATGGCAAAAGAATTTATTAAATTTTATTTACTACTAAGAGTTGATCCATAACCCTAACTGATTTATTTTCATAGTTTCATTTAAATTAAGTTGCATAAATTCAAGTTTTATTTTTATTTTTAGATAAAATAAAATAAACAAATTAAATCTTTTCTCTGTGGATTGACCTCAGACTCACCGAGTTATTCTATTAACAAGACACTCTTATACTTGGAGTTAGAAATCACTTTTAAGTTGTGTCAATATGAGATTATAAAGTTGTGATTATTCATATATTGATGCATCGAATTTATGTCGAATTAGGTCATTGTAATACATTCATACTATTAACTCATCATATGTTGGATTTCATAATTCTCAAACACTGGTTATGACAATATAAAATGTTGAATAACTATGTCATTGATTGAATCGTGGAATACGTAAATATAGAAGCTTAAAAGGTTAGTAACTAACTTGGATTTGGTGCAACGAGATTCTTATATTTTTTTCGATTATGGCCGCGTTTCTTGCACTGAGAACACATCACAAATCTCCATGATACACATTCACTAGCATATGGTATTCCAAACTCTAGATGACGACCCGTAGATGGTTTTTCTATTGGTGGGTTTACTTTCAAATGTCGGAGTTCTATGTAACTTTTCGAAAAGCAACATCTCTAGCTGGATTTATTAGTATATCATATGCCTTCAACAATGATTCCTTGGAGTAAAAGTAGGAATAGAGACCCATGCAATTCACACAAGCATGTAGGCAGGTGGCTATTACTTAAGCATATACAAGTTGACCAAGTTACAATACCCTACAACTACAAGTCTTGCAATTTATTCAACTAACTCTCCTTCACATCACCACCCTAAACCTGGAACTTATGCAAAGTCATAGGATCAACATTTATCATTTCAGATTGATCCTTTTTATCAGATATTATTTTGTTTGCCCACGTTATTAATTCATTGATTTTGACACCTTTTTTCGATTATAAAACTATTTGTTGCAGTGTTTTTCTGAAGTGGTCCACCAAATAAGTTATGGGAAAATTTTTGTGATTTCATTATAAATAAATTCACATGCTCTATAATGTTGGTGGTTAGAATATTGTACCTCTTACCATCGAATTGAGATTGTGCCCAATGACATAAGTCCACATTATTCTCTAAGTACTAAGCTGCTCTCGAATGCATCCCTACAATGCCTAAAGCTGTGTTTTAAACTCTTTGCATCTACATTCTTTTGCTACATTTATAAATATGGGCTCAAACATATCCCAAAGAGCTTTCGATATCTTGAATTTACCTTTAACATGATAAAAACAAATGTCATGGGTGGCACTACGAGATACTATTTTGACAGCTCTTTGGATGGACGTGCATTGATTAGAAATAACTAATAAATCTAGAACATTACTAATTACCCCATGCAAATTCATCATAAACCATTTCGAAGAATCATTATTTTTGGAATCCTCAATCCCAATAGCTAGGGGATACAATTGATTATTTCCATTCAAGCATATTGCGATAGATATCATTCTACAATATAACCCTTTGAGATAAGTGCCATTTACTGCAATCACTAGCTTGATGCACAATAGTAAACTATTGGTGCAAGATCCAATAACTATAAAACAGTACATGAAATTATTATTTCCATCCAATTTTGGGTTAGCTACTATAACCTCATTTTCCTTTTCTAGAACGTGAGAGTACTTAGGGAGTAAGTTATATGTCTTCAATGGAATTCTTCGTATCACCTCAAGAGCAAATTCTTTAGCCCAATATGCTTGCTTTGATAAGCGAATATTATACTCCTATTGCATGCCTTCTATAATGTCATTTGAAGTATATATCTGCTTCGCAAGAATAAATTTATTCATAATTATATGACCAATAACCTAACTCTTTGTCCAATGAAGACCTGTAGGTCATTACGACAAGTATGTGTATTGTTACACCTCATTACTACCCATCATACATTATCTTGATTAAATGCTCTCAACGAAACATTGCGTAGCTGTAATATTAAATTATATTTGGAATCAAACAACTTGCCCACACAAATATCATTAGACCTAATATTTCTAATAAAGTCCAAAGAAACTAAGTCTAAAGGCAAAGTTTAAATAATACTTACAAGTAGATCAGCTACTAGCCCCTTTGAATAAGGCTTGAAGTTATATGCTGACTTCGGCGTAGTTTATGCTCGTTCTCAAATGCGGCAAATCTTGACTATCACTAATTAGACCTTTATCATACACAACGTATCCCATCATTTAAAGTATTATCGAAATGACTGTCATTACTATTATGAATATAAGCATAAAAAAGATAGAAAGTATTATCAAGATGACCATTATCAATTAGAGCATAACAAAGATCATCATCCCCATCCTTAATGGCGCAATGGTACGACTCAGTATTAATTTTATCTGTTGGCATATTATTCATGTAATCAATGAGATCATCATTATATTGTAAAGGAGAGTAACCTTGTTGCAGTGATGTCTTCAGTGGTAACATTTCTTCATCAATATATCATTATATCATTATCGTAGCATATTGAAGAGTAATGTTGCTACATTGATCTCATTATTGGTAAAATCTCTTCTTCAATATCAGGGACGAAGATGTTCAATCTATGCAAAGTTTGAGTTTCCTGTATTACCGGCTCTTATTCTGTACTTTAGGAGATTTGATAGCAAAAATAAGAATGGACCTATCTTTCATAGAATTAGAGCTCATATGCATTAGAACCCTTACCATTTTATCATCAAGTACATCCATAGGCAGTGAACATATAGATTGGGTAAAACATCTTAAGCTTAAACTTGTCTTCAATATGACGGTATAATTATTTGAATTTATTTACAAAACATCACACACTCTTGCAAGAAACTTGTCAAACTTACAGTCTTTAGAAACTAGAAAAGCTCTACTTTTACCATTCACCTACTTAAAATGGTCATCTGTCTATTCCTTCCATAATCCATTAAAACACATTTGAAGAACAATTGACTCTATTAAGCCTGAACAATTAAGAAAAGATAAAAAAAATTATTACTTAGTAAAAAACTGTCAAAATGTGCGATAGACACTAGTCACACAAGAGGTTATGTAATAGGCACCTGTTTCACATTTTGTAGGTTAGTCTCCAAACTCAATTTCACTCAAAATATCGACGTAAATTTCAAATAATCAAAAGAAAAAAAAAGCATAGATTGTGTAAAAACAAATACTAACTTTAATTTTTTACTTTTGAATTGATAATTTTGTCTATATACGTATGTTTGTTTCTTAAATTTGGTAAGTAGAGAGCGGTGAGTAGAGGATGGTGATTTATTGTTGAGATGTGATCTGTTTGGTATTTTATTGATAGGTTTGAGGGTATTTAGGTCCTAAAATTACATGTATGGCTAGATATGATAGAAAAACTTAGGGTGGCTAATTTTGATAACTATAAAAAATTTTGGGTTATTTTTATAAATTTCCTCTACAATTGGGAATTGATTGGTAATTAGATAACTGTTAGGTTGAACTGCGGTAGATTTTGAACCCTGGTAGCTTCAAATCTCTTGAATTCTTGTGTTAACTTATTCGTTTTGATTTTAGTTACATCTTTAACTTTTATTTTTCTTAAACAAAATATTTTCCTTTCTAACTAGGGTCGAGTTTTAATTAGCTTAAATTATATTTAACTTTCCTAAAAATTGACAATCCCGGTGGGTGCAACCTCGTTATTCCTTTTCTATACTCTAGTAGACTCTACACTTGCGAGCAATAAAGAAAATATTTTACACAATATGTTTTTGGCATCGTTTCTGGAGATTGGATTGGGAAATTGGTTTAATTTTGATTATTTTATTTTGAATTATAGTTTAGGTTAATAAAAAAAAACTTTCTTGCTTGCATGTTATAGTTTCATTTATTATTATTATTATTATTATTATTATTATATATTTTACATTTGACTTTCATTGGTCATTTGTTTTGTGAATTAATGCTTTTGGTTTATTAATAATAGCTTTTTATTATTACTATTTAATATGGTTTCTTTCGTTTATTTTTCTATTATTATTTAATTCTTTCTTTTATTTCTTTTTACAGCTTTAGGCTTTAAGTCACAGCAATTAAACTAAAGTCATAGGTTTGAGCTTTTTAATTTCCCTCTATAATAGTTAGCTTTTATAACAACTAATCAGGTTGGTTTCTTTTTTCTTTTTTTGATATTTTTGCAGATTTTATTTTTATTTTTATTGTTCTTGTGTAATTGCATGCTTGGTCATAGATCTCTATTGTGTGATTTAGAACCTAGAGCTAATGAAATTGAGAGAACTTTTTATCAAAGAAAGAAAGCTACTTTAAAAGAAAAAGTTGACTAAATTGAGAAAAATATAATTGAAGATAAAATGGCTAGAGAACCACAAGAAAAACCTTTTAAAAATTACGTTAGTCCATCACCCATTCCAAATGTTGCTAGTAGGAGTTTTTAAATAAAGCTTAATGTCCTTAGTTGTCTCCCATCTTTTTGTGGCTTAGATAATGAAGATCCTTATAATTATTTAAATAATTTTTTATGTTGTGTGCCAAATTTTTAAATATGAAGATTTTTCTGTAGATGATGTTAAGCTTTGTTTGTTTCCATTCTGATTGAAATATAGAGATAGATTATGGTTTAACACGCTGTCAACTAATAGCATTACATTTTAGGAGAGAAAGGTTGGGAAATTTCTGAATAAATATTTTCTTGTTCATAAGGCTAATGCTATTTACAAGGAGATTTCAGAGTTTACACAGAAAGAGGATGAACAATTATTTAAAGCATGGGAGAGATTTAATGACTTACTGTTGAAGTGTCCTCATTATAGGTTTGAAAAATGGCATCAATGCTAATATTTTCTAGATGGGCTATTGCTACATATTCAAGAGTGGTTGGTGGACACTAGTAGAGATGAGCTTATGTCCAAGAATGTGACGGAAATTTGGGACTTTATCCAGTGATAAGTAGATAATTCCCAACAAAGGAATCAATCTTCAAGGAATAGTAGGAAAATAAGAGGAATACTATAGTAGTGGATCTGGTTTAGATATCAAAGAACTTAAGACCTACATGGGGAGAATTTCTTTCTAGTTGGCCTGATCGGTGTTAATCTTAGTGCACCATATGCTTACAAATAGTCTGAACAAGATTCTTATCTTAATTAAGTTAGCTCTATTAACATGCTAAGACGGCAGCCTGCTGCTTATAATCCCTACTGTAACACCATCCAAGAGCAAGGAATCACCCTAAATTTTCATGGTCATAAGGTTTCCAATAAAATGAGATAATAGCTTAAGCTTCTTAAGCTTCCTAGCCAACCTTTCAACAATTTGATCAGAACTTTTCATAGGCTAAACCATGGGAGGAAGATTCAAAACATACTAAAATCTATAGAGGATGCTATGATAGAATAAAGAGTTGAGGTGAGGGCCATCCAAATTTCTTAAACATAAAAAGCAAAATCCATGTTTAACCTTGAGAGGATGATGGGACAATTAGCTTCATTAGTTTAGAATATGGTAGCGAACATAGAGAGAGGAAAATTTTCAGGTCAACTAGTTTCGAATCCTAAAGGAGTATATGAAGTTGGATCTAGCTCAAACCATCAGCATAAAGAGGTAAAATCTATTATGATCTTGAGAAGAGAAAAATTATTTGACAATAAGGTGGAGGGTCTAACAAGAAGGAAATCTAAACCTGCTAATTCAGATCCAGTTCCTGCACAAGACTCGTCACTAAATGATCTAGAAGAAAGCATCCTACCATCTTACATTCTTAAGGCTTCCTTTCTTCAAAGGTGAAGAAAGGGACTTTAATAGGTGAGATTGTAAAAATCTTCAAGCATGTAAGTGTAAATATCCCTTTACTTGAAGTAATTAAGGAAATTCCTTCTTATGTTATGTTTTGAAAAGATTTATGCACCAAAAAGAGAAATTGCATGTTACCAAGAAAGCATTTCTAACTAAACAAGCAAGTAATTTATTTCAATGTAAAATGCCACCAAAATTTAAGGATCCAGGTTCTCCTATTAACTCTTGTGTTATAGGGACCCAATTGTTTAATAAAGCATTATTAAATTTAGGAGCACTGTTAATATTTTGCCATATTCTACTTATAAACAACTTGGGGTAGGTTAATTAGATTCAACTTCCATTGTTTTTCAACTTGCTCATAGGTCAATGAAAATGCCTCATGGTATTATAGAGGATGTGTTGTTATATTCACGAATAGACATAAATTGATTTTGAGTTGTCACACTAAAATTAGGAATTGATTGGTAATTAGATAATTGTTAATTTGAATTGTTGTAGATTCTAAAACCCTAGTAGCTTTGGTCTCTTGAATTTTTGTATTAATTTATTCGTTTTAATTTTAACTACATCTTTAATTTTTTTCAAAAAAAATATTTTCTTTTTTAACTAGGGTAGAGTTTTAATTAACTTATATTAGATTTAACTTTTCTAAAAATTGATAGTCCCTGTGGGCTCGACCTCAGTATTCCTCATGTATACTCAAGTAGACTCCTATGCTTGTGAGTATGTTAAAATTAGCGCAACACCCTATCTAATTAATTAATTTTCATCATTACCTAAACAAGTTTAATAATTAGCATTATTACCCATCTCTACACCTTGTGAGAATATAGTGGTAGACTATTATTATTTTTATCTTTTTATTTTCTTCAAATTAGTATTGCTTATCTTTATAATTTTTAATGAATATTTTTCACATAAAACTTCATAAACATCAATAAAACTGATTAACAGATACTAATTTAGAATATTAAAGGATTGTATTCAATTGAACATAATTTTGTTATGATAATATATTGTTTGATTTATATTCTTTAAGATGTTTATTATTTGTTTAAAATTTATAATTGTAAGCGAATAAATGTAAAAACATTAATTTTTATTATTTTTAAGTTAAAAAGAACAAGATTGATACTTGTTTTTAGTAATTCAGGCAAAAAATAAACATGTCATTCAGCACTATTTAGAATTCAGATTAATTCAGGTTTGTTAATATTTAAGATAAATAAAAAAAGAAAAACAAATGCCAAGTAAATTTGACAACAATGTGATGCATAAATGAAATATTGACTTGTATAATTAAACATATCAAATAATATAGGTATAGCTTGGTAAAAATAAATGTAACATGTGCACCTTGAATCCTTTAATCGAGTGTATTATATATTTTTTTAATTTAATTTCGTCGTTAATTTTTTTAAAGTTGTTAGATTGGTTCGTTAATTTTTTTGAAGTTTTCAGATTGGTTACAAATCATTGTGGGTAATTGGATGCAGTTATTAAATTGATCGTGTTCGAATAATTTAAATTTGTCACGACACAAAATCGAGGCAACTCGAATGCGATTGAATGGCCGCGTAGTCAGATTTTATTTCGGCACTTGGGTTTTGGTATTAGCTTAATTTGTATTAAGATTAAAAAAAAATCAGTTTCTATAAATGGAAAGGGAGAGAGAGAGAGAGAGAAGAACCCATTGACCTATTTGACCAACTCGACTCGTGACTTTGACCCAGCCGGATCGCCCATTTCTAGCCACCTCATCGGCCAAGCTTAGTACTAATTGAAGCTTGTGAGCCGACCGTCACATCCTTGCCATCATCGTTGCTGAAACCTGACCAGAACACCGGCAATCAAGCTCGAAAACCCGCGGCTCAACTTGTTTTTCTTGTTGTCAATCTCGCTGATTTTAGGGTACGCCACCACTTGGATCTTGTTCCTCAACTCACCCTCATCATTTTCCAACCAACCCGGTTACTTGAAATGGTCGGATTGCTGTTGATCGACCTGCGGAAAACTCACGATTTTGGGGAGCTTGATTCGTCGTCGTCTTTACGTGTGGCGTGTGGGAGGTCACTGGCGGCACCATTGGACTCACCGAGGTCAAAACTATCAGCTCTGAGCTTCCCGTCACTGTTGACCGAGCTTCGGTCACCGTTGATCGTTAGGGGCAATTCATTAATTTCAAAAACTTTAGGGGTAACTTTATAATTTTAAAATTGGTGGATATTTTAATAATTTCAGATTATGATAGTTAGGTAATTTAAGATTTCAGGGGTAATTCAGTAATTTATATTGTTAAAGGCATTTTGGTAATTTTGCATTTTCAGGGGTAATTTCATAAATTTAGAACTCATAGATATTTTTGTAATCAAAATTGAGGGTAGTTTGGTAATTTGTGATTTTGAGGATAATTTGATGAATTAAGATGTCAAGGGCATTTTGGTAATTTTATGAATTCAGGAATATTTTATTGTGGATAAATGTCTTTTTGAGTTTATTAGTTATAATTCGCATTTACAGAAGTTAATTCTATTATTTCCTTAAATTAGAAGGATCCGTCAACGAGAATCAACCCGCGGACGTTGTGGATACTGAATTTAGACATCGTCACTGTGAGTGGAATATATAGAACCTATTTTTATTATGGTTTATTATGATTTTAAAATATGGTAAAACACATTTGCGAAATTAGTTTTAAATGCTCCGATTTAATTATTTCATAGAAATTGATCTTTATCCATGTATTGTTATTTATTGTTAAAATGTGTATGATTAATGATTTTATTACCAATTTTGATTATAAGCATGATGATACCTCAAAGGAAAGGAATATATTTAAAGTATGTTGAATGAGAAAGAAAATGAGATTTCAGATGTGATTATATGTTTATGTATATGTGTATAATGATTTTTTTCAAATCATTAGACAGTACCCTTCCCCTCTAGATACAGTGATATAAATGATATGATGAGATATGAGGCTTTTGGGGCCCGTTTGAACACATATAGAGGTTTTGGGTAGTGTGTTTAGGCGCACTCACCTTTTGAGGGCATATGCAAGCGGTATGATAAATACAGAGATACAAATATTGAGATACAGATGATACAAATGAGATACAAGCTTTTGGGGCTCGTATGAGTACATACAGAGGCTTTGGGCCATGTACTCAGATGACTTTATCTTTTGGGGACTAGATTATGCATGCACAGAGATGATGAGATATGAGATGGTATTCCCGATCTATCCGTGTAGCCTCGGGGCGTGATTATACCCAGATAGTACATTATTACCCATCCGTCAAGGTTCGGATATGATCAGATAGGAGATGGTACTTCCTTGTCTATCCGTATAGCTCCGGGGCATGATTGTACTCAGATAGTACGTCATTGCCCATTAGTCGACGTCCGGATATGATGAGATTATTCCCTTGGGTACTTGTTTAGTAATAGTTTTCGGTATTCAGTATTAATGTTATAAGTATCATGGATTTCATTGATTTATGCATTATTATATGATATTGGTATTTGAGTACATGATTTGAATTTGATTAGTTATTTAATTTCTTATGATATTTTGATGAAATTGTGTTTCGATATGATATTATTATTTTAGAGTAAATTTATGTTTTAAAAAAAACTATTATCCACTCATTGAGCTTATTGAGTTTTATACTCACCCTGTTTTATTATATTTTCCCCTTCACAGGAGATTGGCAAGTACAATAGACGACCTAACAACAATAGTTATTTTGGAATTATAGCCACGTGATGGTGTTAGGAGTTGTAGATGTATTTATTGAGATGTTTTAGGATTGTATAATTTGATATGTTTCGGTGATTGTGGACATATCTATGTATTTTATTTGATATTGGATAATTGAGTGATTTAGTATTTGGGTTGAGGAAATTGACTAATGAAGTTGGTTTATTTGGAATTATTTTAGGAGTGTTTATTTTATTAATTGTAGATTTGGTTATGTGATAATTATAAGGAAGACTTCGCCGAATTTCCGGCAGAAGCTCTATTAATTAGAATATATCATAATGATTAAATAGAATTAGGTAGACTGGCCCTGTGGATTCGGAGCATGTCGTGTCAATAAACAAGAGCACTATCAATGGAAAGAAATATACATGTATTGCTATAAACATATGAATAATGATTTAATAGGTAATAGTGTCGTTCTTATGGCTAGAGACCCCCTACATGATGCAGACCGATTAATTCATAACATTGACAATACTTATAAAGAATCATAAAATTGTCCTGCATGTTTATGCGCTTATTTTCCATATTTGTAGATGCAATTTTTTAAAAAGTACTATAGGTAAAAAATTGATGGTGTGAGATGATGATTACAACTTTGAAAAATCTATCTCATAAACATATGAAATCATCTTAATTTAAGGAAAAATATAAAAGTAATAAAAGTATTAATCTTAATCATTTATGTTGTAGCATGGATTATATTGTATATTTAGAAATCTTATAATATTTATTAAAGATTAGGTTATTTAATTATTGTTATACAAATTCCATTGATCATCAATGTTTGTTGATGTCAATTCTAGTATCATTGCCACTTGGCCTTTGGTCAGGCGGTCACGACTAGAGGGCAGTAGTTTGAACCCCCACAAATAGGGTTGGACATCAAATCGGATTCAGATCGATCCAATTCTATTTATTCTTATTTGGATCGATTTCAGATTTGCAGCTAAATCCTATTGGATAAGAATTTTGTAATTCGATCAGATTAGATTTGCATAGAATCGAATTTGGGTCCATCTAATTAATTTGATTGGATTGCACTTGCAATTAAAAAAATAAATTAATTAAATATAAATAAAAATTAAAAATTAAAAGAAAGCCCTTAATCCTTAAAATCCCAAATCCGATATAAAGAATCAAAGAAGTAGCCGTATCATCGAGACATCCACGAATACAGCTTATCGCTTTTAGAAGCATGCAGCTAGCTGTCAATCGTTGACTCTCTAGTTGCATGTCGATGACGTTACAACTAGCAGCTGTTGAGCCTGTGAGCTGTATGTTGCATGCTACCAGCCGAAGTCACATGCAAACTAAAGTCCCAAACCCAGTCCCTGCATCTATTTATTTATTGCAATCTTTAATGGAGACAAATCTATAAAACTTGTAAGGTGCAGAGGTTATGAATTTTTTTGGGTCTTTGACTTTGAAAAACTTGAACGGGCTTGGGTTTTTTGAATTACTTATGAATCTATTTTTGATTTGCCAGTATTCTCCCTTTTTTTGTTGTAATTGTAAAGTTGTCTGTTTGATTTAACTTTCCTGCTTTTGGAATGCAATTGTTACTAAAGACCTTAACTAAATAATTGATGTTAAAATGAATTTTCTTTCTTTCTTTCTTTTTTCCATTTGCTAGCTTGCTGCATTTGTTTTTTATTTGTGCAATTTTAATTTTGTATTTCAACTTGAAAGTGAGATGAATTCATTTGATTTATTTGAACACATATTATGGATCTGAATCTGAATGCAATCTGAACTATTCATCCAATTCGAATGTATTCAGATTGGATTTAGATTTCATTTAAGCTTGGATTGCATTTGAATGACTTTTTTAGCAATCTAAATAATCCAAAATCCGATTGGATGGATCCGAATCCAATTTTTCCCACCCCTACCCACAAACACATTGTGGGGGGTAATTCCGTCCTTAATTATAATGTAAAATTGAGTGAAGGTTGTTTTCTCCCTTACCAAATGTGAGTGGAGTAAACATCTCTTGAATACTAGTGAGGGTTAAAAATTTAGATAGTGCTTCATAAGAATTATGTAATGTAAACTGGTCTTAGTAATAGTCTGATTTGTAAATATCAGTTATAATCTCATGTAATATGAGTTGTAATTTGAGTAATAGTCTCATGTAATAAAAAAAAAATCTAGTATCGCTGGAATCCAATCGTTGAATCTATTCAGCCATACAACTATCATCAGTAAAAGGTATTTCATTTGAAGAAATGGTTAGGAACCGCTGAATTCCAAAATAGGCATTGCCATCATCATACTATTGTTTTTCTTATCTTTGCTCAAGTCCTTATCCAAAAGATGTGGCACTTGAGGTAATTTGCCATTCATTTTGTGTTTGTCATTTATTATTGGCTGACATTTTATTTACACATTAAAGCAATGTTTGGCATATAAAATTAGATTGGACAAATTATTATGATTGGATTAGATTAGATTCAATTGGATTAAACTGAATTATATAATATTGTCTTATGTTGATACAATATCGGATTTGACTATGTTAACTTATATTTAAATGAAATTAAATAGCATTTAAGTTGATAATTATACATAAATATGAACTATTCATGAACATTTAACAAAAAAATAATTATTCCCTAAGTAGGAGTATAGTGTTATTTATCTTCAATAAAGTTGCCTCTTTAGTTAAATTTTAAAAAAATAATAAAACAATTGTTAAAATTAATTTAAAAGACAAATATTAAAAAATTAAATATATAGAAAATTAATTATTAGATTTTTTAAAAATAGATTAAAAACTATTTAAAAATTTAATTTAATTTTTTGTTCAATATTTAAATATAATTTATTTTATCAAAAGGTTAACAATATATATATATATATATATATATATATATATATATATATATATATATATATATATAAAAGCAACCAATTAATGATATTATTAATATCATGATTAATTTTAATATAGTGATCATTAAGTTAAATATTGCATTGAATTAAATCGAGAATTGTTTTTAAAATTAATCTTAACTAAACCCATAAGTAAATTAGGATTGCTTGAGACTAATCTAATCCCATGATTTTTGGGCTAATCTAATCCAAAGTGAAGCTTGCCAAATATTAGATAAATAATTAATCTAATTCTATACTTAATCCTACGTCCTAAAAATAGCATAAGTTCCATTTTAAAGGACTGCCATGTGTTAGGTAATAGTTAAAAATTCATATTATCTTTGACAAGATAATTTTTCAATACCAATAAAATAGATGACAAATCGTACGCCACATTTGTAAGACACAATTTTAATTTTTAACCAAACTTTGTAAGTATATCACTATTAAAGACAAAAGGCAGAACAACAAATGATAGAGACTGGTAAAAGCAAAAACATTTGAGCCATTATATAAGATTAAAGGGCGTCCACTCGTACCCTTTGCTGGCTCTCCTTTGAAAAATCTTCCAACCTATGCTTCCAATTAAGGATGGCCTTCGTCTTTCTCTCCTCACTCTTGTTTAATATTCTTTCTAAATCTCTCTTATATGCGCGCGCCTGTGTGTACACATACATGGTATCTAATCTTATTTATTTCTATCATATTCTATATATTTTTTCTTTCAAAATCTAATTCGCTTATATATCTCTACAGAAGTATATATGGTATCTAATCTTAATCATTTCTATTAACCTCATATATATATATATGGTATTCAATCTTTCTCATTTCTATTATCTTCTTGCCATGCTTATCTGAAAATTTATTACAGCTTTGCAATCTTTGTTTGGGTTCTATTTATAGCTCGCTTTGTTCCGTTTTCTTTCCAATGTCTCTTATAATGAACTCCAATGAAGATTCATCAGTTGTTCTTCCGCAACCATCGATGAAGCAGACACATAAAAATGGGAGTAAGGTTTTTGACTATTTCAAATTGCAAAAGCAAGCGAACTTGCCAACTGAGTTCATTTGGCCAAACTTGGAGTTAGCTCAAGAAGAGCACAAAGAGCCATTGATCGACTTACAGGGATTCATAAGTAGTGATGAAAGAGCAACTGCTGAAGCAATCGAGCTCGTTCGAGGAGCTTGTGTGAACCATGGGTTCTTCCAAGTAATCAACCACGGTGTTGATGCAAGTCTTCTTAAAGCAGCTGTTGAAGAAACTGACTCCATTTTCAAGCTTCCTCTTGAGCGAAAGCTCAGCATTCCAAGAAAGAGTGGTTTGCCACAGGGCTATTCTGGTCGCCATGCTGAGGGTTTTACCAAAAATTTGACATGGAACGAAACATTTACTTTTGATTACCATGAAAACGATGCTGAGCCCCTCGTTGTTGACCACTTTATATCTGTTCTTGGACAAGATTTGAAATGCAGTAGGTAAGTTTTGTTTATTTATTGTTTTTTTTTTTAGGTTTTGATGAGTAAAGATGGGAAATCTCACTGGAATTAATCATTATCCGTTATTATTATTTGAACTCTTGGGTGATTGCTGACACAAAGCGTATTCTCGTCCAGTCGAGCTACGGATTTAAATAGCAAATGATAACAAAGCAGTGGCTTCACTATTGATGATATGGACTCGGTACCGATCTCCCTACAAGTTTTGGTTGGTCATTTTTTTAACAATAATGTAAATGTAATTAAGTTTTACTACAGTACTAATATAAATAGACACGTAAGATAACATGCGTGTTTAAAATATCACCACAACTGAGATCAAAACTTGATCGAAATTTATTGTTTTCATCAAAACAAAAAATTATGATTAATTAGTATTAACTGTCACATTAATATGAGCAAGATTCAAATAAGAATGAGACTTCATGTATCATTCCAAGAGATCTTAAATATCAGTTCCACCAACAAGTGCTCACAATTTTCATTTCTTCTAAAATATATTGCAGGTGGCTTGATCAAAAATACTGCCAAGCAATGTGGAAGCTATCCGGAGTTCTTTTTCAGCTATTGGCAATGTGCTTGGGAGTTGATCAAAAGCATTATAAGAAATTTTTTGAAGACGGATACTCAATTATGAGACTCAATTTTTATCCTCCTTGCAACAACTCAGCACTCACTCTTGCCACTAGCCCTCATTGTGACCCAAATTCCATAACTATTCTTCATCAAGAACAAGTTGAAGGCCTTGAAGTTTTTTCAAATAATAAGTGGCAAACTGTCCGACCTCGACCAGATGCCCTAGTCATTATTATTGGTGATACTTTCATGGTAATTTTTAAATATTTTACCAATTCATTTTTTTTTTATTTTATCTTAATTTCTTCCCAACTTTTTTTTTTAATGAAAAAGTTGCATGTTATGATCTCCATGTTATCGTATAACTATATAAATCACGTAACTCTGTGTCTAAGTTAGATTACCTCACAATCATTGTACGTTATAACGATAAAAACTTTCTAGTTCATCTATAACCACAAGTTTTTTTTTTTACACCGTTTTCAGATATTATCTTAGATCTTATTAAGTTAAGGCATTGGTTTTTAATTGAACCAAATACTTGAGAAGAATTTATGACCATGGCAATAGAAAAACAAATTTATGACCATGGCAATAGAAAAAAGTTGTTTGGCACGCACAACCGAATTTAGATTATTTAAATTTGTATACACACTAAAATGTATGACGTTATATGACTAAATGCGCATACAAATGATAGTCTGCTGACACATATAATCACTACCGTTAAACGATTACTAGAATATAATTAATTTATTTTTCTTGATAAAAATAGTTTCTTGCTGGTTTTATAACCCAGCATTAACAATCTATAAAAATTGTCTCAAAATGTTGTTCTTATAATTTATAATAGTGAAACAATGAGACCTCTATATGTTGCAAATATTTTGTAGGATGCGACAGCTTTTTTTGTAACAACTTGAATACATAATGACAGGGGATATATTTGGTCGTTCATCTGTTTGTTTGTTTATTTGTTTGATGCATGTTATTTATATAGGCATTATCTAATGGGATATACAAGAGCTGCCTGCATAGAGCAGTGGTGAATGGGGAAAGAGAGAGAAGGTCATTGGCTTTCTTTGTGAGCCCGAAAGCAGACAAAGTGGTGAGACCGCCACAAGATCTTATTTGCAGAGAAGGGACAAGATTGTATCCAGATTTAACACGGTCACAATTGTTGGGCTTCACTCAGAAACACTATAGAGTTGATGCGGCTACATTCCCAAGCTTTGTCAACTAGCTTTCGTCTCCCAGAAGCCTCTAAAAGTCCTTTATAACAAGTGGGATTATTGTTGAGAATAACTCTATGTATTTTATAGTTTATTACTCTTATTTTTTTTCCTAGTTAAGATTATTTCATATATGTATCCGACAGATTTTTCAAAATTGTAGTCATTATCTCACACCATCAATTTTCCGCTTGTAGTACTTTTAAAAAATTGCATCTATATATATTTAAATTAAGCACATAAACATTGGGGACAATTATGATTCTCTGTAAGTATTGTTGATATTATGGATTAATTAGTCAACACCATTTGACGTTGTCTCTAGCTGTAAGAACAATGCACTCACCCACTAAATCATTATTCATATGTCTATAGCAATAAATATACATTTCTTTCCATTTACAGTACTTGTGTTTATTGCTACCAAGCTATACCTATAATTATTAGACATGTTTAATTATACAACTCGATATTTCAATTGTGCCAATTATAGTAGTCATAATGTTATCAAATTTGGGCAGTGTTTGTTTTTTTATGGGAAATTTGAATTGACCTAAGTTAGTTTAAATTCTTAATAGAGTTGAATATTTGAATATGAATGATATATTTATTTTTTTTCTCTAAATTGCTAAAAGTAAGTATTAAACTTTTTTAAACTAAAAACAATAAAATTAGTATTTTACATCTATGCCCCTTACAAATTATAAATGTTAAATAAATAACAAACATCTCAAAGAACATAAATAAGATAATATCTATATTAATCAATTTTATTATCGTTTATGATGTTTTATGTGAAAAATATTCATTAAAATTATAAAGATAAATAAAGCATTCATTAAAATTATAAAGATAAATAAAGCTAACTTGAAGAAAATTAAAAGATAAGAATAATAACAATCTACCATTATATTATCACAAGTTATTGAGATGGATAATTGTTATGTAAATTTTATTGTACTCCCATGTGCACGAATTTATTGTAACATTGATTAATGATGACGAGTATCAATCTCACGAGGAGGCAGATTTAATTATAAATAAGATTAATTTTTTAAGTCTATATGTAAGTTGGATGTGATTTCTGAGCATTACTAAAATTTAAATTAAAAAAGATGATGTGAATAAATTAAAGATGAAACAATCCAAATGAAATACTTGAGTATCTAGATTCGCACTCAACATTTCACTATAGGATTAATATTTTTTTTAGTTCGAATTAATTTATAAGGGGTATTTCTGCTCCTCATAGTCCTCATTCCAGTAAATATGATATAAAGCACTCATTATGCCAAAGAGAAATTATCTTCTACTGAATGTCATGTCAAGTATACGTTGTGTCAAGTGATAATAATCCTACTGTTGATAATGTGGCAATACTGTCCACTAAATAACTTCGATGCATTCTCTATCAACACTAATTCAAGATGAACCACGAATACTAGAAGGAGTTTCTTGCAAATAAATATAGTGCAAAATGCTCATTGTGTCAAATAGTAATAATCTTGCACTAGGGAGCTAGTACGCTGTGCAAAAGTCTAGGCAATACTATTACTGTCTGTTAACGATGAGTCAAAACAATTCATATAAATCAAAGACATAATTACACAAAATGGACCTTATATTAAATTAGCCACTAATAATAAATTGGAGGGAATCCCCTATTTATAGAGACAAGGGCAAATCATAGTCATCGGGTGAAAATAGTTTAGACGGTTAGGATTACGCCACATGTCAAGCTCCAATTAGCTAGAACACATTATCAACGTGATTCAGTGAATTGCATATATCGTACACATGTTTTTTGGTCTAATAATATATTGCCACATTAGCATTTTTTTGGTCCAATAGATTGCTGTCACATATTAGTCAATACCACATCACCGGTCAATGCTACACCAGCTGGGGCCCATAAAAATCCTAAAATTATAATTTTAACCTTTATGCCATTCCTAAGGTTTTCAACTATTTTGAGCTAAAAAAGGTTATCTGCTTTGTTGTCCGATTTCTTGTTAATTAAGAAATGACCAGAATACCTTGAAACACATAAAATATTCAAATTATAACAAAAAAACATGCAATCAAAGTTTAAAGAACTTAAATATATAAAAGTAAAAATGTTAGTGAGACTTAGAGTGAAATGAAGATTTTATCCTCTATAAATATGCATTCTCCAGCACTTAAGACACCTCTCAACTAGCTTATTGCTAGTTCATAGCAAATTAAGTGACAATATTTAGCAAAACCCAAATTGAAATCTTGTTTTAGGCAATTGTATTTACTTCTTTAACTAGATTAATGGCAACAATCAAATAAAAGTATAATAATTAATTATCTTGGATTTGAAAAGTCACTCCCACATCAACCATTCACACAATCGATCAAATAAAATCATGCAAAATGATTGATTATCAAATCTACATTAATTAAGCCATTTTCAAGAATGGCATTAGGAATGGCAATGGGCACCACTTATAGTGGGTTTGCCACTACCAAACACACACCCACACAAAATTCAAATTACCAAACCCACACGCAACTCGTTGTGGGTTTTGACAATTACCAAATCCATAATGGTATCTAGCAAATTTTTTGCGGGTTTTCACATTTGAAATCGCAAATGTTCAATATGTAAATTTATAATAGTAACATAAAATTCTACATAACATACTCAATTTTAAATTTAACCAATACAAATGGAAAATTAAAATTTCAACATCAATCCAACATAATTGTTATTTTTAGATATAACTTGTGGCTGTTTTATGAATTTGTGTACTTTATACGTAATCTAAAGAATAATACTTTTTAAATACTAATCCAAAGACCTAAATTATAATAATGAAATAATCCATGTATTAAGTTAAAGAAAATTCAATTAAAATTATAATAAGTATATAACTATATTTTTAGATTTAAATATTTCTTTAATTAAAATTAAATTTATAAATAATTTAAAATAATACGGGTTTAGCAGATACCCATGCGGGTATTCATTGGATTTTTGGTTAATACCAAACCCACCCACAACCTAGTGTGAGTTTTAATTTATAATACCAAACTTGCCCGTACCCACAAAATTACCTGCAACGGGCAGGTTTTGGCAGCCGAATTTTGGTGGGTTTGCGGGTACCATTTTCATCCCTAAATGACATGCTAAATGCAAAAATCTCATTGACAAGAATGACACTCTCAAAAGAAAATAAACCAATAAAAATAGTCACTCCAAAGAATAGTAGATTGAGAGAAAATACTAGAAAAACAATATCACACACTCTCACCAAAATAAAGGAATAATGTCCATAGCTTAGAAAAAAAAAATAATCTCAAGAATTATTAGTGAAACCAATAATATTATCAGAGCTTCAGTGTTGCCTCATTCCTATTTTAAGTGGGCACAATATTTGTTAGTCGGCTTTCTTTTGAGAACTACACTTCTCAAGCATATGTCTTTCCTTCTTTGAAAGGACAATGACATGGACATGATGCGGTTTGCCTGTATTTATTTCTTTGCAATGTACACTTAGTCAGGACCTAGATGGCAGTCTTTGTGCAAACAAATATGACCATTAGGAATTATAATTTTTAAGCTGAGGAGAATATACATTACCGTTTCAAAATTTTTGTTAGAATCACACATACAAGTGATGATTAATATTAAGATTCAAACATCATACAAGTAATGAAGTTTAAGAACCTCTCAATAGTTTAGTGGTCAATTACATTCCGTTCCACAAGTACTTAAGGGTTCTAATCCTCCTATGTATGTTGTGGATGTTAAATTTTTCATATTTTTACAAATATATGCCGTCTTATATATCCGAATTATCCCAATTACAAAGCTAATTTAAGAGATTCTATTTGATTTTTTATTGTAGGGAGACGCTTATTATTTGGTGTAATATATGTTTATACCAGCAAGATACGTTATTTAAACCCATCAAATTTTTCTATACATCACCTTTTTAATTAAGAATTCCGTTATCCAAATATTTTTTGATAAAATGACTTTATTAATCTTTTTTCTCTTTTAGTTATCAATTCCTTAATTTCATCAATTACTTTATATATTTTCTTTTAATTGCAAATATTTGTCTTCATTGTAGGTTATTGAAACTAAGAGAAAGAAAACTCATCATTCAAAATGACACGACCTGCCCCGAATGCATAGGGCGAGTCTACCTAATTCTATTTAATCATTTTGACATAATCTAATTAATAAGGATTCTATCAAAAATTCGGCAAAGTCTCCCCTGTAATTATCACATAACCAAATTTACAATTAATAAAATAAACACTCCCAAAATAATTCTAAATACAACCAACTTTGTCAATCAATCTCCTCAACAAAATTTCAAATCATTCAGTGTTTTGGAAATGTATCAAATTATGACTAAATACATAATTTAATCATCGAAATGTATCAAATTATACAATCCCGAAATATCTTAATAAAACATCTACGACTTTTAACTCTATCATGTGGCCATAACGCCAAATTAATTATCATTGTTGGGTCAATTGTTTTACCTGCGATTCTCATGTGAGGGAAGGGGGAAATATAATAAAACAGGATGAGTATAAAACTTAGTGACCTTAATGAGTGGATAGTAGTTTTGGAAAAATAACTTTACTCTAAAATAATTGTATCATTTGTAAACATAATTTCATCAAAATATCCCAAGAACTTAAATAAAGTTGTTTAATTTAAATCATGCATTGAAATAACAATATCATATAACTCTGCATAAAATCAATAAAATCATTACACTTATAATATCAATACTGAATATCGAAAACTATCACCAACAAGTACCCAAGGGAATAATCTCATCATATTCAGACCTCGACGAACGGGCAATGACGTACTATCTAGGTACAATCATGCCCCGGAGCTACACGGATAGATGGGGAAGTACCATCTCAAATCTTATCATATCCGAACCTCAACAGATAGGCAATGACGTATTATTTAGGTACAATCACCTCCTGGAGCTACACGAATAGATCGAGAAATGTCATCTCATATCTTATAATATTTGTGCATGCATAATCTGGTGCCTAAAAGAGAAAGTCGCCTGAGTACACGGCCCAAAGCCTCCGTGTGTACTCAGACGGGTTTAAAAGCTTGTATCTTATATGTATAATCTGTATCTCAATATCAGTGTCTCTGTATTCATCATACCGCATGCATATCTCATCTCATCTGTATCATTGTATCTGAAGGGGAGGGATATTGTCTAATGATTTTAAAACAATCATTATACTCATATTCATATACCTTTATACACATATACATAAACATATAGTCTCATATGAAATCTCATTCGAAATTTCATTTCCTTTTTCATTTAACATGCCTTAAATATGCTTTTTTTTCTTTAAAATATTATCATGCATAATCAAAATCGGTAACCAAAATCATTAATCAAACACATTTTTTGTAATATACTAAAACACAGATAAAATCCATTTCTATGAAATCATTTAAATCAAAGCATTTGAAACTGATTTTGTAAACTTGCTTTACTATCATAATAAACTATGAAATTAGGTTTCGTATATTCCACTCACTGTGATGATGTCCAAACTCGGTATCGACAATGTTCGCGGGTTGACTCTCCTTCGCGAATCCTCTTAATTTAAAGAAATAACATAGTTGCTATCCATAATTTTGAATCATAACTAATAAATTCAAAACGACGTTGATCCGCAATAAATATTCTTGAATTCATAAAATTACCAAAATGCCCTGAACATAAAATTCATCAAATTATACTCAGAATCATAGATTACCAAACTACACTAAATTCTGATTACAAAATTATCCACAAGTTCTAAATTTATGGAATTACCCTAAAAATTATAAATTTACCAAAATGCCCTTAACAACATAAATTACCAAATTACCCATGAAATCTCGAATAACCTAACTGCCCTAATATGAAATTACTAAAATGTCCACTAATTTGAAAGTTGCAAAATTATCCCCAAAGTTTTTGAAATTATTGAATTGCCCTTAACGGTCAACGGTGACCGAAGCTTAGTCAACGGCAATGGGAAGTTTAGGTTTGGTAGTTTTGACCTCAGTGAGTAATGTTGTTGATGGTGACCTCCCACGCATAGTGACGGTAACGGATGAAGCTCCTCAAAATCATGAACTTTGCGATGGTTGATTAGTGACAATTCGGCCGTTTTAGATGACGGGGTTGGTCAAAAAATGATGTGGGTGAGCTAAGGAACAAGATCCAAGTGGTGGCACGGCCTAATTCTGGTGAAATCAACAGTGAGAAAAACATGGCTTTTTTGAGCTTGATTGCCAGTGTTTTGGTCGATTTCCGGTGATGGTGACGGCAATGATACAACTAACGACTCACAAGCTTCAGATCGGTACCATGCTCAACTGGTAAGGTGGCTAGAATTGTAAGATCCGATCGGGTTGGTTGTCGGATTCGGGTCGGGTTGCGGGTCAATGGGTTAACACACTCTCACTCTCTCTGTCTTTCTATTTTTGGAATGAATCAAAATGCCTCTCTCTCACTTTCCATTTATAGTAACAGGCACCCTTTTTTTTAAGCTTAATACAAATTAATCTAATACTACACCCGAGTGCCGAAATAAATCCGACAGTGCGGCCATTGAATTACTTCCGAATTGTCTCGATTTTGTGCACAAAAATTTTAAATTATTCGAATGCGATCAATTTTATAACTGCATCTAATTACCCGCAACGATTTGTAACCAATTCGACAACTTTAATAATTTGCGACGAAATTAAAAAAATAACATAATACACTCAATTAAATCAATTACGGTTCATATGTTACACAAAATATGAACAAAACAAATTTTTTACCAATTGTTAAAGTTAATGAAAGAAATTAATCTTTACCAATTATAAAAGCTCGTAAATATCAATAAAAAAATTTCCTATGTACAAAAAGAATAACAATATAGCTACAAACTCTTGTACAATTTTTTTTTGTATAATTTTTTTTGTACAAATTGATGTGACATAATTAAATTGGTTGGATTAAATATCTCTTAGTCCACATGATTTGTATATATGAAAGATATCTACAATTTTGAACCATAGGTCCACAATGGAAGTGTTTGTCATTAACTTTAACCATGACCCTTTAAATCGAACCATTAAGGGTGTATTTGGTGTATTATTTTGTATTGTATTGGATTGTACAGTTATACATTATCTTTACATGTACTATATTATACTTTAGCGCATAATCATATAAGTTGTAGTATGGATTATATTGTATATTTAGATATTTTATAACATTTAATGAAATATTTGATGCAAATCGAATAGTGAAATAAAGTATAATTATTGCTTAATCTATTTTACGGTATAGTGATGAATTTATACTGAAGGTGTTGGAAATTACCTTCACACGTATTTTTGATTTTGTGGAGAGCTTGTGACATATATGTATATATAAATTTATTTGTGTGCATTTTTATGAACATGCTTAATCTCATAAGTTACCTGCTAAGCACTTATTTAAAATATCTTTTTTGCTTTATTTGGCAATTCTTATTTGGGCTTTTTGGCCTTTTAGGGATCCGCTTAAACAATCATTTTATGTTCCCTAGGTCACCGACCTTTCCTCTTCTTTTTCATTCTTTTATCTTGCTTTTCAACTTTCAAGGCTTTTCGTCCTTGTTTTTACGATTCTCTTTTGCTTCTTCCTAGAACTTTTTGCTCTTGCTTTTTACTGTAAGTTTCATACTTTCGTCATCATTCTCTTTTCAATTTTGCTTTACCTTTCATCTTTCATCATCAATTGTTTATTATGTATATATATATATATTTCTTTTGTTTTTTCTCTTTTGGCTTTCCTTTCTCACCCTCGTTTGCTTCTCTTTTTTTTTTTTTGTTCAGCTTTAAATTTTTCCTCAAAACTCTTTTTTTTTTTTTTATCTTTGTTTTTTTGTGTTCAACTTTGAATTCTTCCTCAAAACTCTTTCTCTTTTTTTTTTTTTGTAAGAACATGGTTGCCCCTAGAGTGGAGAGAATTTCCTTTGATCAATTTATGAAAAATGTGTGTCTTAGCCCTGATATTTGGCTAAGAGAACTTGGTGACAATGTTGATATTATGGACCTCAGAATTAATAGGGGGTCAATTTTGCTTTACCGTCAGCAAATTGAAGTATTATCATTCCCTATTTCTCCCTTGGTCATGGAATTTTTTGCTCACTATGGAGTTTCGCCTTTAATGATTAATCCTTTTGTTTTGGTATTGTTACAAGCTTTTGCCACCATTAATTTGGATTTTAAGGGGTCTCATTTCCTTTTGTTGTATGATTTTTTAATGTGTTATAGACTTAAATTTTATTGCGGTCCTAAAGATGAAAAGGATTCATGGTTTACTACCATGAGGTATAAGGATAAGGTAGTTTTTTACAAAATTCCTAATGCAGTAAAAAGAGACCAATTTAGGGAATGGTCACTTAATCTCCCTATAATAGTTACGGGCTATCGGTGTAGGCAGGAGCACATGGAATCTTATGTTTTGAGCTACACCTTTCAGAAAAATTTTCGTGAGTCCGATTCTTCGCTTGTATCTTAGTATGGAATTAAAGATTGCAGAACTGTAGTGTTTGAATGATGATTACAAGGGATCACGGAATCTTACAAGAAATTATCATTCGAATTAGAATGTGTTAAATCTAGTATTGTGGAAAACAATTTCTACATTGCTGAGTTAGAGAGGAAGGTTAAGGAGGCAAAGTAGGAGTATTCTGAGTTGCCTCTTTTGAGGCAAGAAAAGCAAAAATGGGCTTTCCTGAATAACATCTTTCATTGATAATCCAAGGAATCGTAGTTTTGATAGAATGATGATACCTTGGAAAATATAACGGTCTTTCTTGAATAACATCTTTCATTGATAATCCAAGCAGGAAGCTCAGAATAGCACATCTACATTGGCATAGCCTTTAGGGAAATGAAAGCAGTACTTTAAAATAAAAGACAAATAAACAAACTAGTGGATTGTAATAGGAATTGAAAGAGACAAAAGATGCTAAGTGAATTTTTTTCTTAGGCATAGAACTTCTTCAAGTGAATGATGTTCCAAGCAATAGGGACCTTTTTCCCATCATGTGTTTGAAGCTTGTAAGTTCCCTTGTCAAGTACCTTCATGATTTGGTATGGTCCTTCCCACTTTTCTATTATCTTTCCAGCATTGGCCTCTTTCCTGACATCCATTTCTACTCTGAGGACAAGTTCCCCTTTTTTGAATTCTCAGAACTTGACATGCTTGTTATATAGCATTTCAATTCGTTGCTAACTATATGTACTGCCGTTGCGTCTCGAGCTTCATCAACCAGATCCTTTTCCAACGCTACGAAAGCATTGTTGTTAGCAAATTGGGTGAGTTTAGACGGCAATGTTGGGAAAGTAGCTTCCGTTGGGAGTATAGCTTCCATGTCGTATATGAGGGAATATGGAAAGTTCCCTATTGGTCACCTTTCTAATGTTCTATAAGCCCACAAAACATTCAAAAGCTCCTTCAACCATCGCCCCTTTTGGCTTTCTAACTTCTTCTTTATATTGTCAAAAATTGTCTTGTTGGTGATTTCCGCTTGTCTATTCCCTTGTGGATAGTTGTGAGACGAAAATATGTGCTCTATTCCTTGCCCCTAACAAAATTTTTCCATATCAGCACTCTTAAATTGTTTTCTATTATCAGAAACTATGATCTGCGAAAGACCAAATCTAGTGATGATGTTGGACTTCAAGAATTTGATCACTTCCTTCCTTGTAATACTTGAGTAAGCTGAAGCTTCCACCCACTTAGTGAAATAATCATTTGCTAGAAGTACGGATTGTACTCCTCTTAGAGCAGGTGGTAGTGGGCCAACAATATCCATTCCCTACTGGAGAAAAGGCCAGGGACTTGTCATTGAGCTAAGGAATTCAAATGGTTGATGGATTAAGGGACCATGTTTTTGGCATTTCTCACATTTGTAAACAAACTCCTAGGAATCATTTCACAGCGTAGGCCAATATTAGCCTTGCCATAACACCTTGCGTTGTAAGGCTCTAGCTCCGGAATGGTTTCTAGCCTGTCCTTCGTGGATTTCAGATAGTACTTCCCTCCCTTTTTGCTTAGTTAAACATAAGATTAAGGGCCCAATAAAAGATTTCCGGTAAAGCTCATCATTAATAACTAGGAAACGACTTACTTTCATTTTAAGCTTTTGTGCCTTACTTTTATCTTTTAGAATTTTTTCGTCTTTGATGTAAGATTTAGAAGGATCCATCCAACATCTATCCTGTTGGATTGACAACACTTCTCGACCTCCTTCTTATATGGAAGGGAAGTTGAGAGTAATGATGTATACCTGTCGGAAATTGGTATAAGTGTTGAGTGCTAGAAAATGTGCATTTATAATGAAGAAAATCATTATTTTATACTTCAAGTCTCACTAACATTCCTACTTTTATGTCTTTAAGTCCTTTGTGAATTATATATGTTTTATTTTAATTAATTATTTTGTGTATTTTAGGGGACATCATGGTCATTTCACAATGAACGAGAGATCAAATAGCAAAACAGATAGCAATTTTGAACTCAAGACAGTCGAAAACCTTAGGAGGAGCATAAAAAGATAAATAATACTATTCACACATACGGTACTGTTCACGATACTATTCACCTATACTGTACGATGATGTGGCAGCATTTGATTGGACAAATGATGTGGCGTTGACTGATGATGTGGTGTTGATTGATGACGTGTCACGATCCTATTGGACTAAAATGCTGATGTGGCGTTGATCGACAACATGGCAGTATATTAGTGGACTGAAAAAACGTGCGTACGGTACATGCATATACACGGAATGACAACCCTAATGATGTGTTCCATCCAATAAGAACTTGCCACGTGGCATAATCTTGAGCGTCCAAATTGTTTTAATCCGATGGCCATGATTTACTCATTGTATCTATAGAAAGGAGGCCCCCCCTAATTTGACACCCCTGAATCCATGTTTGAGCTCCATTTTCTGTAATTCTATCTCTATCTTGTATTTTTTTATGTATTTTAATAAAATTTCCATTTTACCTCTAGTTCAATTATGAGTAGCTAATTTTCTTTTAAGCTTGGGTTGAAGGTGAGGTCTCAACATGCTCTATGAGCTTAATTTGGTAAATTTACTTTTTCTTTCCCTCTAATTTATGTGGATGTTTTGACTTTTCGTAGACCGATAGTAATAATCTTGTCTAGATATCGGTTGGTATTACCGTCTCCCTAGGCAAGGTTATTACTATTTAGCACCAGAAGCACTTAGCACTATATCTATTAGAGTGTGGTTTATAAGGAGTGTAAAATCTTCCTTCATGATATAATTGGTACTAATAATGAATGTTAAGCCAATAGTGCATGTTGAGTACATATCCGGAGATCCAAGCATTTCATTTTAATAGTTTATTCCCGCCGCTTTAATTTAAATTAATAGATAGCTTACATCATTTTCATTATAAATCCAACAACCAACTCAAAAAATTAATTCTACATGCAATTAAAATTCACCTCCTTGTGAGATCAACACTCGTCACTGTTGATTTATTCTACAATAGATTCGTGCGCTTGCGAGTTCAAAAAAATTTGCACAACAAGTTTTTGGTGCTGTTGTCGGGTAGGTAAGTTATTTTAATTTGTAGAATAAATTTTCAATTTCTTTATTTATTATTTTTTTTCCTTGTAAATTTTTTTATTATTAAAAAAAAGAAAAAAGAAAGAAGTGAATCTGCATTTTGAAGTAGGTATTTTTTTTATTTTCTTCTCTTCTTTAAGTTTTTGTAATTTACTTTTCATGTTATTTTTTTTATTTTATTAAATTGGCAGGTTCAAACGCCTATTAATTTATTTTAATTTGTTTCACGTATTTTCTTTTCTATATATAACACTTGAGTTTGTTTTCATAGCAAGATTGTAAAAGTGTGATAAGATTAGTATCATAATTTCTCCTTCTTTTTTATTTTTATTAATTTTGTTACCATTTTTTTTCTTTGCATGCATGGTCGTAGGTCACAATTACCTAATCTTGAGCCTATATATTTTAAACTAGAAAAAACACTTCGGACATGTTGTGCAAATTTTATTGAACTCGCAAGTGCACGAATCTATTGTAGAATAGATTAATGGTGACGAGTGTCGATCCCACGAGGAGGTGGATTTTAATTATGTGTAGAATTAATTTTCTGAGTTGGTGGTTGGATTTATAATGAAAATGATGTAGGCTATCAATTAATTTAAATTAAAGTGGTAGGAATAAACTATTAAAATGAAATGCTTGGATCTCCGGATCTGTACTCAACATGCACCATCGGCTTAATATTCATTATTAGTACCAATTAAATCACGAAGAGGGAACTTCCACTCATCATGAACCACACTCTAATAGATATGGTGCTAAGGGTTTCCTGTGCCAAATAGTAATAACCTTGCCTAGGGAGGCGGTTATTCCAGCCGATATCCAGACAAGATTATTACTATCTGTCTACGAAAAGTCAAAACAACCACATAAATTAAAGGGGAAGAAAAAGTAAATTTACCAAATTAAGCCCATGGAGCATGTTGAGACTTCACCTTCAACCCAAGCTTGAAAGGAAATTAGCCACTCATATTTGAACTAGGGGTAAAATGGGAATTTTATTAAAATACGTAGAAAATACAAGATGGAGATGGAATTACAGAAAATGGAGTCCAAAAATGGATTCAGGGGTGTCAAATTGTGGGGAGCCCTTTTTATAGATACACCGAGTAAATCATGGCCATCGGATTAAAATAATTTGGACGTTCGTGAGGATTGCGCCACGTGGCAAGTTCTATTGGATGGAACACATCATCGGGCTGTTATTCTGTGTATATGCATGTACCGCACACACGTTTTTTTCGATCCACTAATATTCTCGCCACGCCACCGGTCAACATTTTTGGTTCAATAGGATCATGACACGTCATCGATCAACGCCACATCATCGATCAATGCCACATGCGGTCAATGCCACATCATTCGCCCAATCAAATGCCGCCACGTCATCGTATAGTGCCACGTCAAATGCAGTGCCATGTCGGCCAAGATACAAGATGTGTGAAAAGATCGATGAAGTGAGGTCGTATATATCAACCGCATCAGTATGTGTGAACAAGATCAGTATATGTGAAACGAAGCACCATTTTTCTTTTTATGCTCCTCCTAAGGTTTTCGACTGTCCTGAGTTCAAAAGTGTTGTCCGTTTTTCCATCTGATCTCTCGTTTATTGTGAAATGACCATGATATCCCCTAAAATACATAAAATACTTAATTAAAATAAAACATACATAATTAAATTACAAGGGACTTAAAGACATAAAAATAGGGATGTTAGTGAGACTTGGAGTGTAAAATGATGATTTTCTCCATTATAAATACACACTTCCTAGTACTCAACAGGACATACAAAACACGTTGTAATTAAAAATAAAATTGAAATGGATTTGCAACAAGCACCACAAGAGAGGCCATTTAAGGATTACTTCAGTCCTTTAACTAACTTGAGCACATCATGCATATGATACTCAAATGTAGCTACTAGGAGTTTTGAATTAAAACTTAGTGTGGTAAATTGTCTCCCAACAGTTTATGGCCAAGAAAATGAAGATTCATATAATCATTTGAACGATTTACATGCTATATGTCAAACTTTTAAATATGAGAATTTTTCAGATGATGATGTTAAACTTAGATTATTTTCATTTTTTTTAAAGGATAAAGCTTGTTCATGGTTCAATACATTGCCTACTAATAACATTACATCATGGGAACAAATGGTAACAAAATTTTTGAATAAATATTTCCCTGTGCATAAAACCAATGCTATTCACAGAAAAATTTCAGAGTTTACCCAAAGAGAAGACGAGCAGTTTTTTTAAGCATAGGAGCGATTCAATAGGCTACTCCTAAAGTGTCCACATCATGGGTACGAGAAATGACACCTATGCCAATACTTTTTGGAGGGATTATTGCCGCATATGCAAGAATGGCTAATGGAAACAAGTGGAGGAGAGCTAATGTCAAAAAGTGCATCAGAGATTTGGGATTTCTTCCAGTGACAAGCGGATAATTCCCAACAACGGAGTCGTTCACTCAAAAATACTAGAAGAGTTAAGGGAGTGAATGAGGTTCACATTGGCGAGTCAAGTTCAGAAATTAAAGAAGTCAAAAAGATAGTTGAAGGTCTTTCCCGACAAATAGCATCGTTAACAGCTGCTAAATTGACGGAACCACATGACCAGGACTCATATCCAGATTAAGCCAATGCCATAGGTGTAATGAGAAAGCCATCAAACTACAACCTTTACTTCAACACGTACAATCTCGGATGGAGAGACCACACTAATTTTTCATGGTCTCAAGGATTCCAACAGAATGGACCAGCAGCTCCAGCTCCAACTCCACTAATGCGACCAATTCCTCAAAATCCTCAAGCCTCTCAACCACCATTTAGACCATACAATTAGAACTCGAACTATTCTCAACCTAGACCATGGGAAGATGCATTTCAGAATTTCAAAAATCTTACTCATTCCACAATCGAGCAACAAAACCGCACCATTAAGGAATTGCAAAATAAGATGAGAGCGGGCTTCAACTCATAAACCCAATCAATTTCGAACCTTGAAAAAATGGCGGGACAACTTGCTTCTTCAGTTCAGAACTTGGCAATGACTGTTGAGAAAGGTAAATTCCTAAGTCAACCAGTGCCTAATCCTAAAGAAGTGTATGAAGTTCACCTTAGCAGCATTGGGAGGTCAAAGTAGTCATGACCTTGCGAAAAGGAAAAGAAGTCGACAACAAAGTGGAGATGTCGGTGATAAAAACAACTCAAATTTTACCGATAAATGCAGAAGACTCATCATCAGAGGAAAAAGAAGAAACCAACCTATAAGAATACGTTCCCAAAGCTCCATTTCCTCAAAGGTTAGCTAAAGTGAAGAAGGGAAAATCCACGAGTGAGATTTTTGAAATCTTTAAACAGGTAAGTGTTATTATCCCTTTGCGTGATGCTATAAAACAAGTGCCATCTTATGCCAAGTTTCTTAAAGACCATTGTACTAAAAAGAGAAACATTAATGTTCAAAAGAAGGTCTTTTGAACAAAAAACGTTAGCTTTATACTCCGACACAAAATTCCTCTAAATTACAAAGACCCAGGCTCCCCCACTATCTCATGTAGTATAGGGAACTACATAATTGAGAATGCTTTGTTGGACTTAGGAACTAGTGTAAATTTATTACTTTACTCAGTATTTGTGAAATTTGGACTGAGAGAATTACACCCAACTCCAATGGTGTTACAACTTGCAAATCGGTCCATGAAAAAATCTCGTGGTATTGTGGAGGACGTGCTTATATAGGTAGATAATTTTTATTTTCTTGTTGATTTCATTGTAATTGATACTCAACCAGTCCAATATTCAAAGAAGCACATCCCCATTATCTTAGGACGACCTTTCTTGGCAACTGCCGACGCTCACATTTAATGTTGGACTGGAAATATGCAGTTATCCTTTGGCAATCTGACAATGGACCTAAATATATTCAACATTGCAAAACAACCTCACAATGTAGATGATGAAATTATTTATGTGGATTTAATAGAAGAATTAGTTGATAATACTTTTCTTTCAAACCTTAGTGATGACCCTTTACAAACATGTTTAACTCACTTTGCTTTGAATTTTGATATTGACCGATCAATAGATGAGGTTAACGCCTTACTTGGATTCAGCACCATCCAGGGACACTAATAAATGGAAGTCAAAAGTGGAACAACTAGCAACATCAGTGAAGAAACTAAGTCCATCATCAGAATCGCCACTAAAACTCGAGCTCAAACCATTACCTGACACTTTGGAATATGCATTTTTGGGAGAAGAAAGCATTCTGCCAGTAATCATTTCATTATCCTTGAATGACGAACAAAAAGGTAAGTTGTTGGAAGTTTTGAAAGTGCACAAAGGAGTAATAGGATAGACCATAGCCGACATAAAAGGTATAAACCCAGTGGATTGTATGCATTACATTCACATTGATGAAAATGCTAAACCTACCAAGGAAATGTAACGTTGGTTGAACCCTAGGATGAAAGAAGTTATTAAAACTGAAGTCCTTAAACTATTAGACGCAGGTATCATTTACCTAATTTCTGATAGTTCATGGGTCAGTCCTGTGTAAGTTGTCCCCAAAAAGTCAGAAGTTACAGTAGTTACCAGTGTTGAAAATGAATTAATACCTACTAGAGTGACTACAGGATGGCGTGTATGTATTGATTATAGAAAGTTGAATTCTGTCACGCGTAGAGACCATTTTCCTTTACCATTTATCAATCAAATGCTTGATAGATTAGCAGGTCATGAATTTTATTGCTTCTTAGATGGTTACTCAAGATATAATTAGATTCCCATAGCACCAAAAGGTTAAGAGAAACCCACTTTCACTTGCCCTTTTGGCACTTTTGCATATAGGAGAATGCTATTTTGATTATGTAATGCACCTGCTACATTTCAACGATGCATGTTAAGTATTTTTTCTGATATGGTTGAACGATTCCTTGAAGTCTTTATGGATGAATTTTCTATTTTTGGTGATTCATTTGATCAATATTTACATTATTTAACACTAGTTCTGCAGAGATGCATAGAGAAGAATTTAGTCCTAAATTGGGAGAAATGCCATTTTATGGTAAAATAAGGTATTGTTCTCAGTCACATCATTTTGAGCGAAGGTATTGAGGTTGATAAGGCCAAGGTGGATCTCATTTCCAATCTTCCTTCACCTAAAACAGTTAGAGAAGTAAGATCTTTCCTTGGACATGCAGGTTTTTACAGACGTTTCATTAAAGATTTTAGCAAAGTTTTTAGACCCTTATGCAATTTACTTGCTAAGGATGTACCTTTTGTCTTTGACGATTTATGTCTTGTGGCATTTGAGAAACTAAAGAAGTTATTAACATCATCATCCATCATTCAGCTCCCAAATTGGAACCTACCGTTTGAGCTCATGTGTGATGTATCTGATTATGCAGTAGGAGTAGTATTAGGACAAAGAGTTGATCGAATTTCCCATGTCATGTACTATGCTAGTATGACATTGAATGATGCATAGTTGAACTATTCAACCACTGAAAAAGAAATGCTAGAAGTAGCGTTTGCATTAGAGAAATTTCGATCTTATCTTATTGGTTGTAAAATAATTATTTTCACAGATCATGCTGCTCTTAAATATCACAAAGAAAGGTACAAAAGCTAGACTAATTAGTTGGGTGTTACTTTTGTAGGAATTTGACTTTGAAATCAAGGATAAGGGGGGAAAAAAAAATGTTGTGGCAGATCATCTCTCTCGTCTCAATTTTGATACAATTACAGAACCATTACCATTAAATGAATCATTTCCAGATGAACAATTGATGAGTGTGGAAGTATTACCATGGTATGCTGATATAGTTAACTATCCTGTTACATGTAAACTTCCGGAGCATTAGACAAAGCAAGACAAGGCCAAATTTTTGGCAGAAATAAAGAATTTCTTCTGGGATGACCCTTATCTTTTCAAGTATTGTGCAGATCAAATTTTCAGACAATGTGTCCCAGAAAATGAATTTCAAAATATCCTTTCATTTTGCCACGAACAAGCTTGTGGAGGCCATTTCAGCGCTAAGAAAACAGCTACTAAAAATTTACAATGTGGTTTCTATTGGCCAACTATATTTCGAGATGCTTACATTTTTTGCTTTTCATGTGATAGGTGTCAACGAATGGAGAGCATTACACAAAGGAGCGTGATGCCACTAAACCCAATTTTAGTGGTTTAGATTTTTTATGTCTGGGGTATCGACTTCATGGGACCCTTTCCCCCTTCTTTTGGTCATCAATACATATTGGTCGCAGTTGACTACGTATCAAAATGGGTAAAAGCAATTCCATGTAGAACCAATGATCACAAGGTGGTGATCGGATTTTTGAAAAGAAATATTGTTTCACGCTTTGGATTCCCTCGAGCAATAATCAATAATGGTGGAGCCCACTTTTGTAACAAATCATTCAAAGCTCTTTTGACAAAATATTCCATTACTTACAAAGTGGCGACCCCATATCATCCGTAAACCAGTGGCTAAGTTGATATCTCCAATCGAGAGATAAAGCATATATTAGAAAAGACGGTGAGATCAGATAGAAAAGATTGGTCATTAAGACTAGATGATGCATTATGGGCATATAGAACAGCTTTCAAGGCCCCGATTGGATTGTCACCCTATAGGCTAGTATATGGAAAAGCTTGCCACCTACCTGTGGAACTCGAGCATCATGCATACTGGGCCATCAAGAAATTCAACTTTGATATGCAGCAAGTTAGCTCATAAAGAAGATTACAGTTGGCAGAACTTGAAGAAATTCATAATGATGCATACGAAAATGACAAGATTTACAAATAGCAAATGAAAGTCTTTCATGACAAGCAACTATTCCTAAGTAAGTTATGCTCTCAATGAACTGGTCCATTTATAGTTCACACTGTTTTTCCACATGTAGCAATTAAAATTAAGGATCCAAAGAATGGTGTAACTTTTAAAGTTAATGGTCAAAGATTAAAGCCATATCTAGAGTACCAACCACATAAAAAGGACACCCAAATCGATTTGACTGACCCACCAAACTTGAATTGAGAATTTTTCTTATATCTTTCTTTTTTTTAGTAATTTAAATTTTTGTGAAGGTGTGTTTATTTAATCATTCAGTTTTCTTTTGTCATTTCTAATCATATGTGCTTTAACTAGACAGATCCTCTTGAACGTTCTCAAACAACTTCAACGTGTACAATCTCATATGAGAAGCAAGATACGATTTTGTAAAATATATCGTATTTGGAAGCTACAACCTCCAGAGTTGGTATCTCATATTGAAGATCTAGAAAGACAACTCAGAGAAATTGAAGGATGTCTCAACGACACTCAAATAAAACTTGAGGTAAATTCAATAAGAGGAAGATTGTGAAATTATTATTTTTCTTTTCTTTTCTTTTCTTTTCTTCTTTGTGTTCTTTAGTTTGTTACCCCAGTTAAGTGGTGGATAACAGTACTCCGTGACAATCAAAGTCGGTTACTTCAGTTTCCCATAATAACTGATATTCTGAGAAGAAGGTATGGACAGAATAGGCATTTTAGTAAAGCTTCACAAGCGATTTCCTTCACTTACTCATAATGCCTTCCTTACAATCTATAAAGCTCGGTCTGAACGTATGCAATTACTTATGAGAAATAACATTCTTGCTGACATCCGTTGATTAATCGAGACCAAAGTACGTTTGGCAGGTGAGTTGCCTCCTAAATTTATTGCATACATGCCTGGATGTGGTAAAGGAAATTACTCAAGAAAACGAAAAGCTCAAAAACTTCATGTTGATTGTTATAAGTGTGCCAGGATGAAATGCGATAAAAATCCTTGTTCTTTCGGAATGATGTCTGATAACAGGGAAGATAAGATTCAATTTATTAGGGATGGCTTGAATAAAGAGTCATTGGATGATGTCCTTTTGTCTCTTGAAACACATCCCAGTGGATACGTACAAAGAACAATTCTCCAGTTATGGCCATTATTTCAGAAAAAGTGTGTCTGATATAGTCTTAGGAATTTGACTATAAATGACCCTGTTTGCCAGTTTATAAGAAAATTGGATGGGAAGCCTATCCTCGACCCATAGAGAGCGTTTAAGCTGTTTCTGGATGTAAAACTAGAAGAAGATGTGAGCCACAATCACAACTACCTGTAAATATCTTTTTACTGTTATTTTACTATTGCTTCATTAATTGCATTCTTCTCTTTAATAATTGTTTGCTTTTTCTTTTTACTATTTCCTTTTTGACTCCGAGCCATGTGCTTTACGCGTTAATTGACACAGACATGCTACCTTATATACAGCTGTAACCCATTGTCACCAAGATCCTTGATATATGATCATTTTCTTTTAGACTCACAAATTGTTTTTGAGAAGCATCCCAATGGCAGTTACTCCCAATAAACAATTTAAGAACATTTGTGTGCTCTCTGGATTAACTATGGCAAACATAAAGAGTTCGTTGAGGTAGCCATAGATCTTGGTCAATGCATAGTAAAAAGAAATTTACATTTGGTATATGGAGGAGGTGACTGAGGGTTATCAAAACTGGTCTCAGAAGCTGCTTATCTCAGAGGGAGACAAGTGTTAGGCATCATCGTAAGAAGCCTAAAACCGTTAGGCTGTGTGTCTAACTCACCAACTGGAGAAGAGTTAGTCGTCTCAGGTATGCAAGAAAGAATAACCGAAATGCTAAATTATGCTGATGCTTTTATTTTCCTACTAAAAGATCTTGCAACTCTAGAAGCACTAATCACATTAGCATCTTGGGCCTATCTGAACATTCATAAAAAACCTATCAGTTTGTTAAATGTTAATAACTTTTATGATGGCTTTATTGCATTTCTTAACCATGCAATAAAAAACCATTTCATCCCTTTCACAGCGAAAAAAATCTTTATTTGTGCTCATACTACTAATGAGTTACTTGATCTGTTACAAGCTTATAGACCAGAGCCAGATCCCAGGACCCTCGTGTTGGAATGGCCAACCAATGATGGTAACAGTAGCCGAAGTAAGAAGTGCAAATTAGATTTAACTCTCCACTTGTAAATATTTTCTTCTATGATGCAGCACATAGCTGGTTGGGGGGAGGGAATAGTTGACAATTGTGGAATATCTCAATCTTAGTGTAGTTTTTACTAATTTTTGTTGTAAAAACTAACTGTGACTAAATTTTTTAGGTGAAGATGGATGAATATGGAATGCAGTGACTCTAGAAACACATCTTCTTATATAAAAAAAAAAATTCCAGACATTTCTTTTAAGCTTTGATAGTTATTTTAAGTGTGATTTTTCTAACTTCTTTTACCAATTAGTTTTTCTATTTTCACTGTTTTGCATGCATAATTTTCATGACTAGAATAGGTTTGGGGTAGAATAAAAAAATAAAAAAATAAAAAAAAATATTTTGTGTAATCTTTTCATATTAGATGACATGATAACTGTCAAATTTAAGTATTTGTATTATCTTTGATCTTGAATTATGTTACACCATGTTTGTTACTCTACATGTTGATGTTGGAGACAAATATAAGTTGCTTGAAAGAATGCTCATGTCATAATAAATTCCAAGTGAGTTTTGAGCCTGTCATTTTTCTTGGAGAGCAATCCTTTTTGGCTATTCTTTATTCAGCTTAGTAGTTTATTGTTTTATACATTATCTCTAAATTTCCTTCGAGTTAACGTTCTCTAAAAAAAAAAAGTGTGTGTTGCTACATCTGAAGGTCTATCTAACTCGTAGATATGGAAGACTATTTATAACTCTAAAAAATGACAGAAATGCCATCTTTGATCCGTTTGAGCCTTTCCAGCCAACCCTATTAATATGTATCCATAGTTAACCCCTTTGAGCGTTTTAAAAAAAAAAAGAGACTTTTTCTTCTTTGATAATTATTATCTTGTCCTACTCTAATGTAGAGTATCACCTTATATTTTGTATTTCCCACCACCTATTTATGTTTGAAAATAGAGATAATTTTGTATTCACGAAAAAAAGGTGCTATAAAAAAATAATAAAAAAAATAAAAAAGTAAAAAATATATATAAATAGATAAATAAAATAATAAAAAAAAAAGAGAAAAAAAAATTCAAATGAAAAACGGCTAACAATCTCCAAAATTCTCTATTTTTCAAACATATATTTTTTTTTTGCTATTATCCTTTCTTTGTTAGCTACGTCCTTAGCCTACGTTACGTCCTAATAAAAGTCCTTGATTTTAGGGAACTATAGTCTGAAATAGAAACTGGTTATATGGGCTGAAAAGATGTGGTAGTGCATATTAATTAAAAAAAAGAAAAAAAAAGAAAAAAAATTATGATGAATACATTGGTTTGATTAGCATTTTGTTTGAATGAAAATTGTATTATTTCTGAGTTGAGGGCATATTTTTGTCACCTTGGTGAGAGTATGTGATATTACTTTTTTATTATTTTCACTCAATTTAACATTCAGTGGAATGATTATTTTTTGGTTTAATTTCTTTGTGAGAGTATTACTACTACCATTGAGATTTTGGAGTTTGACATGTCATTCTTGAAAGTGACTCTATTACTATAGCTGTGAGTTTTTTGGACTGATTTATGCGGAGAGTTAATGTGGGGATGATATTTCTTTAGACTGGAGATAATGCTTATACTTTTATTTGATTGTTATCATTAGTCTGATTGAATAAATACGACTGTTTTTTTTTTTAAAAATCATCATTATTTAAATTTTGTTTTCGCTTAATTTGCTAGGGACTAACAACAAGCTGGTTGGGGGGTATGTTGAGTGTTAGAAAGTGTGTATTTATAATGGAGAAAATCATCATTTTACACTTCAAGTCTCACTAACATTCTTACTTTTATGTCTTTAAGTCCTTTGTGATTTAATTATATATGTTTTATTTTAATTAATTATTTTGTGTATTTTAGGAGACATCATGGTCATTTCACAATAAACGACAGATCAGATAGAAAAACGGACAGCAATTTTGAACTTATGATAGTAAAAAATATTAAGAGGAGCATAAAAAGATAAATGGTAATGCTTTGTTCACATATATGCGATCGTATTCACAAAGATCGTTCACCTATCGCATGCGATGACGTGGCAGTATTTAATTGGACGAATGATGTGGCATTGATTGATGATGTGGTGTTGACTGATGACGTGTCACGATCCTATTGGACTAAAAATGCTGATGTCGCGTTGACTGGCGACGTGGCAGTATATCAGTGGACTGAAAAAACGTGTGTACGGTACATGCATATACACGGAATGACAGCCCTGATGATGTGTTCCATCTAATAAGAACTTGCCACGTGGCACAATTTTGAGCGTCTAAATTGTTTTAATCCGATGGTCATGATTTACTCATTGTATCTATAGAAAATGGGCTCCCCCCCCTAATTTGACACCCCAGACTCCATTTTTAAGCTCCATTTTCTGTAATTCCATTTCCATCTTGTATTTTCTATGTATTTTAATAAAATTTCCATTTTACCCCTAGTTCAATTATGAGTAGCTAATTTTCTTTTAAGCTTGGGTTAAAGGTGAAGTCTCAACATGCTCTATGGGCTTAATTTGGTAAATTTACTTTTTCTTCCCCTCTAATTTATGTGGATGTTTTGACTTTTTGTAGACAGATAGTAATAATCTTGTCTAGATATTGGCTGGTATTACCGTCTTCCTATGCAAGGTTATTACTATTTGGCACAGGAAGCACTTAGCACCATATCTGTTAGAGTGTGGTTCATGAGGAGTGGAAAATCTCCCTTTATGATATAATTGGTACTAATAATGAATGTTAAGCCGATAGTGCATGTTGAGTACAGATCCGGAGATCCAATCATTTCATTTTAATAGTTTATTCCCGCTGCTTTAATTTAAATTAATAGATAGCCTACGTCATTTTTATCAAATTCAACCACAAACTCAAAAAATTAATTCTACATGCAATTAAAATTCACCTCCTTGTGGGATCGACACTCGTCACCATTGATCTATTCTACAATTGATTCATGTGCTTGCGAGTTCAATAAAATTTGCATAACAATATGCACCTCTGGATGCGGTCATGGCCAATTTGTCAGCTTTTGTATTTTTATTCCTTAGGATTTGCTGGAGGGTTACGCTTTCAAAGTTGCTCGCCAAGTTCCTTGCCAAGGCTAGGTAACTGATCATACGATCGTCTTTTATGGCGAATTCCCCATTCTATTGAGAGGCTACTAGTGCAGAATCGGTATAGATCTTCAGATTCTTTATCTAGAGCCCAATAACTAACTTGAGGCTGACAATGAAAGCTTCATATTCTACTTCATTATTAGAAGCACTAAAATTTAATCGAATGGCTGATAAGAGGAGTCTGATTCCGAGATGTCATTACTTTTTTTCATGTCTTGTATTAGATGCACAGTTGAAGGTGTTTCCTTTTCTTATGGGTTTGCCTCAGAGGTAGAAGGAATAATAGGTTGGATAATGCTTTGTCCACGAGCCATTTTGTATTTTAAAAGTATGCCTTTTCTCATCAAGGCCTCAATTTGGATTCTTAAGGTACGATATTCATTGATGACATGTCCCTTATCATTATGGAAGAGACAATGCTTGCATTGATTCCTTTTTTCCAGAGGCGCATTGATGGGCCTTAGGGTACAGAATATTCTGAAGTCATTGTTTTCCATCTCGATTTGATATAAGAAAGTATTCAAAGGCTCAAATTGCCTTTCATCAGGTTTTTTTTCTCTTATTGGCTTCTTCCGTGTGCCGTAAAATAGGGCGTTTGCCACCACCTTAAGGTGTTGGAGGTGAGGCTACAGAGACTTTTGCAGTCATTTACTATTGTAAAGCCTCATTATCGTCCAATCTCACATATTGTTGAGATTTCAAATTGATAAGCTTCATGGTTCTAAAATTCTTTCTAAGGATATATTTGCCATATTCCGTGTTTTAATTCATGGCTTTGGCAAAAGCAGCCACAACAACTTCTGCATCAATTTTTCTTATCAAGGTTATTTCTTGATTGAAATGGAAAAGAAAGTCCTTTACTCTTTTGTTCTCCCCATGTTTGAGGTTAAAAAGATGGGATGCAGTCTTAGGTTGCTTTCGGTTGCGAAAATATTGTGCCAGGAACTGTGTGCACAAGTCATGGAAATTCTTGATGGAATTAGGAGTCAAGCTGCGGAATCAATTTAGTGTTGGTTTAGTCAAGCTAGTGGGGAGCACTTTACAAAAGGTGGCATCGTCATTAATTTCGAATGCCAGCTTTTGTTTGGAATAATAGAGATGATCCTCGGGATCTGTTTTTCCGTCGAACTATTGGAAGCTAGGTGCTTAAAATTTTTCTTGCTTGGGAGCAGAAATGATGCTGTCCACAAAGGGGGTGGCATTAATCTTAAGAGTAGCCATGATAGCATCATCTACAATTGAAGCCATCAAAATTATTTTCTAGAGTCACCTAGAACTTTTTGAATTCCTTTCTGCAAACGCTCTTGGAACCGCTGCTCCTCACTTGCATCAGCTCCTTGTTGGCCTTTTAAGAAATGATTAGCTCCTTGTTGGCATTAATCTTCAAAACAGCCATGATAACATCATCTACAATTGAAGCCATCAAAAAGTTTTTTTCGGAGTCGCCTAGAACTTTTTGAATTCCTTTCAACAAACGCTCTTGGAACCGCTACTCCTCACTTGCATCAGCTCCTTGTTGGCCCTCTAAGAAATGATCAGTGTGGGTTGCTACCTTTTTGGTAGAGGGGCTGAGGTTCCGTTCCCCTCGTTCCGAGCTCTCTCTTGGCTCCTTTGGTTGTTGCTCCAATGTAAGGAGTCTGGCCTTTAGCTGCTGATTTTCTTTCTTTGTTTCTTCCAATTGCTACAAGATTTGTGCCAAGGTATCATCGAGTGGCGCTTCTCGCCTTTCAGTAGAAACTTCCAGCTCTTCCAGTTCTAGATTTTCCTCGAGAGGAGGTTCACTAGAAGAAGTTGCATAAAACTTGTTCTTAGAAGGTCTGGCCATTGCATTCCTGCATTTATATCGATTTTCTCTTCGTTAGCCTTTTGTTTTGCTTGTTTTTAAAAAAAATTCAAAGGTGGCTGGATCTTAGGGAGGAAATTTTAATAAGGAAGTTGTTGTGCTTTTAAGCATTTTTCAGTTCCATTTCTTTTGATTGCTTAGGAAAAGTTATGCTATAGCATTTAAAAGCTCTCGGGAATTATTGTATAGAAATTTATTCTAGGCTAAGCCTTTTTCTAAAGGGGAAACAAAGGTAGATTTAGAAGGAAAGATAAAGAAGAGAAAAAGAGGAGTAGGTAATGTCCACTTCCCTCTGGAGTCAGCATTTAACATCATAAAATTTATAAATAATTAGAATAATTAATATGGAAATATAAAAGTTAGATGCATAAAAGTAATCATTGGTTACATAACATGTAAGAAAAGTTATATTAGTCTGATGAACACTACAACCATTTGCTTATTCCTCATTAAGAGGTAAAATTTGGGAATTGGTTAGTCTCACTCGAGAGTAATCCAAGTAAAGTCAAGAATGACATAGGAAAATTAAAAAATTGTCATATGTTAGAATAGTCAGGAATGGTTAGTAATTCAGGAATAATTAGTCACTCGCGTTAATATGTTGGATGTGGAATCACATTTGTTAGGTTAAAACATAGAGTTATGTTAGTCCACGTTATCATAATACCTTGCATATATTCCCCCAGACAAGGTGAACGCTTAGTTTTCCTTAGCCTCACTTGTGGAAAAATAAATAAGTACCATGGAATAAATGGAATGGCATGAGTGTAAATAAGTTAACATGGCTGTTAGGAATAAGCACAATAAAAGAAAAATAAAGAAAAAATAATATAAATGATAAATTAGTCTTAGATTTAGCTGCGTAAACTATTTTTAGGTCCTTTTGACTATTATTGATTTTCCATCTTTGGTCAAAATTTTATGTTGACCAAATGGGTTCCCCATCATTTTTATTCTCTCTTCATTTTCTAGCAAGACAATAGAAGGAAAGGCCTCCATTTTTGCTCTTGGATTTTTTTGTTTTAATGCTTTTTTAAGCATGTTCGAGGTTTGGGTTTCACACATAAACCCAATTTTTATAAGCTTGTGTGAGTGTTCACCTCTTTTTTCAACTACAACTGACTAGATCTAATCCAAAAAGATGATGGTAAAGTAGTGTTCATATGGGTTTTAGTGAGAGAAAGATTTTTCAGCCAAGTCTTCCCCATAGACGACACCAATGAAGGTGCTGAAAATTACCTTCACACGTTTTTTTCATTTTGTGGAAAGCTTGTGACGCGTGTTGATCTTGAATCCGGTGAGGTGGGTACTTGAAAAAGGCACTCCGATGCCCAAGTTAGTGTGTAATTGAGATTGGAAGGGAGAAAAATGAAAAAGACAAGGTTGATTTCTCTATTTTTCAGTGATGAACAGTGTTCTTTTTTTGGTTCCAAGGGGTCTCCTATTTATAGATGGTGGGCGACATGGGTTTAGGGTTTTGCCTTGAGCTCTCTCCTTAATGACACGTGTCACCTACCATTGCTGTATACCTGGATGTGAATTTTATCATAGGGGAATAAACATATTTATTTCCAGACCTATGTCATTTATTCTGTGCTTACGTACTCTATTATGACTTTGGGCGTAGTTTTCTCACACCTCGGAATCTTAGATTAGAATGAATTTTTTTTATTTTAGTTATCTCCGTAGGTTCTCTAGGATTTTCATCTTGAGCATTATCCCACCGTAATAGATTGGATATTATTTTTATTCTGGGCTAGTTTCTCTCTTATTTTCAAATGAATACCTGGCGTAATTTTAGTGCCTCTAAGATATGGCATCTACATATACGTAAAGAGGAGTCAATCTAGAAATCACGTTCTATGCTATTTAGCCTAAACAATAGATGAGTTTCCTATTTAAAATAAGATGTGACTAAGAGGAGAGAATCCGGCCTAAAAATAATCTTAGCCGTTGTAGACAAGTCTTGTGCTACTTAAGCCTTTGGCCAAAGCTGTGCATGCAGCAAGATTAATATCAAACTGATTTCTAGCAGATTTCTTTTTTTCTTCCAAATCTTTTTGTTGAATCTTATCAATATTTAGTACGGGATTAGTTTATTTAATTATTATTATAGAAATTCTATTGATCATCAAAATTTGTTGAAGTCAATTTTAGTATCGTTGGAATCCAATTGCTGAATCTGTTTAGCCATACAAATATCCTCCTAAAAAAGGCATTTCAAATACTGCCGACTTCCAAAATAGGAATTGCCATCATCATCTATTGTTGGTTCTTATCTTTACTCAAGTTCTTACCCAAAAGATGTGGCGCTTGAGGTATTTTTCCATTTTTTTTTTCATATTTGTCATTTATATTAGTTGACATTTTATTTACACATTAAAGTGCTGTTTTAGATGACCACCGTATGTTAGGTAGTAACAACAAATGATATTATCATTGACGAGATAGTTTTTCAATAGCAATTTAATTTTTAACCAAACATTGTAATTATATCACTAGTACAGACAAAAGGTAGTAACAACAAATGATAGAGACTGGCACGAGCAAAAACGTTTGAGACATTATAAAAGATTCAAGGGCGCCCACTTGTCTTTGTTGTTGGCTCTCCTTTGAAAAATCTTCCAACCTTTGCTTCCAATTAAGGACGGCGTTGGCCTGTCTCTTCTCACTCTTAATTTTCTTTCTAAATCTAATTCTCTTATATATCTAATCTTATTCATTTCTATTATCTTCTATATATATTTTCTTTCAGAATCTGTTTGCCTTATATATCTATAAAGAATATAAGGTATCTAATCTTAATCATTTCTGTTATCCTCATACATATATATAAATATGGTATCCAATCTTAATCATATCTATTATCCTCATCTATATATATATATATATATATATATATATATATATATATATATATAGTAAGAGCAGGATCTGAGAGTGTGTGTGAATGTTCAATAGAATAAATAATAAAGATAAATAAATAAAGTAATGAATGGTACGTGGCGTTGTTAAACCAGATCGATGCAGAACTAAGTCTGCCTTAGGGACCAGATCTGACTTAGAACATATCAATATCCCGCATGTTCGGGTTTCCAGTTGATATACCTCTTTAAACAAACAAAGGCTCAAAGATAATACTAGATCTGTATCCCAGAACTAGTATTCTGATTGGATGGAGGGAAAAGAGAAATACAACTAAGGACAGAGATCAGGTCTCGATGCCTTAGAGGATCCGTAACAGTTTTATAAAACTTTAAATAAATTGCTGGAATTTAAACATACAAACGAACTTTTAAAATAAATTACAAATCTTTAAAAATAAATTACATACAAGCTTTAAACTTGAAAATTACAAATCTTACATGTGAACTTTTGCTTAAATCTAGAAATCTTTATAAAGTAAAATGTGTTTACAGAATGGTTTTACAGATAGAAAAGATAAGAGAATTCTGAGACAGGAAAATTTCCTTGAAGTCTCTGATTTTCTCCATAGAAAGATTGAAGGAGGGGAAAAGAAGTCCCCCTCTCTCATTTTCCCTTTGCTCTTCTTATAATGTGAGAAAGTGCTTTACAAGTGCTTCACGTGGAGGGTCTCGATGTCACATGGGAGAGTTGGTGGAGGCAGCATCTTTAGAGGGTCCCAAAGTCACATGGGAGAGCGTCGTCTTTATGTGTTGGTGGAGACATCATCATAAGAACTTTTGCTTTAGCTTTTGATGTGAGCCAAGAACTTTGAAAAACGCATCTTCACAGCTTTTTTCTCGTGAAGAGAATAGTGAGTGAAGGAATATAGGTTCCAAGATTCAAATATTACAATGGAAATACAAAAATAATTATAGGAATGAAAATTACAAAATAAAGATTACACAAAATTACTTAATTACTTTTTTTTTTTACAATGCTTTAAGAGTGCTTTGTAGGAGAAAAGATTCCGAAGCAATCATCTTCGTTGTCGTCTCCAAGGGAAATAAAGGGCTGGCAACAGATGGCTCAGATCTAGAAGTGAGGAGCTGCTGCATGACTTTAAAATATTCTTCTTCTGTTTTGGCACTGACCAAAAGAGATTGGGCTTTGGATCTTTGAGTCAGGAACATACTTTGGGCTTTAATATCATGAATACTTGGGGTGAGGAGGCCCTTGGAGGAAAGCCAAGCCTGAACTGTAGTTTCAGACAATTTTGACTGTTCATCAAATTTGGACCACCATTTGACTTTGAAGGTCCTTTGTAAAATTAATTGGGCATCTTGAGTGTGGTATTGTAGGTTCCACATCCAAACCCAAGGAAGAAAGAAATTAGTATAGAAACAGAGAAAAGAAGGAAATCTTTTCTCAGACTCTGAAGGGACATAATGGGCTTTAAAAAGATTTAGACAGTGAGTGGCGTTTGGGGTGAGAATGTCTGGGCAAGGCCAAAAATAGTTCCACCACTGTTGGAACTAGTTTGGAAGACTTTGTACGGTTATTTTTGAGTTAAAGAAAAATAACTAAGAATGGGTCTTTTTTGGGTTTTGAATGAAGAAGGTATTAAACCAGGCATGTTGATAATCCCAGTAAGAGAATGATAGGCAATGGTTTAGGCTTTTTTGAAAATTAGCGGGAAAGGCTTTTGATTTGTGGAGTTGGTCACCCCACTGCTTTGGGCTTAGGACTTTTATGATAGTTGCTGTAGAATAGGCGGGCTCCCAGTGATTCCAAAGCAATTAGAGCCAAATACAGAGTTATAGAATGTGACTCAGTATTCAGATGGCAAAGTTAAATTATCTTTCAGGAGATCTACATCATCCAGATTCTCCACATCATCCAGATTCTCTAATAAAGATTCAAGCTCTAGCATTCCCCCACTATAAAGAAGATTTTTAAAAATTTCCTCTGTTATAAATTTTCCTTTCCAATCTGAAAAGAGCCAACCTAGGTTTTCCACATCGGATATACCTAGTTCTTCTATACACTCTGTTGACTATACCACTAGTGTTCCTCATCCAGTTTACACTAGCAGTCAACAAGAACAAAGCCAGGAAGAGAAGGAACCTTCTCCTCTAACCTCTCCTACATTTTCTGCTGTTACAGAAAATGTAATAAGTGTCTTAGAAAAAGAATTTGAACTTGATAAAGCCTTTCTTCATAAAGATTTTTACTCTGATAACAACAAAAAAAAAAAGACTTTGGTTTTTTGAATTTTTGTAAGCCAACGAAAAGTGATTCAAGAAGTTTATTATGAATTTGTAAACTTGCATAAAATCCACATATTGTTTTTTGATTGGTTTGATATTTATACCTCAGAAAACAACATTTTTTACCCTTTTAAAAAATCAAATCCCATTACTGTTCGAAAGAAGGTCACTGAATAGAACCTTCCTGATAGTGATAGGACCATTGAATCTGAGCATCCACCCCTAAGGAGTTTAACCATTGATCATGGTGCACCTCCGGGTTAGCATTACAGAAATTATTCTGTTGGATAATGCTACCTAAATTTGTCTCAATGTCGTTTGGTTTATGGATTTGTACGGTGAGGCTTTAATCTGGACAGGAGGTGCACCATGATCAATGGTTAAACTCCTTAGGGGTGGATGCTCAAATTCAATGGTCCCCATTCAATGGTCCTCATATATATATATATATATATATGAGGATAATAGATATGATTAAGATTGGATATATATATGGTATCTAATCTTATTCATTTCCGTTATCTTCTTGTCATGCTTATCACAAAACTTATAGCAGCTAAGCAATCTTTGTTTGTGTTCTATTTATAGCTTGCTTTGTTGATTTTCTTTTGATCGTCTCTTATAATGAGCTCCAATAAAGATTCATCAGTGGTTCTTCCGCAACCATCGATGGAGCAGAGACATAAAAATGGGAGTAATGTTTTTGACTATCACGAGTTGCGAAAACAAGCCAACTTGCCGACTGAGTTCATTTGGCCAAACTTGGAGTTAGCTCAAGAAGAGCTCAAAGAGCCCGCAACCATCGATGGAGCAGAGACATAAAAATGGGAGTAATGTTTTTGACTATCACGAGTTGCGAAAACAAGCCAACTTGCCGACTGAGTTCATTTTGCCAAACTTGGAGTTAGCTCAAGAAGAGCTCAAAGAGCCGTTGATAGACTTACATGGATTCTTAAGTGGTGATGAAAGAGCAACTGCTGAAGCAATCGAGCTTGTTCGAGGAGCTTGTGTGAACCATGGATTCTTCCAAGTAATAAACCACGGTGTTGCTGCAAGTAGTTAACCAAAGAAACGAAAGAATCGGTTACATTTTTCAATAAAGGCTGGTTTGGCAAAGGGGTATACTGGGGGTCATGCTGAGCGTTTTACTACAAATTTGCCATGGATGGAAACATTTACTTTTAATTACCATGAAAACGATGCTGAGGGCCTTTTTGTTGACTACTTCAAATCTGTTTTTGGTCAAGATTTTGAGTTCAAAAGGTAAGTTTTGTTTATTTATTTGGTATTTTTCCTTTTTGAAGTGCAAATGAGTGAAATGAGAAATCTCACCTGCATTAATCCTTGACGCAGTGGTGATCTTTCCACATGTTTTGGTTGCTAATTTTTATGAGAAGACAGCACACCTGAGATCAACACTAGATCGAAATTTATTATTCTAATCAAAACAAAAAATTATTAAATAGTATTAACTGTCACATTAATATGAGTAGGATTTAAATAAGAATGCAGACTTCGTGTATCATTTCTAGAGATCTTAATTATCAGTTCAACCAACTAGTACTCACAATTTTCATTTCTTCAAAAATATATTGCAGGTGGATTTATCAAAAATACTGCCAAGCAATGTGGAAGCTATCTGGAGCTCTGTTTGAGCTATTGACAATGAGCTTGGGGATTGATCGCAAGCATTATAAGAAATTTTTTGAAGACGGACACTCAATTGTGAGATTCAACTTTTATCCTCCTTGCAACAACTCAGCACTCACTCTGGGCACTGGCCCTCATTCTGACCCAAATTCTTTAACTATGCTTCATCAAGAACAAGTTGAAGGCCTTGAAGTTTTTTCAAATAATAAGTGGCAAACTATCCGACCTCGATCAGATGCCCTTGTCATTAATATTGGTGACACGTTCGTGGTAATTTTCACTATTTTAGCAATTTATGTGTTTTAACTTTTCTTCATTTCTTCCTAATTTTTTTAATAAAAAAGCTGCATATTGTTAGAGTTATGGTCACCATGTTATTGTATAATTTTCTAAATCACGTAACTTTGTGTGCCTAAATTAGATTATCTCACAACCATTGTGTGTTATTACGATAAAAGCTTTTTAGTTCATTTATAGCCACAAATTTTTTGTTACATCGTATGTTAAGGCATTGATTTTTAGTTTATACAGCATTAACAATCTATAAAAATATTGTCTCAAAATGTTTTTCTTATACATATAAAATAGTGAAACACGGAGACCTTCGCATGTTGCAAATAATATGTTCGGATGAGACAACTTTTTTTTGTAACAACGTTCATTTGCTTGTTTATTTATTTGTTTGATACATGTTATTTATATAGGCATTATCTAATGGGGCATACAAGAGCTGCCTGCATAGAGCAGTGGTGAATGGGGAAAGAGAGAGAAGGTCATTGGCTTTCTTTGTGAACCCAAAAGCAGACAAAGTGGTTGAGACCCCCACAAGATCTTATTTGCAGAGAAGGGACAAGACTGTATCCGGATTTCACATGGTCACAATTGTTGGGCTTCACTCAAAAACACTATAGAGCTGCTGCGGCTACACTCCCAAGCTTTGTCAACTGGCTTTCGTCTTCCAAAAGCCTCTAAGTCCTTTATAATAAGTGGGATTACTATTGAGAATAGGTATATGTATTTTCTGGTCTTTAAATCTATCAAATTCATCGCTATCAATAAATTTATTATTAAAAACTTTAAATTTTAAACTGTCAAAATTATCCTTCTCTGTTCTCTCCCTACTCACGACAACACACTCTCACATTTGTAAATTAAACTCTCAACTTCACTTTTTTTTTTATTCCTTTTTTTTCCTTTCTTCATGAAACAAAATCTGCATTCCATGCTTATATATATACATTCAAGATATTTACCAGCTTTTATGATTGGCAAAGATTAATTTCTTTCTTTAACTTTAATGGCTGGAAAAAATTTGTTGTGTTCTTGCTTCTCTTAGTTTACGATAGTAGCGGAAAACAAAACCAACAATTTGCAGTCAAAAGAAATATATGAAGTAATTGATAAGAATTAAGGAATTGAGAATGAAAAGAGAAAAAAAGGCTAATAAAATAATCTCATCAAAAATTATTTTGATAATAAAATTATTAATTAAAAAGGTGATGTATAGAAAAAAAATTGGTGGGTTTAAGTAAATCTACCCATTAAATTATGACAAATAACATATCTTGCTCATGGGTGTATAAATATGTTACACCAAATAATAATCGTTTCTCATACATCCTAGTTTCCTTGTGATTTGTGAGAATGCAATTACCAATATTTACAACAAAATATATAATAGTATCTCTTAAATCAGGTTTGTAATTGGCATAATTCGCACATCTAGGACCGAATATATTTCTAAAAATATGAAAATTAAACATCCACAACATACATAGGAGGGCTGGAAGCTCTAGGTACTAGTGGAATGGAATGTAATTTGTCACTAAACTATTGAGAGGTTCAAATACTTCATTACTTGAATGATCGTTCAATTTTAATATTAATCATCGCTTGCATGTGTGATTCGAATAAAAATTTTAAAACGGTAATGTCTATTCTCTCTAGCTTAAAAATTATAATTCCTGATTGTCATTTGTGTTCGCACAAAGACTGCCATGTAGGTCCTGACTATGTGTACATGACCTACATGGCAAAGAAAATAAATCCAGACAAACTGCAATCATGTCCACGTCCTTCTCCTTTCAAAGAAGGAAAAACATATGCTTGAGGAGTGTAGTTCTCAAAAGAAAGCCGACTAACTAATACTGTTGCCCACTTACATAAAAGTGGGGAATGCTGAAGCTCCAATAACCACCAAAAAAGGAAAATTGTGGGAGTTTTATCACTCTGTCAAATATGAAGAGAAAATAAACATTTACTATTTTTTATAAAGTAACGACAGAAAAGTTTTCAACTACAAACATCACGCTAGGGATTAACTATCATCAATGGCAATGACTTATTTGATACAAGAGGCACACCGTAGACCTCTTTATCAGGGTATAAATAGTGGACGCGAAGTTCAAATTGGTTTTTAATTTATTCCACCCATTCCAAAATTCGAACATAGTTGGCCAGGGAAAGAAAATTATATGAACACTATTCATTGAAATCCATGCGGACTAAACTGTGTGGACATTGTTATTAAGAAAGTTACTTCATAAATATTGTCACAAGTCGTAACACAAAAAAATCAAATCGCTGAATGATTCGAGCAGTAGGCACCTCCTTGTCCCATTCTCGAAATCAAGATTTCAAGTTTTTCTCATGTGGAAAATGGAGGTTAATTTTCTTTAACATATTTGGAAATAGATTGACTTGTGGAGCTAAGTGATTTCTACTCGAAACCATGACAAAGCTGATTATGTAGGTTCCCATAAAATTTTAACTGTAAATAATTGTAGGAAAAATAACCCTCTTCCAAAAAACCAAAATTAATTTATTGCCTTTTGTCCGATCTAATATCTCAGTGTAACTTTGTACATTGCTACAAAGAAAAAGATTTGGATTCTTGATAAAACAATAAATTTGCAATTCCACCTGTCATCACATCCCTGCCGCAGATACAACTTCTTTAATGAAGTCACATAAATATTAGTGAAATAAAAGAGGGACCGGAAAGCTAGGAGGCAAATAAGAAATAATTTTTGTAAGGATCCATTGATAATGAAATATTTGGTGAGAAGGGAGTGTATTTACTTGTCTCGAAAATATCTTTTTTCAGCGTCAGTAAATAAAATCAGATTCACAAAGTGTGTCACGAATCATTTGCAACGTTAACGTGTAAAAACAATCTCATTATTGTGAAAAAAAGGAGCTTAGCATGGATTGCGTGCTTTTGTTGAGATATGCCCAAATCATTAGTAATATGGAGTACTTGATGCACAATACAAGTTCTAACAGAGTATATTTTGTAAGCAAATTGAGTAGTTATATTCCAAATCCTAATAAAGATCGTGGACTGCCATAGATGGATTGCAAAATATTTGAGAGGCACCATTGATGGAAGAGCTGTCTTGGAAATCTTTTAAACAAATGTGTTGCTAAAATCTAAGGTTGTGATGTAGATTATGAATAGGGTTGGCAAAAGTCCGGTCCGGGCTGGGTTTGGAGCTGCCCAGGACCGGCCCGGATGAACAACATAGCTGCTGGACCTAGCCCGCTGCCCGAATTTTTCAAATGTGGGCTGGGTTAAGCCAGGACTACCCCGGCATAGGTTTTTTATTCAGGCTTTCTCTACTCGCATATGAACCACATTGAGAATAAAAAAAACCTTTAATAAATTGTCACAACATCTCAACTAAATTATTTCAAAATACTTTAAAAAGTTTAGATAAATAACAAATAAAAATTGTTTCAATCTACCATCTATTCCCTAAATTCATTCAATCTCTAAAATAAATTCTTTCAATCCCTATCAAAAATTTAAATTCAACATGAATAATAACCAGATAAATCTAAATAAATGTAACATATTGTCCAATATACTGTACAATACATATCATAAATTCATAACTACAATATCAATAACCAACATCACATATGAAAATCCCAAAATCATACAAAAATAATTCATAAAAGAGTCTAAAATACTTTAATGTAAAATATGTAAATAAGAACTTCATGTCAAGCAGCTCGACGATTGTGCCCCCATCATCATCATCTAAAATTACCTCCTTGGTAAAAATCTCATCTTCCATAACTCTACGTAATAACAAAAATAACACATTAAAATTTAAAAAGCATTTTAAGCAAATAAATAAAACTATAACATGATTCAAATAATTTTATACCTCACAAAGTAGAAGCCCAAATCCCATTTTGAGCACACATCAAAGATTCCAAAGTGTTAGGGTGAAGTTTACTACGATGCGGACTAAAAAACCTACCTTCGGTACCAAAAGCTGACTTAGAGGCAATAATGGATACAAGAATGGCTAAGATATCCTTGGCCAACTCACCTAAAATAAGATATTGGGCTACGGGCATCTTCCAAAAGCGAAAATATTAAAGTTCGGAGTAGTATCCAATAATTCCTCATCTAAATACCTATCCAACTCCGACTTAGTCACCTTAACACGCTTATTTCGACTTTGAAATGTTTCAAACTCATCCACATCCCAAGGCTTATTTGGATTTGAAGAAGATTCCAAATGAACATTTTCCAATTCAACATCCTGTCCACCACACAAAAAATCAATCAACAACATCTTATATCTCGGGTTAAGTACTACAACCACAACTAATATCGGATGAATTTCGTTCCAATATTTTTCAAATTTATTAGCCATAATTCTAATAGCAAGGTTATCGGAGGTGCACAACCAATTAATTGATATTTTCATTTTATATATTAACGGAAAGAACAAATTAGCAGTAAGGTATTTTGTACCTGAAAACACTCCATTAACATGTAAAATGATCTCAAATGCTCCACCATTGTTGCTGCCAAATCCCACTCATTATCACTAGGCAAGCTCTTATATTGAGGCTCATGTTGTTGCAATCGAGAAAAAAAACTTCTATACATCAATGCTACATCAAGCATGGCATAAGTAGAGTTCCAATGAGTTGGACAGTCTAACTTCAAATTTTTTTTACAATTAATTTTTAATTGCCTAGTAGGTAACTCAAAACTTTCAAATCTTTTTGGTGTTTGTGTCCAATAACTCACACCCTCCATAATCTTTCCAACCCCATTTTCTATAACTTTCAACCCATCTTGCACAACCAAGTTCAATATATGAGCAATATATTTCATATAAAAAAATTTACCATTAGAAATTAAGGTACCAGTATCAAACCTTAACAGTAATTTCTTCACCATCACTTCATTAGTGGTACAATTATCCAATGTCACTGAAGATAACTTTCTATCCACGTTCTAATCCAGCAAACATTGAATTAATTCATTAGAAAGGGCATCAACAATATAGGGGCTCAAAACATAAATAAGCTTATCCAATATTCAATTGTTAGTATTAAATACACAAATTTAAAATATTATAACAATTTAAACTTGAAAAGAAATCAAATATAAGTAATAAAAAAATTAAAAGAGAAATTAAGCAAATAAAAAGTTATACACAAATTACCTTAAGATTCGACTATGCAATTTCCAAGAGTTGTTAATGAAATGTGTTGTTACAACCATGTATCCCTTTTTCTAATTACTTGTTATCCATAAATCTGTAGTAATGGCACTCTACCATGATTTTTCTCCAACAAATGTAAAGTCTTAACCTTCTCAATATGATACATCTTCAAAATCTCATTCTTCAAAGTATTTCTGCTCATTGGCTTAACCACAAGGTTGGCATGTGCTATCATTTCTCCAAAGCATTTATATTCCCCAAATCTAAGTGGAGGCTCATGCATTATCACTATTCTTGCAATCAAACTCCACAAAACATTTTGATTGAAACTGTCGTAGCCAATGTCACAAGTTTCATTCTCTCTTTTGAGCACTTTAAGACTTCCTTGAAGTGCTTCCTCTATTTTCTGTTGATTCTTTGAACAAAAAGATTTCACGTGTCTGTTCAAACTCGTGGCCCTTGATGTGTTTCTAGCTTCTAAAATTGCATTATAGTGCATGCATTTTGCCTTTTGTTCTCCTTTAACAATTATTTTTATGAAGTGATCCCAAGCTTTAGGGACTTTCTTTCCTTTCTTATTTTGAGCCTTTTTGGCCACACTTTTTCCCTTCTTATCATTCACAATTGACAATGAAATTTCCTCAACCTCATTATCATTACTATCTTCAACATTACGGGATAAATTTTGAGCATTTCATGAATTGATTTCTATGTTGTATGACATTGCACTACTGTTTATTATAGAGAAAATAATAAATAATTATAAATAATCATACAATTACATAGTTATAATATTACGTAACAAAATTAATATAATAGCAACCTAAATGCTAAATTCAGATCCTATTAATAAAAAATTATCATACAAATCAGATAATTATAAATATTATGTAACAAATTGACTTAAAACAACCTAAGTCCAAATTCAGCTCCTATTAATAAAAATTAATCATACAAATTACATAATTATAAATATTATGCAACAAATTAACTTAAAGCAACCTAAATTTCAATTTAGCTCTTATTAATAAAAAATGATCTTACAAATTACACAATTATAAATATTATGCAACAAATTAACTTAAAGCAACCTAAAATCTAAATTCATCTCCCATTAATTAAAATTAATTAAAAAAATGCATAGTATCCTAGAAAAATATTAAGCACGTATATAACAAAATAATAATAATAATGTTAATTTCATCATGTTTTTTGAAAAAACTTGGAAAAGGAGACAACACCTTCGCGGCTATGATGCAGAGAGAGATTGGTTATGATGGTTGACTCAGTGACGTTGTCGTGTGGTGGCTGCCACTGAGAAGATGATGAAACAGTGGAGTCATGGAGACCAGGAGACGATGGCTATGACAGCTCATTGTTGGGATCTGTGAGAAATGAGAAAAGCTAACCGACAAATCAAGGGAGGTTTGTAGATTGGAAGCGCGGTGGTGACTGGCTGCTACCAAAGACAAAAAGGCTGAGAGGCCCGATGGTGACTGGCTACCGATCGGAGGTTTGCAAATTGATTCAGTGTGTATGTTAAGTTGCAAATCGATAGCTCGGGTTAGGCAATGGGAAAAATAAGAAAATGTTTCTTCTGTTATTTATATTTTCCTCTTTTTTTTTTACTTAATTAAAAATCGGGCACGGGTATTAAAATTCAATACTTGGGTTTATTTTTTCCATACATGCGGGTCAGGTAAAACCCAAATTTCATTGATGGGGTCCAGGCCAGGTCCAGTCCAGTTGGGCATTTTTGCCACTCTTAGTTATGAATACTTATCTTATTTAAATTATTTTTCTTATTCTCTAAACTTTATTGTTCTTTTTCTTAATACTTTAAGACTTTGTTTTCCTTTAGTGATGTAGAATAAGAATCTCTACCCTATTTAAATTAGTTTCTTTATTGTCTAAATTTGATTTTTTTTAATAGTTTACGAATTTATTTTCTTTTTTCTTTTATGACTAAGGACAATTACTAGTAGTATAAATAGCCCTCTCTTATAGTTTTTAAAGGCAGATTTGAGCTGACACCAGCCCTTTCTATTTTCTTTGCCCCCAATCTAGTTTACCTGAAAAATAAAAATAGAAATTTTAGCTTCTTTGTCTGCCACCATCCATGGACACTAATGTCATATTCCTATTCCTATTCCATCTATTTATACCAACATTAGAATCAGAAGGAGCCTACTATCAAATCCTAAGCAAGAACCACCATCAATTAACTGTTAAATCACCAAAAAACCACTAAAATTTTCACGTTGCCACTGCCTACGTTTGTCAGATTCCACCGTGCGTTGGCCAACAACACCAAAATCACTCAACTCCCCTCCACCAACATATTCTTTCTAACCATTTACCACCGCCGATCGATGCACCACCTATCCTATTTAAATTAGTTTAAGAACCTTTATCATATTTAAGTTAGTTTCCTTATTGTCTAAAATTTATTTGTTCTTTTTCTTAGTAGTTTAGGACTTTTTTTTCCTTTTAATATATAATTTAGGATAATTACTAGTAGTATAAATAACCCTCTCTTGTACCCTTTAAAGGCCGATTTGAGGTTCTATTTATAGCTTGCTTTGTACCAATTTCCATCCAATGTCTCTTACAATAAACTCCAATAAACATTCATCAATTATTCTTCTAGAACCATCGATGAAGTAGACACATTAAAATGGGAGCATTGATTTTAGCTTTACTAAATTGTGAAAACAAGCAAACTTGCCAACCAAGTTTATTTTGCATGGGCGATAGGCACTTGTCTCTCAAAATCATAACAACACACAATGTACATATATGTGTTTATTTCCATTTTGATTTTAACAAATATGATTAATGAATAAAATTTGGACTTTTTTGCAAAAATAATGGGCAAGAAGCAAAGCGTAATCCACTTGGTCTAGAGAAGAAACCAGGCATGATGAAGATTCCAGCATCGAAGCATTTCCCTAGGCGTATTACAAGTACATCAAAATTTGGAAATGCGATGGAAGCCATCAAAAGGAAGTTAATGAAATGAAAATTTAAATCATTCAAGAAAGTTGTATTTAGTCATTTCACAAAGATGGATACCTATGCATTTAATGGTGCGATGGTGCGCAACATGCTTCTTAGGCGAGTAGCGCATGAAAAATGTGATAAAGATCAGCAGTGGTTTGAATATTGTGGCCAAGCATGGTTATCGATCACCAAGTGTTGTTTAGTTATAGGACTTTGCTATATGGTGCACACAATGTACACAAAAAAGCAAACGTTATGACAAACTATAAGTTACATGATTTTTATTTTAATGGTAATCTAAGGGCAAATCTTAAACAAATAGATACAAACTTTAAGGGTTTGAAATTTAATACACTATAGATTGCGCTATATTACTTCATGAATAGAGTACTTAATGGAAGAAAAAATGAATGTACACCGAATTCATTATTACTAAATGATGTTGATGATCTTGAGTACTTTAGATCCATGGGGTCGTTTATTCTAGGAACAATATATGATAGTTTGGACATTGCATTAAATGAAAAATTAGAGGCTTTTCAGGGTGTTACTATTAAATGGGTGAAATACAAACTTTATGGATTTTGTTCTAGGTTTAGGTACGTTGAAAAGACAAAAAATTATGGTTACTTTGTTTTTTATTTACTTAAGAATGATTAATATCTTTTTTTTTCGTGACTTTGTATCTTCACTTGCTAGATGCCTGGCTATTCGAAGTAACTAATGGTTTTCTAAGGGAAAATTAAACGATCCAAACAAATAAGAAAACTCCTCGAATATTGAAATAGGAAGGTGTTTCTTCCCTAAAAATAAGTTTTATTGAGATATATTGAGTTTCATAATGACATAAGTCATCTAATAATTATTACATATATTTTTAGATTAGTTATGAACACATTGTTAAATAATAGATAACTTGCTTAATAACAAATTTGGGTTATTTTATGGGATTATTAAAAAATTACTCCAACTGAGCATGCAAGAGAAAGACATGCCATATCAAAATAGTGTAAAGGGTTATAGAGAATCAATCCTACGTTGGGTTCATAATATGAGCACATTATTCAACTTAATTATAATTTGATTATTGAATTCAAATTGCTGCAAGTTGTTTAATTTGTTTCCATTATTTTTGTTAAAACATCAACCCAAGATGAATGTACCACCTGTTGAAGAGGACAAAGATAAATAGCATTGGACACCTGTTGATGATGAATATGAACAAGATAAGTAGCCATATATTCAGGACAAATATGAAGTAGATGACTCGCACAAAAGAGAGGTTACATGCTATTTTTAACATTTTAATTGCTTTAAAAACAATGATGTTCAATTTAATTAGTTGTGTAAAGATTTTGTCTTTGTTTTCTAGTCACAAACAAAATTAAATTTTTTCTATGATTACGTTATCCATCGAATAGAATTGATTGCTCCATTATTGACGTCAAAGAAACGATGAATAAGATGATGTCAGATGCTAAGGCTAATGATAACTGTATGAAATGAGAGTTATCTATAGCACTTTTGAACTTAAATCAGGATTACTTAGAAAGTAAATAACATGTTTTAATTGCATTTTAGTTATATTTTGCATACTTATCTACTTTTAGTTTATTCTCAATAAATTAGATTGTTTTAGAATAAATTGTGTACTTAGAATATGTGCTTTGTAGGAAACTGAAAGTGCAATTTTTAAGGAAAGAATGCTATGCAATGAGCTTTCAAAAAATAAGGAAAGAAATTGGCTACAAAAAAGTATAAATGAGTCTAAAATAGTGCAGAAGTTGTACCCAGTGCTGTAGCAACCATTACTGTAGCAATCTTGGAGCAACAAAAGAGATAATTTCATGCGAATCTTAGAAAAAAAAGGATGTGATATACAGTTTTCAAATCTGAGAAATATACGTCCTAGACTTCCGTTTGCCTTAGTTTTCAATTATAAAAGATAAGCACGCACACAAGGAAAAGAAGAGAGCATTTAACCGTAAGAAATAACCAAGAGAGAAAAAGAAAATAGCAAAGAACAAAGAAATTCTAGGGCTGAACAATAGAGATTGTAGGTGTTATGAAGAAGAAATCAAGAATCTAGAAGGGCCAATCGCTTTCATCTCTATTTTACTTGTTTTCTTTGATTTTTCATGATGTTTATGATGACTGAAACTATTTTTAGTTCTGTTTTATCACAAATCATGAACTAATTTTATTTGTGGTTGAGTGATGACAAGCTTGATAGTTAATTAACTGAATTTATGCATTGCTGCATGATTGCTATAACATTTTGTTTTGATAATATTTATTTTAATTCACTATTTTTGCTGACCACCCATTTAATGACACTAGCTAAGAGAAAGCCTCAAAAGGCCTATTTTAGTGGAACATATTTAAACAATACTTGGTTTTAGATTAGGTTTCCCAAATTAGGTTAACTCAATTTGAATAAGGCGGTGCTTAATCTAAAACTAATGATGAACTAGATATAAAAATTCACCTTGTAGGATATTAGGAACTTAGAGCATATAATGCTATATCTTATGATGGTATAACAACTGGTCATTGTTAGGTTGCATATAGATATAAGAAATCTAATAGGCAACAGCTGAGGATGCATTAGAGTTTTGCCTAATGCTATAATAATTATTGTAGCAACAGTATTGTAATAGAAAATAGTAAATGCCATTAAGTGAGTTGATTCGCTTAACCATATTATTCCTAGTGGGTATATTCTTGTGTGAGACATGTTGATTTATTTTATTGTAGTTTATTTTCTGTTATTTAGATTAATTAGTTTAATTAGTTGATAAAAGAATTTAACTTATTTAGATTGAAATTGTGTTGTGCAAATTTTATTGAACTCGCAAGCGCACGAATCTATTGTAGAATAGATCAATGGTGACGAGTGTTGATCCCACGAGGAGTTGAATTTTACTTACTTGTAGAATTAATTTTCTGAGTTGGTGGTTGGATTTATAATGGAAGTGACTTAGACTATCTTATGATTTAAATTAGAGTGACGGGAATAAACTATTAAAATAAAGTGTGTAGATCTCCGGATCTGTACTCAACATGCACTATCGACTTAACATTCCTTATTAGTGCTAATTAAATCATGAATGAGAATTTTCCACTCTTTATGAACCTCACTCTAATAGATATAGTGCTAAGTGCTTCCCGTGATAAATAGTAATAACCTTGCCTAGGGAGATGGTTATACCAACTAATATCTAGATAAGATTATTACTATCTGTCAATGAAAAGTCAAAACATCCACATAAATTAGATGGAAAGAAAAAGTAAACTTACCAAATTAAGCCCGTGGAACATGTTGAGACTTCACCTTCAACCCAAGCTTGAAAGAAAATTAGCTACTCATAATTAAATTAGGAGTAAAATGAAAATTTTATTAAAATACGTAGAAAATACAAGATGGAGATGGAATTACAGAAAATAGAGCTCAAAAATAAATTCAGGGGTGCCAAATTAAGGGGGCGAGCCCTCTCTTTATAGATACAATGAGTAAAGCATGGCCATCGGATTAAAACAATTTGGATGCTCAGGATTACGCAACATGGCAAGTTCTTATTGGATGGAACACATCATCAGGGCTGTCATTCCATGTATATGCATGTATCGTACACACATTTTTTCGGTCCACTAACATACTACCACGTCGTCGGTCAATGCTACATAAGCATTTTTAGTCCAATAGGATCGTGACACATCATCAGTCAACACGACATCATCAGTCAATGCCATATCATTCATCCAATCGAATGCTACCACTTCATCGTATAGTGCCATGTCGTTGTACATTACACGTGAACAGTATCGTGTAAAGTACCGTATATGTGAACAATACCATTTATCTTTTTAGGTTCCTTCTAAAGTTTTCGACTGTCCAGAATTTAAAATTACTGTCTATTTTACTATCTGATCTCTCGTTCGTTGTGGAATGACCATGATGTCCCCTAGAATACATAAAATACTTAATTAAAATAAAACATACATAATTAAATTACAAGGGACTCAAAGACATAAAAGTAAGGATGTTAGTGAGACTTGGAGTGTAAAATGACGATTTTCTCCTTTACAAATACACACTTTCTAGCACTCAATACACCCCCCAACCAGCTTGTTGGTAGTCCCTAGTAAATTAAGCGGAAACAAAATTTAAATAATGATGATTTTTAAAAAAAAAACAGTCGTATTTATTCAATCAGACTAATAATAACAATCAAATAAAAGTATAAGCATTATCTCCAGTCTAAAGAAATATCATCCCCACATCAACTCTCCACATGAATCAGTCCATAAAACTTTGTTATAGCTACAGTAATCAAGTCACTTTCAAGAATGACATGTGAAAACCCCAAAATCTCACTGGTAGTAGTAATATTCTCACAAAGAAAGTAAATTAAAAAATAATCACTCCAGTGAATGGTAAATTGAGAAAAAATAATAAAGAAGTGATATCACACACTCTCACCAAGATAACAGAAATATGCCCTCAACTTAGAAATAATCCGATTTTAATTCAAACAAAATGCTAATCAAACCAATGTATTTATCATTCATTTTTTTTTTCATTTTTTTCTCTGTTTTTTTTTTAATATGCATTTCCACATTTTTTCAGCCCATATAACTAGTTTCTATTTTAGACCATTGTTCCCTAAAATCAAGGACTTTTATTAAGACATAACGTAGGCTAAGGACGTGACTAATAAAAAAGGGATAATAGGAAAAACAAAACATATATTTGAAATATAGAGGACTTTGGAGATCATTAGGTGTTTTTCGCTTGAATTCTTTTTTCTTTTTTTTTCCTTCTTTTTTATTTTATTTATTTATATACATACATACATACATACATACATACATACATACATGCATGCATGCATACATACATGCATGCATATATATATATATATATATATATATATATATATATATATATATATATATATATATATATATATATATATATATATTTGTTTTGTTTTATTTTATAGCACTTTTTTCGTGACTGCAAAACTATCTCTATTTTTAAACATAAATGAGCGGTGGGAAATACAAATTACAAGGTGATACTCCATATTGAAGTGGGATAAGATAATAAGTTACCAAAGAAAAAAGTCTTTTTTTTAAGGCTCAAAGGGGTTAACTATGGATACATATTAATAGGGTTGGCTAGAAAGGCTCAAACGGACCAAAGATGTCATCTTTGTCATCTTTTAGGGTTCTAAATAATCTTCCATATCTACTAGTTAGATGGACCTTCAGATGTAGCAACACACATTTTTTTTCTTTTTTCTTTCTTTAGAGAGTGTTAACTCCAAGGAAATCTAGAGATAATGTATAAAACAATAAACTGCTAAGCTGAATGAAGAATGGGCAAAAAGGGTTACTATCCACGAAAAATGACAGGCTCAAAAACTCACTTGGAATTTATTATGACATGTACATTCTTTCAAACAACTTATATTTGTCTCCAACATCAACATGTAGAGTAATAAACATGGTGTAACATAACTCAAGACCAAAGATAATATGAATACTAAAATTTGAAAGTTATCATGTCATCTAATGTGAAAAGATACACAAAATATTTTTGTTTTTAGGTCTACCCGCAAACCTATTCTAGTCATGAAAATTATGCATATAGAACGGTTAAAATGACATAGAAAAACTAATTAGTAAAAGAAGTTAGAAAGATCATACTTAAAATGACTGTTAAAACTTTAAAATTTTTTTTTTTAAAGAAGATACGTTTCTAGAGTTACTACACTCCATATTCAGCCATTTTCGACTAAAAAATTTAGCAACAATTAGTTTCTACAACAAAAATAAGTAAAAACTATACCAAGATTAAGATATTCCACAATTGTCAACTATTTCCTCCCCCCAACCAGAACGAAACATTGTTACTATCATTAGTTGCTGCATCACAGAAGAAAGTATTTACAAGCGGAGAGTTAAATCTAATTTGCACTTCTTACTATGGCTATTGTTACTATCATTAGTTGGCCATTCCAAAACAAGGGTCCTGGGATCTGGCTTTCGCCTATAAGATTGTAACAAATCAAATAACTCATTAGTAGTATGAGCACAAATAAAAAATTTTTTCGTTGTGAAAAAGATGAAATGATTTTTTATTGTATGGTTAAGAAATGCGTGAAGCAATCATAAAAGTTATTGACATTTAACAAACCGATGGATTTTTTATGAATGTTCAAATGGGCCCAAGATGCTAGTGTGATTAGTGCCTCTAGAGTTGCAAGATCTCCTGGTAGGAAAATAAAAGCATTAGCATGATTTAGCATTTTAGTTATTCTCTCTTGTATACCTGAGATGACTAACTCTTCTCCAGTTAGTGAGTCAGACGAACAGCCCAACGGTTTTAGGCTTCTTGGGATGATGCCTAACACTTTGCTCCCTCTAAGACAAGCAGCTTCTGAGACCAGTTTTGATAACCCTCTGTCACCTCCTCCAAATACCAAATGTAGATTTCTTTTTGCTATGCTTTGACCAAGATCTATGGCTTCATTAATGAACTTTTTATGTTTGCCATAATTAAATCCAGAGAGCACACAAATGTTCTCGAATTGTTTATTAGGAGTAGCTGCCATTGGGATGCTTCTCAAAAACAATTTTTGTTTGCTAAAAAAAAAGGTTATATTCAAGGATCTTAGTGGCAATGGTTCACAGCTGTATATGAGGTAGCATGTCTGTGTCAATTAATGCGTAAAGCACATGGCTCGAGAGTAAAAAAAAATAGCAAAAAGAAAAAGTAAATAATTATTAAAGAAAAATTGTAATTGATAAAACAACAGTGAAATAAAACAACAGTAAAAGGATATTTACAAGTAGTTGTGATTGTGGCTCACATCTTCCTTTGGTTTTACGTCAAAAAATGGCTTGAACGCCTTCTATGGGTCGAGGTTGGGCTTCCCATCTAGTTTTCTTATAAACTAGTAAACAAGGTCGTTTATAGTCAGATTCCCGAGACTATATCGTACATGCTTTTTCTAAAATAATGGCCATAACTAGAGAATTGCTCTTTATACGTATCTACTAAGATGCGTTTCAAGAGACAAAAGGACATCATCTAATGACTCTTTATTCAAGCCATCCTTAATGAATTGAATCTTATCTTCCCTGTTATTAGTCATCATTCCTATAGAACAAGGAGTTTTATCGCATTTTATCCTGGCACACTTATGACAATCAATATGAAGTTTTTGAGCTCTTTTTTTTCTTGAGTAATTTCCTTTACCATAACTAGACATGTATGCAATAAATTTAAGAGGCAACTCACCTGCTAAACGTACTTTAGCTTCGATTAACCAATAGATGTCAGTAGGGACGTTATTTCTCATAAGCAATTGCATGCGTTCGGACCAAGCTTTATAAATTGTAAGGAGGGCATTCTGAGGAAGTGAAGGAAATCCGCTTGTGAAGCTTTGCTAGAATCGCGTTTCTGTCCATACCTTCTTCTGAGAATATCAGTTATTATAGAAAACTGAAGTAACCGACTTTGATTGTCAGGAAGTACTGTTATTCGCCACTTAACTGGGGTAACAAACTAAAGAACACAAAGAAGAAAAGAAAAATAATAATTTCATAATCGTCCTCTTATTGAATTTACCTCAAGTTCTATTCGAGTGTCGTTGATACCTCCCTCAATTTCTTTGAGTTGTCTTTCTAAATCTTCAATGTGGGATACCAACTCTAGAGGTTGTAGCTCCCAAATATGATGTGTTTTAAAAAATCTTATATGGCTTCTCAGATGAGATTGTACACATTGAAGTTATCTAAGAAGGTTCAAGAGAATCTATCTAGTTGAGGCATACATGATTAAAAGTGATAAAAGAAAAATGAATGATTAAATAAACACACTTTCACAAAAAATTAAATCACTGAACAAAAGAAAAAATAAGAAAAAAATCTCATTTCAAGTTTGGCAAGTCACTCAAATCGATTTCAGTGTCCTTTTCATATGGTTGGTACTCTAAATATGGCTTTAATATTTGACCATTAACTTTAAAAGTTACACTATTCTTTGGCTCCATAATTTCAATTGCTCCATGTGGAAAAACAGTGTGGACTATAAAGGGACTAGTCTATCGAGAGCGTAACTTACTTGGGAATAGGCGCAAGCGAGAATTGAATAATGGTAATGGTTCTGTAATTGTGTCAAAATTAAGACAAGAAAGATGGTTTGCCGTAACATTTTCTGTGCCTTTCTTATCTTTGATTTCAAAGTCAAATTCTTGTAAAAGTAACACCTAACGAATTAGTCTAGCTTTTGTATCTTTCATTGTGAGAAGATATTTAAGAGCAGCATGATCTATGAAAACAGTCATTTACAACCAATGAGATAAGATCAAAATTTCTCTAATACAAACACTATTGCTAGCATTTCTTTTTTAGTGGTTGAATAGTTCAACTGTTCATCATTCAATGTCATACTAGCATAGTAAATGACATGGGGAATTCGATCAACTCTTTGTCTTAATACTACTCGTATTGCATAATCAGATGCATCACACATGAGCTTAAATGGTAAGTTCTAGTTTAGGGGCTGAATGATGGGTGATGATGTCTACAACTGCTTTAGTTTCTCAAATGCCACAAGACATGAATCATTAAAGATAAAAGGTACATTCTTAGCAAGTAAATTGCATAAAGGCCTAGAAACTTTGCTAAAATCTTTAATGAAACGTCTATAAAAACTCGCATGCCCAAGGAAAGATCTTACTTCTCTGACTGTTTTAGGTAGAGGAAGACTAGAAATGTGATCCATCTTAGCCTTATCAAACTCAATACCTTTGCTTGATATGATATGACCAAGAACAATACCTTCTTTTACCATAAAATGACACTTCTCCTAATTTAGGACCAAATTATTCTCTATGCATCTCTGTAGAACTAGTGTTAGATGATGTAAACATTGATCAAATGAATCACCAAAAATAGAAAAATCATCCATAAATACTTCAAGGAATCGTTTAACCATATCAGAAAAAATGCTTAACATGCATCGTTGAAAAATAGCAGGTGCATTACATAATCCAAATGGCATTCTCTTATATGCAAAAGTACCAAAAGGGCAAATGAAAGTGGTCTTCTCTTAATCTTTTGGTGCTATGTGTTGTGCAAATTTTATTGAACTCGCAAGCGCACGAATCTATTGTAGAATAGATCAATGGTGACGAGTGTCGATCCCACGAGGAGGTGGATTTTAATTGCTTGTAGAATTAATTTTCTAAGTGGGTGATTGGATTTATAATGACAATTATGTAGGCAATGTTTTAATTTAAATTAAAGCTGTGGGAATAAACTATTAAAATGAAATGCTGGATCTTCGGATCTGTACTCAACATGCATCATCGGCTTTACATTCATTATTAGTACCAATTAAATCATGAAGGGGGATTTTCCACTCCTCATGAACCACACTCTAATAGATATGGTGCTAAGGGCTTCTAGTGCCAAATAGTAATAACTTTGCCTACGGAGGCAGTTATTCCAACCGATATCCAGACAAGATTATTACTATCTGTCTACGAAAAGTCAAAACATCCACATAAATTAAAGGGGAAGGAAAAGTAAATTTACCAAAATAAGCCCATGGAGCATGTTGAGACTTCACCTTCAACCCAAGCTTGAAAGGAAATTAGCCACTCATATTTGAACTAGTGGTAAAATTAGAATTTTATTAAAATACATAGAAAATACAAGATGGAGATGGAATTACAGAAATTTGAGCTCAAAAATGGATTCAGGGGTGTCAAATTAGGGGGGAGCCCCCTTTTTATAGATACACTGAGTAAATCATGGCCATCGGATTAAAACAATTTGGACGCTCATGATTGTGCCACGTTGCAAGTTTTTATTGGATGGAACACATCATCAGGGCTGTCATTCCGTATATATGCATGTACCATACGCACATTTTTTTTGTCCACTAACATTCTGCCACGTCACCGGTCAACATTTTTGGTCCAATAAGATCGTGACACATCATCAGTCAACGCCAAATCATCAGTCAATGCCACATAAGCGGTCAATGCCACATCATTCGTCCAATCAAATACCACCATGTCATCGTATAGTGCCACATCATCGTACATTGCCACATCATCGTACAGTACAGTGAACAGTGTCGTGTGCAGTACCGTATATATCAACCGTACCGTATGTATGAACAGTACTGTATATGTGAACAGTACCATATATCTTTTTATGCTCCTCCTAAGGTTTTCGACTGTCCTGAGTTTAAAATTGCTGTCCGTTTTTCTATCTGATCTCTCGTTCATTGTGAAATGACCTTGATGTCCCCTAAAATACATGAAACACTTAATTAAAATAAAATATACATAATTAAATCACAAGGGACTTTAAGACATAAAAGTAGGGATATTAGTGAGACTTAGAGTGTAAAATGATGATTTTCTCCTTTATAAATACACACTTTCTAGTACTCAACACACCCCCCAACCAGCTTGTTGCTAGTCCCTAGCAAATTAAGCAAAACAAAACTCAAACAAAAATAAAAATTTTTTTAAACATTTTTATTTATTCAATCAGACTAATGATAACAATCCAACAAACGTATAAGCATTATCTACAGTCTAAAGAAATATCATTTCCACATCAACTCTCCACATGAATCAGTTTAGAAAACTTTGTCACAACTTCAGTAATCGAGTCACTTTCAAGAATGATATATCAAACCCCAAAATCTCACCGGTAGTAGTGATACTCTCACAAGAAATTAAACCCAAAAATAATCACTCTAGTGAATAGTAAATTGAGTTAAAATAATAAAGAAGTAATATCACACACTCTCACCAAGGTGATAAAAATATGTCCTCAGCTTAGAAATAGTATAATTTTAATTCAAAAATGCTAATCAAACCAATACATTCATCATCCTTTTTTTTTTAATATGCACTACCACATCTTTTCAACTCATATAACTAGTTTCTATTTCAGATTATAGTTCCCTAAAATCAAGAAGGACTTTTATTAGGACGTAACGTAGGCTAGGGATGTGGCTAACAAAGAAAGGATAATAGGAAAATCAAAATATATGTTTAAAAAATAGAGAACTTTGGAGATTGTTATGTGCTTTTCACTTGAATTTTTTTTTCTTTATTTTATTTATTTATGTACATATTTTTTTTTCTTTTGTTTCTTTTTCACTTTTTTTTTATAGCACCTTTTTTTTTGTGAATGTAAAATTATCTCTATTTTCAAACATAAATGGGTGGTGAGAAATACAAAATATAAGGTGATACCTCACATTAGAGTGGGACAAGATAATAAGTTGCCGAAAAAAAAGTCTTTATTTTTATTTTATTATTATTATTTTTTCTTTTTTAAGGCTCAAAGGGGTTAACTATGGATACATATTAATAGGGTTGGCTAGAAATGCTCAAACGAACCAAAGATGGCGTTTCTGTCATCTTTTAGGGTTCTAAATAATCTTCTATATCTACTAGTTAGATGGACCTTCAGATATGGCAACACACACTTTAGTGTCTTTTTTTTTTAAGATAATGTATAAAGCAATAAGCTGCTAAACTGAATGAAGAATGGCCAAAAAGGGTTACTCTCCAAGAAAAATAACAGGCTCAAAAACTCACTTGGAAATTATTATAACATGTGCATTCTTTCAAGCAACTTATATTTGTCTTCAACATCAACATGTAGAGTAACAAATATGGTGTAACTAAAGACCAAAGATAATACAAATACTAAAATTTGAAAGTTATCATGTCATCTAATTATGAAACGATTACACAAAATACTTTTTTTTTTTTAAATTCTACCCCTAAACCTATTCTTAGTCATGAAAATTATGCATGCAGAATGGTGAAAATGACATAGAAAAACTAATTGGTAAAAGAAGTTAGAAAAATCACACTTAAAATGACTATCAAAACAAGAAATGTCTGATTTTTTTTTAATAATAAGAAGATGCGTTTCTAGAGTTACTACACTCCATATTCAGCCATCTTCGACGCAAAAATTTAGCCACAGTTAGTTTCTACAACAAAAATCAGTTAAAACTACATCAAGATTAAGATATTCCACAATTGTCAACTATTCCCTCCCCCCAACCTGAACGGAACATTGTCCTCAATGTTTGAAAGAAAATAAGGTTTCATCACCTGAGTGCCGCATCACAGAAGAAAATATTTACAAGCGGAGAGTTAAATCTAATTTGCACTTCTTACTACGGCTCCTGTTACCATCATTAGTTGGCCATTCTAACATAATGGTCTTGGGATCTGGCTCTGGTCTATAAGCTTGTAACAGATCAAATAACTCGTTAGCAATATGAGCACAAATAAAAAAATTTTTCACTGTGAAAGGGATAAAATGGTTTTTATTGCATGGTTAAGAAATGCGATGAAGTCATCATAAAAGTTATTGACATTTAACAAACCGATGGGTTTCTGGTGAATGTTCAGATGGACCCAAGATGATAATGTGATTAGTGCCTCTAGAGTTGCAAGATCTCCTAGTAGGAAAATAAAAGCATCAACATGATTTAGCATTTCAGTTATTCTTTCTTGCATACCTGAGACAACTAACTCTTCTCCAGTCGGTAAGTCAGACACACAGGCCAACGGTTTTAGGCTTCTTGGGATGATGCCTAACACTTGGCTCCCTCTGAGATAAACAACTTCTGAGACTAGTTTTGATAGCCCTCGGTCACCTCTTCCATAAACCAAATGCAAATTTCTTTCTGCTATGCGTTGACCAAGATCAATGGCTGCCTCAACGAACTCTTTATGTTTGCCATAGTTAAATCCAGAGAGAACACAAATTTTCTTGAATTGTTTATTGGGAGTAACTGCCATTGGGATGCTTCTCAAAATTAATTTGTGAGTCTAAAAAGAAAAGATCATATATCAAGGATCTTGGTGACAATTGTTTACAACTGTATAGGAGGTAGCATGTCTATGTCAATTAATGCGTAAAGCACATGGCTCGAGAGTAAAAACGGAAATAGTGAAAAGAAAAAGCAAACAATTATTAAAGACAAGAATGCAATTAATGAAGCAACAGTGAAATAAAACAACAGTAAAAGGATATTTATAGGTAGTTGTGATTGTGGCTCACATCTTCCTCCGGTTTTACGTCTAGAAACGGCTTGAACGCCCTCTATGGGTCGAGGATAGGCTTCCCATCTAGTTTTCTTATAAACTGGCAAACAGGGTCGTTTATAGTCAGATTCCCAAGACTATATCGTACATGCTCTTTTTGAAATAATGGCCATAACTGTAGAATTGCTCTTTGTACGTATCCACCGGGATATGTTTCGAAAGACAAAAGGACATCATCCAATGACTTTTTATTCAAGCCATCCCTAATGAATTGAATCTTATCTTCTTTGTTATCAGACATCATTCCTAAAGAACAAGGATTTTTATCGTATTTTATCCTGGCACACTTATGACAATCAACATGAAGTTGTTTAGGTCTTCTTTTTCTTGAATAATTTCCTTTACCACAATCAGGCATGTATGCAATAAATTTAGGAGGTAACTCACCTACTAAACATACTTTAGCTTTGATTAACCAACGGATGTCAGCAGGGACGTTATTTCTCATAAGCAATCACATGCGTTTGGACCGAGCTTTATAGATTGTGAGGAGGGCATTCTGAGGAAGTGAAAGAAATTACTTGTGAAGCTTTGCTAGAATCGCGTTTCTGTCCATACCTTCTTCTCAGAATATTAGTTATTATGGGAAACTAAAGTAATCAACTTTGATTGTCACGGAGTACCGTTATCCGCCACTCGGGGTAACAAACTAGAGAACACACAAAAAGAAAAGAAAAGAAAAGAAAAATAATAATCTCACAATTGTCCTCTTATTGAGTTTACCTCAAGTTTCATTTGGGTTTCGTTGATACCTCCCTTAATTTCTTCGAGTTGTCTTTCTAGATCTTCAACGTGGGATACCAACTCTGGAGGTTGTAGCTTCCAAATACGATGTGTTTTACAAAATTGTATCTGGCTTCTGAGATGAGATTGTACAAGTTGAAGTTGTTTGAGAATGTTCAAGAGGAACTGTCTAGTTGAGGCACACATGATTAGAAGTGATAAAAGAAAACTGAATGATTAAATAAACACAATTTCACACAAATTTAAATCACCGAAAAGAAGAAATAAATAAGAAAAAGTCTCAATTCAAGTTTGGCGGGTCACTCAAATCGATTTCGGTGTCCCTTTCATGTGGCTAGTACTCTAGATATGACTTTAATCTTTGACCATTAACCTTAAAAGTTACATCATTCTTTGGATCCTTAATTTCAATTGCTCTATGTGGAAAAACAGTATGAACTATAAAGGGACCAGTTCATCGAGAGCATAACTTACCTGGAAATAAGTGCAAGCGAGAATTGAATAAAAGTACTTTCTGACCTGGGGTGAAAGATTTTCTCACAATGTGCTTGTCATGAAAGATTTTTATTCGCTGTTTGTAAATTTTGGCATTTTCGTATGCATCATTACGAATTTCCTCAAGTTCTGCCAGCTGTAATCTTTTTTCTGAGCTAGCTTGCTGCATGTCAAAGTTGAATTTCTTGATGGCCCAGTATGCACAATGCTCGAGTTCCACAGGTAGGTGGCAAGCTTTTCCATATACTAGCCTATAGGGTGACATCCCAATCGAGGTCTTGAAAGCTGTTCTATATGCCCATAATGCATCATCCAGTCTTAATGACCAATATTTTCTGTCTGGTCTCACCGTTTTTTCTAATATGTGCTTTATCTCTCGATTGAAAATCTCAACTTGGCCACTGGTTTGCGGATGATATGGGGTCGTCACTTTGTGAGTAATGGAATACTTTGCCAAAAGAGCCTTGAATGATTTGTTACAAATTGGGCTCCACTATCACTGATTATTGCTCGAGGGAATCTAAAGCGTGAAACAATGTTGCTTTTCAAAAATCTGATCACCGCCTTGTGATCATTGGTTCTACACAGAACTGCTTCTACCCATTTCGATACGTAGTCAACAGCGACCAATATGTATTGATGACCAAAAGAAGGGGGAAAGGGTCCCATGAAGTCGATACCCCATACATAAAAAATCTCAACCACTAAAATTGGGTTTAGTGGCGTCATGTTCCTTCGCGTAATGCTCCCCATTCGTTGACACCTATCACATGAAGAACAAAAAATGTAAGCATCGCGAAATATAGTTGGCCAATAGAAACCACATTGTAATATTTTAGTAGTTGTTTTCTTAGCACTGAAATGGCCTCTACACGCTTGTTCATGGCAGAATAAAATGATATTTTGAAATTCATTTTCTGGGACACATCATCTGATAATTTAATCTGCACAATACTTGAACAGATAGGGGTTATCTCAAAAGAAATTCTTTATTTCTACAAAATATTTGGCCTTGTCCTGCTTAGTCCAATGCTCTGGAAGTTTACCTATAACAAGATATTTAACTATATCAGCATACCATGGTAATACTTCCACACTCATTAGTTGTTCATCTGAAAATGGTTCTGTAATTGTATCAAAATTAAGACAAAAGAGATGGTCCGCAACAACATTTTCTGTGCCCTTTTTATCCTTGATTTCAAAGCCAAATTCCTGCAAAAGTAACACCCAACGAATTAATCTAGCTTTTGTATCTTTCTTTGTAAGAAGATATTTAAGAGCAGAATGATCTGTGAAAATAATTATTTTACAACCAATGAGATAAGATCAAAATTTCTCTAATGCAAAAACTACTGCTAGCATTTCTTTTTCAGTGGTTGAATAGTTCAACTGTGCATCATTCAATGTCATACTAGCATAGTAAATGACATGGGGAATTCGATCAACTCTTTGTCCTAATACTACTCCTACTGTATAATCAGATGCATCACACATGAGCTCAAATGGTAAGTTCTAGTTTGGGGGTTGAATGATGGGTGATGATGTTAACAACTGCTTTAGTTTCTTAAACGCCACAAGACATGAATCATTAAAGACAAAAGGTACATCCTTAGCAAGTAAGTTGCATAAGGGTCTAAAAACTTTGCTAAAATCTTTAATGAAACGTCTGTAAAAACCTGCATGCCCAAGGAAAAATCTTACTTCTCTGACTGTTTTAGGTGGAGGAAGATTGGAAATAAGATCCACCTTGGCCTTATCAACCTCAATATCTTCGCTCGAAATGATGTGACCGAGAACAATACCTTGTTTTACCATAAAATGACATTTCTCCCAATTTAGGACCAAATTATTCTCTATGCATCTCTGCAAAACTAGTGTTAGATGATGTAAACATTGATCAAATGAATCACCAAAAATAGAAAAATCATCCATAAAGACTTCAAGGAATCGTTCAACCATATTAGAAAAAATGCTTAACATGCATCGTTGAAATGTGGCAGGTGCATTATATAATCCAAATGACATTTTCCTATATGCAAAAGTGCTAAAAGGGCAAGTGAAAGCGGTTTTCTCTTGATTTTTTGGTGATATGCGAATCTGATTATATCCTAAGTAACCATCTAGAAAGCAATAAAATTCATGGCATGCTAATCTATCAAGCATTTGATCGATAAATGGTAAAGGAAAATGGTCTTTACGTGTGATAGAATTCAACTTCCTATAATCAATACATACACGCCATCCTGTAGTCACTCTAGTAGGTATTAATTCATGATCAGCATTGGTAACTACTGTGACTCCTGACTTTTTGGGGATAACTTGCACAGGACTGACCCATGAACTATCAGAAATAGGGTAAATGATACCTACGTATAATAGTTTAAGGACTTCAGTTCTAACAACTTCTTTCATGTTATGGTTTAACCGACGTTGCATTTCCCTGGTAGGTTTAGCATTTTCATCAAGGTGAATGTAATGCATACAGTCCACTGGGTTTATACCTTTTATGTCGGCTATGGTCCATCCTAATGTTCCTTTATGCACTTTCAAAACTTCCAACAACTTACCTTTTTGTTCGTCTTTCAGGGATGATGAAATGATTACTGGCAGAGTGCTTTCTTCTCCCAAAAATGCATATTTCAAAGTGTCAGGTAATTGTTTGAGCTCGAGTTTTGGTGGTGATTCTGATGATGTACTGAGTTTCTTCTCTGATGGTGCTAGTTGTTCCACTCATGACTTCCATTTGTTAGTATCTATGAATGGTGCTGAATCGAGTAAGGCGTTAACCTCATCTACTGATCTGTCAATATTTAAATCCAAACCAAAGTGAGTTAAACATGTTTATAAAGGGTCATCACTGAGGTTTAAAAGAAAAGCATTATCAACTAATTCTTCTATCCAATCCACATCAAGAATTTCATCATCTGCATTGTGAGGTTGTTTGGAAATGTTGAAGATATTTAGTTCCATCGTCATATTGCTAAAAGACAACTACATATTTCCAGTCCTGCATTAAATGTGAGCATCAGCAGTTGCCAAGAAAGGTCGTCCTAGGATAATGGAGATATGCTTCCTTGAATCCTGGACTGGTTGAGTGTCAATTACAATGAAATCAACAGGAAAATAAAACTTATCTACCTGTATAAGCACGTCCTCCACAATACCACGAGATTTTTTCATGGACCGATCTGCAAGCTGTAACACTACTGGAGTTGGGTGTAATTCTCCCAGTCCAAGTTTCACAAATACTGAGTAAGGTAACAGATTTACACTAGCTCCTAAGTCCAACAGAGCATTCTCAATTGTGTGGTTCCCTATACTACATGAGATAGTGGGGGAGCCTAGGTCTTTGTATTTTAAAGGATTTTATGTTGGAGCATAGAACTAACGTTTTCTATTAAAAATGCTTTCTTTTGAACATGAATGTTTCTCTTTTTAGTACGAAGGTCTTTAAGAAACTTGGCATAAGATGGTACTTGTTTTATAGCGTCAAGTAAAGGGATGTTAACACTTACCTGTTTAAAGATTTCAAAAATCTCATTCGTGGACTTTCCCTTCTTTGCTTTCGCTAACCTCTAGGGAAATGGAGTTTTGGGAACGTATTCTCGTGGGTTGGCTTCTTCTTTCTCCTCTGAGGATGAGTCTTCTGCATTTACCGGTACAATTTGAGTTGTTTTTGTCACCGGCATCTCTAATTTATTGTCGACTTCTTTTTTTTTTTGCAAGGTCATGATGGCTTTGACCTCTCCATGCTGCTGAGATGAACTAGTGCTTACTTCATGCACTCCTTTAGGATTAGGCACCAGTTGACTTGGGAATTTTCCTTTCTCAACAGTCATTGCTAAGGTTTGAACTGACAAAGCAAGTTGTCCAACCATTTTTTCAAGGTTTGAAACTGATTGGGTTTGTGAGTTAAAGCCTGCTCTCATCTCATTTCGCAGTTCATCAATGGCGCAGTTTTGTTGCTCGATTTTAGAGTAAGTAAGATTCTTGAAATTTTGAAATGCATCCTCCCATGGTCTAGGTTAAGAATAGTTTGGGTTCTGATTGTATGGTCTAAATGGTGGCTGAGAGGCTTGAGGATTTTGAGGAATTGGTTGCATTGGTGGAGCTAGAGCTGCTGGTCCATTCTGTTGGAATCCTTGAGACCATGAAAAATTGGGGTGGTCTCTCCATCCAGGATTATACGTGTTGGAGTAAAGGTTGTAGTTTGATGGCTTTCTTATTACATCTATGGCATTGGCTTGATCTGAGTATGAGTCCTGGTCATGTGGCTCCGTCAATTTAGCAGTTGTTAATGATGCTATTTATTGGGAAAGACTTTCAACTATGTCTTTGACTTCTTTAATTTCTAAACTGGACTCGCCAATGTGAACCTCATTCACTCCCTTAACTCTTCTAGTATTCCTGAGTGAACGACTCCGCTGTTGGGAATTATTCGCTTGTTGTTGGAAGAAATCCCAAATTTCTGATGCACTTTTTGACATTAGCTCTCCTCCACTTGTTGCCATTAGCCATTCTTGCACATTCGGCAATAATCCCTCCAAACGTATCGGCATTGGTGCCATTTCTCGTACCCATGATGTGGACACTTTAGAAGTAGCCCATTGAATCGCTCCCATGCTTCGAAAAACTGCTCGTCTTCTCTTTGGGTAAACTCTGAAATTTCCCTGCGAATAGCATTGGTTTTATGTACTAGGAAATATTTATTCAAAAATCTTGTTACCATTTGCTCCCATGATGTAATGCTATTAGCATGCAATGTATTGAACCATGAACGAGCTCTATCCTTTAAAGAAAATGGAAATAATCTAAGTTTAACATCATCATCTGAAAAATTCTCATATTTAAAAGTTTGACAAATAGTATGGAAATCATTTAGATGATTATATGGATCTTCATTTTCTAGGCCATAGAATGTTGGAAGACAATTTAGCACACTAGGTTTTTATTCAAAACTTCTAGCGGCTACATTTGGGTATCGTATGCATGATGTGCTCAAGTTAGCTAAGGGACTAAAATAGTCCTTAAATGGCCTCTCTTGTGGTACTGGTTGTAAATCCATTTCAATTTTATTTTTAATTTCAACGTGTTTGTGTGTGTGAAGTGTTTTTTCTAATTCAAAGTCTATAGGCTCAAGATTAGGTAATTGTGACCTACGACCATGCATGCAAAGAAAAAAAAATGGTAACAAAATTAATAAAAATAAAGAAGAAGGAGAAATTATAATACTAACCTTATCACGCTGTTACAATTTTGCTATGAAAACAACTTAAGTGCTATATATAGAAAAGAAAATACGTGAAACAAATTAAAATAAATTAATAGGCGGTTGAACCTGCCAATAAAAAAAAATAACATGAAAATTAAATTATGAAAATTTAAAGAAGAGAAGAAAAGAAAACAAAATAATACATACTTCAAAATGCAGATTCACTTCTTTTTTTTAATAATAATAAAAAAAATATTACAAGGAAACAACTAACAAAATAAAAAAGAAATAAAGAAATAAAAAAAAAATTCTACGAATTAAAATACTTACCTCCCCGGTAAGGGTGCCAAAAACTTGTTGTGCAAATTTTATTGAATTCGCAAGTGCACGAATCTATTGTAGAATAGATCAACGGTGATGAGTGTCGATCCCGCAAGGAGGTGGATTTTAATTGCTTGTAGAATTAATTTTCTAAGTGGGTGATTGGATTTATAATGAAAATTATGTAGGCAATGTTTTAATTTAAATTAAACCTGTGGGAATAAACTATTAAAATGAAATGCTTGGATCTCCAAATCTGTACTCAACATGCACCATCGACTTAACATTCATTATTAGTACCAATTAAATCATGAAGGGGGATTTTCCACTCCTCATGAACCATAATCTAATAGATATGGTGCTAAGGGCTTCCTGTGCCAAATAGTAATAACCTTGCTTAGGGAGGTAGTTATTCCAACCGATATCCAGACAAGATTATTACTATCTGTCTACAAAAAGTCAAAACATCCACATAAATTAAAGGGGAAGGAAAAGTAAATTTACAAAATTAAGCCCATGGAGCATGTTGAGACTTCACCTTCAATCCAAGATTAAAAGGAAATTAGCCACTCATATTTAAAATAGGGGTAAAATAGAAATTTTATTAAAATACATAGAAAATACAAGATGGAGATGGAATTACAGAAATTTGAGCTCAAAAACAAATTCAGGGGTGTCAGATTTGGGGGGGGAGCCCCCTTTTTATAGATACACTGAGTAAATCATGGCCATCGGATTAAAACAATTTGGACGATCAGGATTGCGCAACGTGGCAAGTTCCTATTGGATGGAACACATCATCAGGGCTGTCATTCCGTGTATATGCATGTACCGTACACACATGTTTTTAGTCTATTAACATTCTGCCACTTCACTGGTCAACATTTTTTGTCCAATAAGATCGTGACACGTAATCAGTCAACGCCACAGCATCAGTCAATGCCACATCATTCGTCCAATCAAATGCCGCCACATCATCGTACAGTACAGGTGAACAGTGCCGTGAACAGTGTCGTGTGCAGTATTGTATATATCAACCGTACCGTATGTGTGAGCAATATTGTATATGTGAACAGTACTATTTATCTTTTTATGCTCCTCCTAAGGTTTTCGACTGTCCTAAGTTCAAAATTGCTGTCCGTTTTTTTATCTGATCTCTCGTTCATTGTGAAATGACCTTGATGTCCACTAAAATACATGAAATACTTAATTAAAATAAAACATACATAATTAAATCATAAAGGACTTTAAGACATAAAAGTAGGGATATTAGTGAGACTTGGAGTGTAAAATGATGATTTTCTCCATTATAAATACACACGTTTTAGTACTCAACACTATGGGAATCTAATTATATCTTGAGTAGCTATCTAGGAAGTAATAAAATTCATGACCTATTAATTTATCAAGTATTTGATCGATAAATGGTAAAGGAAAATGGTCTTTACACGTGACAGAATTCAACTGTCTATAATCAATACATACACGCCATCATATGGTTACTCTAGTGGGTATTAATTCATTTTCAACATTGGTAACTACGTTGACTCTTGACTTTTTGGGGACAACTTGCACAGGACTGATCCATGAACTATCAGAAATAGGATAAATGATACCTACATATAATAGTTTACGGACTTTAGTTCTAACAACTTTTTTCATGTTAGGGTTCAACCAACATTGGATTTCTCTGGTAGGTTTAGCATTTTCATCAAGATGAATGTAATACATACAATCTACTGGGTTTATACATTTTATGCCAGATATGGTCCATCCTAATGCTCTTTGATGCACCTTTAAAACTTCCAACAACTTACCTTTTTGTTTGTCAAATAGGGATGATGAAATGATTATTGATAGAGTGCTTTCTTCTCTTAAGAACACATATTCCAAAGTGTCAGGTAATGGTTTGAGCTTAGGTTTTGGTGGTGATTTTGATAATGGGCTGAGTTTCTTCTCTGATGGTGCTAGTTGTTCTACTCTTGACTTCCATTTGTTAGTGTCCATGGATGGTGCGGAATCAAGTAAGACGTTAACCTTTTCTACTGATCTGTCAATATCAAAATCCAAACCAAAGTGAGTTAAACATGTTTGTAAAGGGTCATCATTAAGGTTTGAAAGAAAAAGTATTATCAATTAATTCTTCTATTAAATCCACATCAACAATTCCATCATCTGCATTCTGAGGTTGTTTAGCAATATTGAAGATATTTCGGTCCATCGAAAAAGACAACTGTATATTTCCAGTCCTGTATTGAATGTGAGCATTGGCAGTTGCCAAGAAAGGTCATTCTAGGATAATGGGAATGTGCTTCCTTGAATCATGGATTGGTTGAGTGTTAATTACAATGAAATCAACAGGAAAAGAAAACTTATCTACCTGTATAAGCACGTACTCTACAATACCATGAAGTTTTTTCATGGACCGATCTACAAGTTGTAACACCACTAAAGTTGGATGTAATTCTCCCAGTCCAAGTTTCACAAATAATGAGTAAAGCAACAAATTTACACTAGCTCCTAAGTCCAACAAAGCATTCTCAATTGTGTGGTTTCCTATAATACATAAGATAGTGGGGGAGCTTAGGTCTTTGTATTTTAGAGGAATTTTGTGTTGGAGTATAGAGATCACGTTTTCTGTTAAAAAAACTTTTTTTTTAACATAAATGTTTCTCTTTTAGTACAAAGATCCTTAAGAAACTTGGCATAAGATGGAACTTGTTTTATAGCGTCAAGAAAAGGGATGTTAACACTTACCTGTTTAAAGATTTCAAAAATCTCACTTGTTGATTTTCCCTTCTTTGGTTTCGCTAACCTCTGGGGAAATGAAGCTTTAGGAACATCTTCTCGTGGGTTGGTTTCTTTTTTCTCCTTTGATGATGAGTCTTCTGCATTTACTGGTACAATTTGAGTTATTTTTGTCACCGGTATCTCTACTTTATTGTTGACTTCTTTTCTTTTTCGCAAGGTCATGACAGCTTTGACCTCCCCATGCTACTGAGGTGAATTGGTACTTGCTTCATGCACTCCTTTAGGATTAGGCACTGGTTGACTTGGGAATTTGCCTTTCTCAACAGTCATTGCCAAAGTTTGAACTAAAGAAGCAAGTTGTCCCACATTTTTTCGAGGTTTAAAACTGATTAGGTTTATGAGTGGAAGCTTGCTCTCATCTCATTTTGCAGTTCATTAATGGTGCGGTTTTGTTGCTCGATTGTGGAGTGAGTAAGATTCCTGAAATTCTAGAATGCATCTTCCCATGGTTTAGGTTAAGAATAGTTTGGGTTTTAATTGTAGGGTTTAAATGGTGGTTGAGAAATTTAAGGATTTTGAGGAATTGGTTGCATTGGTGGAGCTGGAGCTGCTGGTCCATTCTGTTGGAATCCTTGAGACCATAAAAATTAGAATGGTCTCTCCATCCAGGATTATGTGTGTTGGAGTAAGGGTTGTAGTTTAATGACTTTCTCATTACACCTAAGGCATTGGCTTGATCTAGATATGAGTCCTGATCATGTGGCTCCGTCAATTTAGCAGCTGTTAACGATGCTATTTGTCGAGAAAGACCTTCAACTGTTTCTTTGACTTCTTGAATTTCTGAACTTCACTTGCCAATGTAAACCTCATTCACTCCCTTAATTCTTCTAGTATTCCTGAGTGAACGACTCCGTTGTTGGGAATTATCCACTTGTTGTTGGAAGAAATCTCAAATCTCTAATGCACTTTTGGACATTAGCTCTCCTCCACTTGTTGCCATTAGCCATTCTTGCACATGCGATAATAATCCCTCTAAAACGTATTGGCATCGGTGCTATTTCTCATACCCATGATGTGGACACTTTAGGAGTAGCCCATTGAATTGCTCCCATGCTTTGAAAAACTACTCATCTTCTCTTTGGGTAAACTTTAAAATTTCCCTGCGAATAGCATTGGTTTTATGTGCTGGGAAGTATTTATTCAAAATTTTTTTTATCATTTGTTCCCATGATGTAACGCTATTAGCAGGCAATGCATTAAACTATGAATAAGCTCTATCCTTTAAAGAAAATAGGAATAATCTAAGTTATCATCTGAAAACTTCTAATATTTAAAAGTTTGACATATAGCATGAAAATCATTTAAATGATTATATGAATCTTCATTTTTTAGGCCATAGAATGTTGGGAGACAATTTAACACATTAGGTTTTAATTCAAAACTCCTAGCAGCTACAATTGGGTATCTTATGCATGATGTGCTCAAGTTAGCGAAAGGATTGAAGTAGTCCTTAAATGGCCTTTCCTCTGGTACTGCTTGGAAATCCATTCCAATTTTATTTTTAATTGCAACGTGTTTGTGTGTGCGAAGTGTCTTTTCCAATTCAAAGTCTATATGTTCAAGATTAAGTAGTTGTGACCTACAACCATGCGTGAAAAGAAAAGAAAAAAAATGATAACAAAATTAATAAAGAAGAAGAATAAATTATGATACTAATCTTATCACGCTGTTACAATCTTATTATGAAAACAAACTGAAAAGTGTTATATATAAAAAAAATACGTGAAACAAATTAATATAAATTAATAGGCGGTTGAACTTGCCAAATTACAAAATAAAATAAAATAAAATAACATGAAAAGTAAATTACAAAAATTTAAATAAAGAAAAATACCCACCTTAAAATGTAGATTCATTTTTTTTCGTTTTTAATAATAATAAAAAAATTGCAAGAAAACAACAAAAAAATATATAAAGAAATTAAAAATTTATTCTACAAATTAAAATAACTTACCTCCCCGACAACGGCCAAAAACTTGTTGTGCAAATTTTATTGAACTCGCAAGCGCACGAATCTATTGTAGAATAGATCAATGGTGACGAATGTCGATCCCACAAGGAGGTGAATTTTAATTGCGTGTAGAATTAATTTTTTGAGTCGGTGGTTGGATTTATAATGGAATTGATGTAGGCTATCTTATGATTTAAATTAGAGCGATGAGAATAAATTATTAAAATGAAGTGCTTGGATCTCCAGATCTATACTCAACATGTACTATTTGCTTATCATTCTTTATTAGTGCCAATTAAATCATGAAGGGGGATTTTTCACTCTTCATGAACCTCACTCTAAAAGATATAGTGCTAAGTGCTTCCAATGCCAAATAGTAATAACCTTGCCTAGGGAGACGGTTATACCAGACAATATATAAACAAGATTATTACTATCTGTCAACGAAAAGTTAAAACATCCACATAAATTAAAGGAGAAGAAAGAGTAAATTTACCAAATTAATCCCATGGAGCATGTTGAGACTACACCTTCAACCAAAGCTTGAAAGAAAATTTGCTACTCATAATTGAACTAAAGGTAAAATGGGAATTTTATTAAAATATATAGAAAATACAAGATGGAGATGGAATTATAGAAAATGGAGTTCAAAACTGGACATAGGGGGGGAGCCCCATTTTTATAGATACAATGAGTAAATCATAGACATCGGATTAAAACAATTTGAACGCTCAAGATTGCGTCACGTTGCAAGTTCTTATTGGATGGAACACATCATTAGGGCTGTCATTCCGCGTATATGTATGTACCCTACGCACATTTTTTCAGTCCACTAACATACTGCCACGTCGCCGGTCAACGCCACGTAAGAATTTTAGTCCAATAGGATTGTGACACATCATCAGTAAACACCACATCATCAGTCAATGCCACATAAGCGGTTAATACCACATCATTCATCCAATCGAATGCTGCCACATCATTGTACAGTGTAACTTCATCGTACAATACACTTGAACAGTATCGTGTACGGTATCATTTATCTTTTTAGGTTTCTCTTAAGGTTTTCGACTGTTCTGAATTCAAAATTACTGTCTGGTTTGCTATCTGATCTCTCATTCATTGTGAAATGACCATGAAGTCTCCTAGAATACATAAAATACTTAATTAAAATAAAACATACATAATTAAATCACAAGGGATTTAAAGACATAAAAAGAGGGATATTAGTGAGACTTAGAGTGTAAAATGAAGATTTTCTTCATTATAAATACACTCTTTCTAGCACTCAAATTGTACCATATTAATTATTGTAGCAATGCTAATAATATCAATCCTTGTGGAGACGATGTTCAGATATTTATGATTATATTACTTATTGTGTGCACTTGCGCATTAACACTCAATCTTAATAGATTAAACCCACATCGCAATAAGTTTTTGGTAGCGTTGCCAGGGATTGATTGTTTATTTTGATTTATGAAATCAATTTTTGTGGTGTTTATTTAAGTTATTGTTTAATTATTTTGTTGTGGTTGATAGAGTGTTCTAGCAACCATTGCATGTACAAAGATAAACAGATTGAGTTATACTTTAATCTAGAAATTGAGAGAACTATTAGGAGATTAAGAAGAAAGTAAAGAAATTTAAAAGCTGTTGTAGCAGTGGATGACTTACAAGATGTCAGAGATTTGAACAATCGATAAGAATTACAACCATTGAATGCTTAAGGATGTCAGAATGGCAGCATGTTTTTGGACAACCAGGAAATAATATCATTCATATGGTAGACGACAGAGATAGAGCCATTCGAGACTGTGCTATGTTGACTCCTCAAGCCATACATCTAGGCATAGTTAAACTTGAAGTTCAAGTGGATAACTTTGAGTTAAAGCTAGTGATATTTTAGATGCTACAAACAGCGGGTCAATTTAATAGACTGCCATCAGAAGATCCTTACCTTCTTGTTAAAATATTTTTAGATGTGAGTAATGCTTTTAAAATTACTGGAGCATCACAAGAAGCATTAAAGCTAAAACTTTTTCTATTTTTTTTTAGGGATAGAGCACGGGCATAACTGAACTCTTTACCACAAGGCTCCATCACGATATATTTTTGATGGAATAACTTGGCTAACAAGTTTTTGATGAAGTATTTCCTACCCATTAAGAATATAAAATTGAGAAATGAGATCAAAACTTTCCATCAATTGGAAGATAAAAGCTTGTATGATGCATGAGAGAGATTCAAAAAGTTGCTAATAAGATGTCCACATTAGGTATTCCTTGCTATATACAGTTGGAAACTTTCTACAATAGTCTTAGCCCAAGCACAAGACTGATGGTGGATACTTAAGCAAATAGAGCTTTATTATCCAAATCTTACAATTAAGCTTATGAGATTTTGGAGAGAATTGCCAATAACAATTATTAGTGGCAATCAACTAGGCAAGCTGCAGTAAGAGGTGTAGCTGGAGTGCATAATATGGATGCCCTAATAGCCTTATTTGGACAAGTAACTTCATTAACAAACATGATGAAGGTTCTAACCACAACTCATGCAATAGTTAACCAAGTTACAGAAGTGTCATGTGTCTATTGTAGAGAGGGGCATTTATCTTATAATTGTCTCGAGAATCCAGCTTTAGTAAATTATATGGAAAATTTTAGCAAATAAGGCCATAACAATCCATTTTCAAACACTTACAAGCCAGGATGGAGGCAACACCCAAATTTCTTATGGGACAATCTGAACTAGCATGCGGCAACAACTAGTAGGCAAAACAAGTCTGCACAACCACCTAGATTTCACTAGCAAAATCAAGGTCAAAGAAATACTAATAACAACTAGATCAGTTCTCTCGAAGACCTAATTAAGAGTATATTGTGAAGAATGAAGCAGTTGTTTAAAGCCAAGTCGTGTCATTAAGAAACTTGGAGAATCAAGTTAGACAGCTTACATCAGTACTCAGCAACAGACCCTAGGGAAGTCTACCCAACAATAAAGAGGATTTAAGAAAAAAATGAAAGAACAATGCAAGGTGATTAATCTAAGATTTGGAAAGGATGTGCATATTCTAGTAAGCATGCTAAAGAAGAGAAGTGAGCTTTTTCAAGCTCAAGAAGAAGTTCAAGATGAAGAAAAGCCTATTGCTTTCATTAATCAACACACTAGTGAGAGTAACAGAGCTGCAGCACCTGCAAAAATAAATAATTCATCATATGTCAGGAGTGATGTTGTAGAATCCAGTACAGCAGAACAAGGTAGAGCAACTGAAAAACAAACTGTACAACATGTTACAACACGGTAGTTTAGATATCCACCACCATTCCCCTAGAGATTTCAGAAGCAAAAGCAAGATAAATAGTTCAATAAATTTTTAAAGGTGTTGAAGTAGCTTCATATTAATATTCCATTTGTAAAAGGTCTAGAACAAATGCCAAATTATGTGAAATTTTTTAAAGACATTTTCGCAAGAAAAAGGAGGTTACAAAAATTCAAAACTGTTGCTCTAACAGAGTAGTGGAGCCACATGCTTCAGAGCAAAATATCTCAAAAACTAAAAGATCCAGAAAGCTTTACAATTCCTTACTTCATAGGAGCTAAATACAGTGGAAAAACACTTTGTGATCTAACGGCTGGCATCAATCTTTTGCCATTATTAGTGTTCAAGCAATTGGGAGTTAGAAAAGTGAGACCAACAATAGTGACCTTACAACTTGCTTATAGATCTCATGCTTATCTAAAAGGGAAGATTGAAGATGAATTGATGAAGGTTGATAAATTCATTTTTTCCAGTGGATTTCATTGTGCTAGACTTTGAGGCAGATAAAAAGGTGCCAATCATCTTAGGAAGTCCTTTCTTGGCCACGGGAAAAACTCTCATTAACGTACAAAAAGGGAATTGACAATGAGAGCTAATGACCAGTAAGTTATAGTCAATATGTTAGACGAAATAAAGAGTCCTGATGAGACTGAAGTTTACAATTTCGTCAATGTTATAGATCTTGCTGTAGCTGAATAGTAGACAGTTGCTACAGTGGCATGCAATTAGATGTAATGGCATTTGATGATAAAGATGTTGATACAGTTGACATAGCATAGCTAGGAGAAAAGTAAGCATTCAGAGCAGATAAACATTTTAAATTTTTGGATTTATTAAATAGGGAAGTAAAACCTCTTGTATGTTTTGTGGAGTCTTCATTTGTTTTAGAATTAAAACTCTTGCCTTTATATTTAAAATATGCATGTCTTGGTGACAATGATACATTGCCAGTAATTATTTCATCTTCTCTAGATGCAGGTCAGGAGAAAAACTTAATAGATATTCTGGGAAAACATAAGAAGCAATTGTCTGGGCTATGACAAACATTAAAGGAATCAGCCTATCCATTTATATGCACAAGATTCTGCTGGAAGAAAGTTCCAATAACTTAGTAGGGCAATAGAAAAGATTAAATCCAATCATGAAGAAGATTATGAAGAAAGAGATTATTAAATGGCTGGATGCTGGAATCATATACTCTATATCAGATATCTCATGGGTAAGCCCAATACAGTGTGTACTAAAGAAAAAAGGAGTGACTATGGTAGCAAATAAGAAAAATGAACTCATACCTACAAGAACAGTTATAGGTTGGAGAGTTTGCATGGATTTTCAAAAGTGGTCGAACAAACACTTGAAATATTTATGGATGACTCTTCGATTTTTGAAATCATATGAGAACTGTTTGCATAATTTGGAAAATATGCTTAAAAGATGTGAAGAAACAATTCTAGTTCTTAATTAGAAAAAATGTCACTTCATGGTGTAAGAAAGGATAGTGTTAGGCTATAAATTCTCAAGGAAGAGTATTGAAATGGATAAGGCAAAAATAAAGGTCATCGACAAACTTCCACCACCCACCTCGGTTAAAGGCATAATAAGTTTTTTGGGTCATTTTAGATTTTATAGGAGATTCATTAAGAATTTCTTAAAGATAGCTAAGCCTTTATGCATGTTACTTGAGCATGACAGACCATTCAAGTTTGATGACAACTGTTTAAAGGCCTTTGAGGAATTGAAACGAGCCCTTGTTACAGCACCTGTTCTTACAACACCAGACTGGAACATGGCTTTTGAATTGATGTGTAATGCCCGTGACTATTCTATTGAAGCAGTGCTAGGGAAAAGGAAGAATAAGATCTTTCACTTAATTTATTATGCCAACAAGACACTAACCGATGCTCAACTTAAGTACACAACCTCAGAGAAAGAGCTGCTAGCTATTGTGCTTGCATTCGATAAATTTAGGGCATATCTAGTTGGCACTAAGGTGATTGTCTATATAGACCATTTGGCAATAAAATACTTGATCTCCAAAAAAGATGCTAAACCGAGATTGATTAGATAGATTCTTTTACTACAAGAGTTTGACTTGGAGATTAAGGATAGAAAAAGGGATTGAAAATCAAGTGGCAGATCTAAACATTCAAACTAAACAAGCTATCATAAAAACTTTTGCTGATGAGCAGATGTTGATGCTACAACATACACAAATGTTGTAGTAGTCAGGGTTCTTATGGTATGTAGATTTTGCTAACTACTTAATAAGTGGATTGTTACCACCTGATCTAACATACCTGCAGAAGAAGAGATTTCTCCATGACGTCGGAAACTATCAGTGGGATGACCCTTATTTATTCAATTGTGCTCAAATCAAATCATTACAAGATGTGTGCCTGATGAAGAAATTCTAAACATATTGCAAGCATGCATGCTGCAGCATATAGAGGACATTTTAGAGGCCATAAAATAGTACCAAAAGTGTTATAAGCAAGTTATTACTGGCCTTTAATTTTTAAATATACTTATGAATTTGTTAAATATTGTGACAGGTGTCAAAAAACAGGAAACATCTCTAAAAAACATGAGATGCCACTCGCCAACATTTTGAAAGTAACGCTTTTTGCTATATAGGGGATAGACTTCATGGACCATTCCCACCTTTTTTTGGCAACCCACACATTTTAGTCATTGTGGATTATATGTCTAAATAGGTAGAATCTGCAGCCCTACCAACAAAGGATGCCAAAGCCGTGGTGACAGTCCTTCAGAGGAATATTTTCTCAAGGCTTAGAATGCCTAGAGCCATCATTAGTGGTGAAGGCACTCATTTTTACAACAGAATATTTGCTGTAGCATTGGTCAAATATGAGATCAAGTATAAGGTTGCCATAGCATACCATCCTCAGTCAAATGGTCAAGCAAAAGTATCCAACTGAGAAATCAAAAAGATTTTGGAAAAGGTGGTGAACCCTACTAGAAAGGATTGGTCTCTTAGACTACGTGATGCTTTATGGGCCTAGTGTACAACTTATAAGACACCACTTAGAATGTCTCTATAGAGAATTGTCTAGGGCAAAGCTTGCCATTTTTCATTAAGGTTAGAGCATAAAGCATATTGGACACAAAAACAACTTAACATAGACATGCATATTACAGCAGAGCACTGGAAGCTTCAACTATGTGAACTAGAAGAGTTAAGGTTGTTTTCCTATGAAAATGCAAGGATTTATAAAGAGAAAACAAAAACATGTCATGACAAACACATTCAGCAAAGGAATTCAGTTCCAGGCTAACAAGTTTTGCTTTACAATTTAAGATTGAAGCTCTTTCTAAGAAAGCTAAAATCAAGATGGTCAGGTCCTTTTAGACTTATTAAAATCTATCCTTATGGTGCTGTGGATCTTAAGGATGAGAAAATTGGTAAAGATTTTATGGTAAATGAGCAACGAGTTAAATATTATATTGATCATGCCATGCACAAGTCAAGAGAGGATGTATTCCTTAAAGATCCAGTTTGAGCAAGTAAGGGAAGGTCAGGCTGAAAGACCTTAAATCAAGCGCTAATTAGAAGGCAACCCAATAAGGGAAGTATTCTAGATTTTGATTGTTGCTTTTGTTATTTTATTGCTACCAAGCTATACCTATAATTATTAGACATGTTTAATTATACAACTCGATTATGCCAATTATAATAGTCATAATTTTATTAAATTTGGGCAGTGTTTGTTTTTTTATCGGAAATTTGAATTAACCTAAGTTAGTTTAAATTCTTAATAGAGTTGAATATTAGTTTAAATTCTTAATAGAGTTGAATATTTGAATATGAATGATATATTTATTTTTTTCTCTGAATCACTAAAAGTAAGTATTAAACTTTTTTTAAACTAAAAGAAATGAAAACTAGTATTGTACATTTGTGCCCTTTACCAATTATAAATGTTAAATAAATAACAAACATCTCAAAGAATATAAATAAGATAATATATTATATAACAAAATCATGTTCACTTGATAAATTACTATATATTAATCAATTTTATTGTTGTGAATGATGTTTTATGTGAAAAATATTCATTAAAATTATAAAGATAAATAAAGCTAACTTGAAGAAAATTAAAAGATAAGAATAATAATAGTCTATCATTATATCATCACAAGTTATTGACATACTCCCATGAACATGAATCTATTGTAACATAGATTAATGATGACGAGTATCAATCTCACGAGGAGGCAGATTTAATTTAATTATATATAAGGTTAACTTTTTAAGTTTATATGTGAGTTGAATGTGATTTCTGAGCATTACTAAGATTTAAATTAAAAAAGATGATGTGAATAAATTAAAGATGAAATAATTCAAATGAAATACTTGAATATCTGGATTCACACTCAACATTTCACTATAGGATTAATATTTTTTTTTTAGTTCAAATTAATTTATAAGGGTGTATTTCGGCTCCTCATAGACCTCATTTCGGAAAATATGATATCAAGCACTCATTATGCCAAAGAGAAATAATCTTCTACTAAATGTCATGTCAAGTATACGTTGTGTCAAGTGATAATAATCCTACTGTTGTTAATATGGCAAGATTGTCCACTAAATAACTTAGATGCATTCTCTATCAACATTGATTCAAGATGAACCACGAATACTAGAAGGAGTTTCTTGCCAATAAATATAATGCAAAATGGTCATTGTGTCAAATAGTAATAATCTTACACTAGGGAGCTAGTACGCTATGCAAAAGTCTAGGCAATATTATTACTGTCTATCAACGATAAGTCAAAACAATTCATATAAATCAAAGAGATAATTACACAAAATAGACCTTAGATTAAATTAGCCACTATTAATAAATTGGAGGGAATCCCCTATTTATGGAGCCAACGGGTAAATCATAGTCATCGAGCGAAAATAGTTCAGACGGTTGAGATTACACCACATGGCAAGCTTTAATTAGCTAGAACACATTATTAGTGTGATTCAGTGAATTGCATATATCGTACACACGTTTTTTGGTCTAATAATATACTGCCACATCAGCATTTTTTGGTCTAATAGATTGCTGTCACGTATTAGTCAATACCACATCACTTGTCAATGCCACAACAGCTGGGCCCCACCAAAATCTTAAAATTACAAATTTACCCTTTATGCCATTCCTAAGGTTTTCAATTATTTTAAGCTAAAAAAGGTTATCTACTTTGTTGTCCGATTTCTTGTTAATTAAGAAATGACTAGAATACCTTAAAATACATAAAATACTCAAATTATAAGAAAAAACATGCAATCAAAGTTTAAAAAACTTAAATACGTAAAAGTAAAAATGTTAGTAAGACTTAGAGTGAAATGATGATTTTATCCTCTATAAATATGCATTCTCCAGCACTTAACACACCTCCCAACTAGCTTATTGCTAGTTCATAGCAATTAAGTGACAATATTCAGCAAAACCCAAATTGAAATCTTGTTTTAGGCAATTGTATTTACTTCTTTAACTAGATTAATATCAACAATCAAATAAAAGTATAATCATTAATTATCTCGGCTTCGAAAAGTCACTCCCACATCAACCATTCACATAAATTGATCAAATAAAATCATGCAAAATGATTAATTATCAAATCTACATTAATTAAGCCATTTTCAAGAATGGCAATAGGAATGGCAATGGGCACCACCTACAGTGGTTTTGCCACTACCAAACACACACCCACACAAAATTTAAATTACCAAACCTACCCGCAACTCGCTATGGGTTTTAATTCTTTTTTAAGAAAACCCACTCGCTGTGGGTTTTAACAATTACCAAATCTATAATAGTATCTGGCGGATTTTTTGCAGCTTTTCACATTTGAAATTGTAAATGTTCAATATGTAAATTTATAATAATAACATAAAATTCTACATAACGTACTCAATTCTAAATTTAACCAATACAAATGGAAAATTAAAATTTCAACATCAATCCAACATAATTGTTATTTTTAAATATAACTTGTGGATTTGATTTATGAATTTGTGTACTTTATACTTAATCTAAAGAATAATATTTTTTAAATACTAATCCAAAAAAATAAATTATAATAATGAAATAATTCATGCATTAAGTTAAAGAAAATTCAATTAAAATTATAATAAGTATATAACTATATTTTTAGATTTAAATATTTCTTTAATTAAAAAAAATTTAAAAAAATGCTGGTTTGGCGGATACCCATGCAGGTATTCATTGGATTTTTGGTTAATACCAAACCCACCCACAACCTAGTGCGGGTTTTACTTTATAATACTAAACTTGCCTGCACCCACAAAATTATCTACAATGGGCAGGTTTTGGTAGCCAAATTTAGGTGGGTTTGCAGGTACCATTTTCATCCCTAAATGACATGCTAAATGCAAAAATCTCACTAATAAGAATGACACTCTCAAAAGAAAATAAACCAATAAAAATAGTCACTCCAAAGAATAGTAGATTGAGAGAAAATACTAGAAAAACAAATCACACACTCTCACCAAAGTGAAGGAATAATGTCCATAGCTTAGAAAAAAATATATAATCTCAAGAATTATTAGTCAAACCAATAATATTATCAGAGCTTCAGCGTTGCCTCATTCCTATTTTAAGTGGGCAACAATATTTGTCAGTAGGCTTTCTTTTGAGAACTACACTCCTTAAGCATATGTCTTTGCTTCTTTGAAAGGACAATGACATGGACATGATTGCAGTTTGCCTGTATTTATTTTCTTTGCAATGTACACTTAGTCAGGACCTAGATGGCAATCTTTGTGCAAACATATATGATAATTAGTAATTATAATTTTTAAGCTGAGGAGAATAGAAGTTACCATTTTAAAATTTTTGTTGGAATCACACATGCAACTGATGATTAATATTAAGATTCAAAGATCATTCAAGTAATGAAGTTTAAGAACCTCTCAATAGTTTAGTGGTCAAAATACATTCCGTTCCACAAGTACTTATGCGTTCTAATCCTCCTGTGTATGTTGTGGATGTTAATTTTTTCATATTTTTATAAATATATGCCGTCCTATATATCCGAATTATCCCAATTACAAAGCTAATTTAAGGGATTCTATTTGATTTTTGATTGTAGGGAGACGATTATTATTTGGTGTAATATATGTTCATACCAACAAGATATGTTATTTAAAACCATCAAATTTTTCTATACATCACCTTTTTAATTAAGAATTCCATTATCCAAATAGTTTTTGATAAATGACTTTATTAATCTTTTTTCTCTTTTAGTTATCAATTCCTTAATTTCATCAATTACTTTATATTTTCTTTTAATTGCAAATAGTTGTCTTCATTTTAGGTTACTGTAACTAAGAGAAAGAAAACTTATCATTCAAAATGACATGACTTGCCCTGAATGCACAGGGCAAGTCGACCTAATTCTATTTAATCGTTCTGACATAATCTAATTAATAAGGATTCTGCCAAAAATTTGGCAAAGTTTCCCCTGTAATTATCACATAACTAAATCTGCAATTAATAAAATATACACTTCGAAAAAAATTCCAAATACAACCAACTTCGTGAATCAATCTACTTAACAAAATTCCAAATCATTCAAATATCTAATATCAGATAAAATACATAGATTTTTCCATAATCACCAAAATGTATCAAATTATACAATCCCATATCTCAATAAAACATCTACGACTTTTAACTCTATCACGTGGCCATAATGCCAAATTAATTATCATTGTTGGGTCGACTGTTGTACCTACGATTCTCATATGGGGGGAGGGGGAAATATAATAAAAAAGGATGAATATAAAACTCAGTGAGCTTAATGAGTAGATAGTAGTTTTGGAAAAATAACTTTACTCTAAAATAATTGTATCATTTGTAAACATAATTTCATCAAAATATCCCAAGAACTTAAATAAACTTGTTTTAATTTAAATCATACATTGAAATAACAATATTATATAATTCTGCATAAAATTAATAAAATCATAACACTTATAATATCAATACTAAATACCAAAAACTATCACCAACAAGTACCCAAGGGAATAATCTCATCATATTCAGACCTCGACGGACAGGCAATGACGTACTATCTAGGTACAATCATGCCTCGGAGCTACACAGATAGATGGAGAAGTACCATCTTATATCTCATCATATCCGAACCTCAACAGTCGGGCAATAATGTATTATCTGGGTACAATCACCTCTCAGAACTACACGGATAGATCGAGAAATGTCATCTCATCATCTCTAGACCTTAACGGATTGGCAATGACGTACTATTTGAGTACTGTCATGCCCGAGAGCTACACGGTCCAAAGCCTCCGTGTGTACTCAGACGGGGCCCAAAAGCCTGTATCTCAATATCAATATCTATGTATTCATCATACCGCTTGCATATCTCATCTCATCTGTATCATTGTATCTAGAGGGGAAGGGTACTGTCTAATGATTTTAAAACAATTATTATACTTATATTTATATACATTTGTACATATATACATAAACGTATAGTCTCATATGAAATCTCATTCAAAATCTCATTTCCTTTTTCATTTAACATTCCTTAAATCTGCTTTTCTTTTCTTTAAAATGTTATCATGCATAATCAAAATCAGTAACCAAAATCATTAATCAAACACATTTTTTGTAATATACTAAAACACAGACAAAATCCATTTCTACGAAATCATTTAAATCAAAGCATTTGAAACTAATTTCGTAAACATGATTTACTATCATAATAAACTATAAAATTAGGTTTTGTATATTCCGCTCACTGTGACGATGTCCAAACTCGGCATCGACAACGTTCGAGGGTTGATTCTCCTTCGTGGATCCTCCTAATTTAAGGAAATAACATAATTACTATCCATAATTGTGAATCATAATTAATAAACTTGAAACGACGTTGATCCGCAATAAATATTCTCGAATTCATAAATTAACCAAATGCCCTCGACATAAAATTCATCAAATTATACTTAGAACCACAAATTACCAAACTACACTCAATTTCGATTACAAAATTATCCACAAGTTCTAAATTTATAGAATGACCTTCAAAAATAGAAAATTATCAAAATGCCCCTAAAAACATAAATTACTAAATTATCCCTGAAATCTCAAATTACTTAAATTGCCCTAATATAAAATTACTAAAATGTTAATTAATTTTTAAATTACAAAATTACCTTTAAAATTTATGAAATTATCAAATTGCTCGTAATGGTCAATGATGACCGGAGCTCAGTCAACAACAACGGGAAGCGTAGGTCTAGTAGTTTTGACCTCGGTGAGTCTAATGGCGCCGACGGTGACCTCCCATACGCCGTGACGGCAGCGGATCGAGCTCCTCAAAATTGTGAACTTTCTGACTATCGATCAGTGGCAATTCAGCTGTTTCAGATGACGGGGTTGGTTGAAAAACAATGTGGGTGAGCTGAGGAACAAAATCCAAGTGGTGGCATTGCCTAATTTCAGTGAAATCAACCGGTGAGAAAAACATGGCATTTTTTAGCTTGATCGTCGGCGTTCTGGTCGGTTTCCAGTGATGGTGATGGCAAGGATACAACTAACGACTCATAAGCTTCAGATCGATACCATGCTCGACTGGTAAGGTGGCTGGAATTGCAAGATCCGATCGGGTTGGTTGTGTCGATTCTGGTAAGGTTACGGCTCAATGGGTCGGTGAACGGGTTAACTTTCTCTCTCTCTCTCTCTCTCTCTATTTTTGGAAAGAATCGAAATGCCTCTCTCTCACTTTCTATTTATAGTAATAGACACCCATTTTTTTTAAGCTTAATACAAATTAAGCTAATACTGGACCAAAGTGCGGAAATAAATCTGACTATGCGGCCATTGAATTGCGTCCGAATTGTCTCGATTTTGTGTCATGAAAAATTTAAATTATTTGAACGCAATCAAATTTATAACTGCTTCTAATTACCCATAACGATGTGTAACCAATTCGACAACTTTAATAATTTGGAACGAAATTAAAAAAATAACATAATACACTCAATTAAATCAATTACGGTTCATATGTTACACAAAATATGAACAAAACAAATTTTTTACTAGTCGTTAAAGTTAATGAAATAAATTAATCTTTACCGATTATACAAGCGAGTGAATATCAATAAAAAAATTTCCTATATACAGAAAGAATAACAATATAGCTACAAACTCTTGTACAATTTTTTTTTGTACAAATTGATGTGGCATAATTAAACTGGTTGGATTAAATATCTCTTAGTCCAATTGATTTGTATTTACGAAAGATATCTACAATTTCGAACCATAGGTCCACAAGGGAAGCGTTTGTCATTAACTTTAACCATGACCTTTAAAATTGAACCATTAAAGGTGTATTTAGTATATTATTCTTTATTGTATTGGATTGTACAGTTATACATTATCTTTACGTGTACTATATTATACTTTAGTACATAATCATATAAGTTGTAGTATGGATTATATTGTATATTTATATATTTTATAACATTTAATGAAATATTTGATGCAAACCGAATAGTGAAATAAAGTATAATTCTTGCTTAATCTATTTTACGGTACAATGATGAAATTATACTGAGGGTGCTGGAAATTACCTTCACACGTATTTTTGATTTTGTGGAGAGCTTGTGACGCACGTTGACCTTGAATCTGGTGAGGTGGATACCTGAAAAAGGCACTCCGACGCCCAAGTCAGTGTGCGATTGAGATTTGAAGGGAGAAAAATTAAAAGACAAGGTTGATTTCTCTATTTTTCAGTGATGAACATTGTTCTTTTTTTGGTTCTAGGGGGTTCCCTATTTATAGATGGTGGGTGACATGGGTTTAGTATTTTTCCTTGAGCTCTCTCCTTAATGACACGTGTCACCTACCATTGCTGTGCATGTGAATGTGAATTTTATCATATGGAAATAAACATATTTATTTCCAAACCTATGTTTATTTTTGGACCTACATTGTTTATTTCGTGCTTATGCGCTATATTATGACTTTGGGCGTAGTTTCCTCACACTTGGAATCCCAGATTAGAATGAATTTTTCCGATTTTAGTTATCTCCGTAGGTCCCCTAGGATTTTCACCTTGAGCGTTATCCCATCGGAATAGATTGGATGTTATTTTTATTCTAGGCTAGTTTTTCTCTTATTTTCAAATGAATACGTGGCGTAATTTTAGTGCCTTTAAGATATGGCACCTACACCATTTCCCCCACAAGTGTATTTTTATTTTTAAAATAAAATTAATTTTTCCAAAAAAGTGACGGTTGGGATATATTTTTCATAGTGATGAGATTCACCGCACTCATTATCGTTACTACTTTTATTTTAATTAATATATATATATATATCTCAATTTATTTATGTGCATTTTTATGAACATGCTCAATCTCATAAGTTACTTGCTAAGCAATTATTTAAAATATCCTTTTTGCTTTATTTGGCAATTCTTATTTGGACTTTTTGATCTTTTAGGGATCCACTTAAACACTCCTTTCATGTTCCCTAGGTCACCGACCTTTCCTCTTCGTTTTCATTCTTCTATCTTACTTTTCAACTTTCAAGGTTTCTCTTTTGTTTTTTACAATTCTCTTTTGCTTCTTCTTAAAACTTTTTGCTGTAAGTTTCAGACTTTCGTCATCATTCTCTTTTCAATTTCTCTTTACCTTTCATGTCTCATCATCAATTTTTTATTATGTATACAAATATTTTGCTTTTGCTTTTTCTGTTTTGGCTTTCCTTTCTTGCCCTCGTTTGCTTTTTTTTTTTTTTATTCGGCTTTGAATTTTTCCTGAAAACTCTCTTGTTTTTTTTCTCTTTTTGCTTGTATTCGACTTTGAATTCTTCCTCAAAACTGTCTTTTTTTTTTTAATAGGAACATGGTTGCCCCTAGAGTAAAGAGAATTTCTTTTGATTGATTTGTGGAAAATGTCAGTCTTGGCCCTGATATTCAGGCAAGAGAACTTGCTGACAATGTTGATATTATGGACCCCAGAATTAATAAGGAGTCAATTTTGCATTACCGTCAGTAAATTGAGGTATTATCATTCGCTATTCCTCCCCTGGTCATGGAATTTTTTGCTCGCTGTGGAGTTTCGCCCTTAATGATTTATCCCTTCGTTTTGGCATTGTTATAAGCTTTTGCCACCATAAATTTGGCTTTTAAGGGGTCTCATTTCCTTTCATTGTACGATTTTTTAATCTGTTAGAAACTTAAATTTTATCGCAGTCCTAAAGATGAAAAGGATTCATGGTTTACTACTATGAGGTTTGAGGATAAGGGGGTTTTTTACAAAATTCCTGCCGCAGCAAAAAGAGACCAATTTAAAGAATGGTCACTTAATTGCCCTATAATAGTCATGGGCTATTGGTGTAGACGGAAGCACATGGAATCTTATTGTTTGAGCTACGCCTTTCAAAAAAATCTCCGTGAGTCTGTGTTGCTTTTGGCCTTAGTTTACAGACATATGGATTCCTATTATTTTATTATTTATGTTACTAACTTCCATTTCTTTTTTTTTAGCTGGGCCTATTGTTGATCCTCTTTTGTTGGGTGTCGGGTGGCTTATCTAGAGAGGAATATTTGGGGAAAGGATTTTTCGTATGTTACAGAATTGGTTTCGCATAATTGTTTGAGACGTGTTGGTCGATTCGACTATGTTCGTCATGTCGACAGCTTGTGTTTGGGAGGAGGTTATGTTGTTTTCCCCCTTGGGTTAGTTCTCCTTTCTGGAAATGATGAAATAAATGAGGACACGAGGAAAATACTTGACTTATATGTGGCTAACGAATATGAGAGTCCTGATATTCCTCTTCTGGATGGGATTCCTATTGACATAGGGGCTAAAGAGCCTATACAAAGCTCAAGGTCTCCCCTCTATGGTTCTGTAGAATTACACATCCCTCCGAAGATCGATAAAAAGAAAACTCAACCAAAAGAAAAGATTCCGATTGAGAGACAACGTAATAGAGCAAGTAAGGTTGCTAGGGGGCATTCTGTGGAGAGAAGTGGCACTGTTGGGCAAAGGACTTCGTTTGGAGGTAAGAAGATGATGGTTAATTCTACAGAAAAAATTCATGGCAATAAGCATAGGAATGTTAGTCTTAGAAAGGGGGAACATTCTAACTATTTGAGGCATATGCATATAGAAAAACCAAACAAAGTTCTTCCAACTAACTCTGATCAGTCAGAATTCGATGGTATGTAAGTTTTTTTGTTCCTGCTTATATTATTATTATTATTATTATTATTATTATTACTATTTTAAATATTTTTATGATTTCCAAGAAATCATAATGAGTATCTTTTCCAATCTACTAAAGGAGCAGTGACAAAAGAAGCTCATGGGAATGGTGGCAAGGAGACCTCATCTAAGGATACATCGCGTAAGGAAACTTTTTCCGTTGCCAAGGGAGGTATTAATGTTTGTATAGGAAAAAATCAGAGAGGAATGATGATGGTAATGGTGGGGACCTTTTATGACTTTTGTTGTTGATTTTTATATCCACCTTTGTCTATTTATGTTTTGTTTTTAATTGTGTAGCTACTTTCCTTCTCAGAACTTCTCTTTCTAAGAATGTTGAGCGTGGAAATTAGGGCATAACTGTGAAGAAAGTGGCTCCTACTACTATAGGAATTTCTGAGGGAGGTACAACTGTTTCGACTTCTGGTTCAACTAAAGTGCTTGCTTCCGAGCTTTTGAAATCTAAAGTATCAAAGCTTCCTTGTCCAAAGCGTAAAGCAGGCTCTCAGAATGATTGTGCTTCAAAGAGGATGAAATCAGCTGTTGAATTCATTCCTTGATGATTTTTGCTAGTGATGATTTCCCTTCTATATTTTGATTTGAGTAAATGTTGGTATTTAGTAGGGAAGTTCTTTATTTCCCTTTGGTTTTGATTTCAGTGGATATTTCCAACATTGGGGAGGATATGTCTCAGTCTTCCGGCAGTCATCATGAATTCATTCTTGCTGGGAAAGAGAAGGTTGTTTTAGATACGGAAGACCCTTCATTTGCAAAGAATGATGCAGATGATTTACCAAAGGGCCAATAAATTTTCAAGACAACAATGGTGCCTGGAGTTTTCGTTGCATCCAAGGATGGAGAGTTCTCTGGTACTACTTTTCCCCCTTCATTATTGGATGCAACGGTTATAGAGGACTTGTTGAAGGTGGAAAATCTCCTTGGCTATAAGCTTGAGGCAAAGGTGGGGGACACTTCACATGTTGTGTACAACAATACATGAAGAAAAGTGCTCTGATTCTTCACTTGTATCTTAGTATGAATTAAAGATCGCGTAACTGTAGTGTTTGAACGATGATTAGAAAGGATCTGCGGAATCTTACAATAAATTATCATCCAAATTAGAATGTGCCAAATCTAGTATTGTAAAAAGCAATTTCCGCATTGCTGAGTTAGAGAGGAAGGTTAAGGATGCAGAGCATGAGCATTTCGAGTTGCTTCCTTTGAGGCAGGAAAAGCAAAGGTGGGAGAAAATAGAGAGTTCTCTTAGGGAGGAGTTGACTAAGGAGCGGGAAAGTTGTCATATTGCTGAGGAGAATTTTTCTATTGCAAGATAAGTTTTTGACCAAGCATCCAATGCATATATGGCATTATACTATCATCATGGGTGGCGTGGTGGCCGTTATAGGAATGATGTGAAGCCTTGAGAGTTTGACAGGTCGTTTGGTTATGAACCCAGTTGGTCATTGCGTCATCTTGGCAAGGATATTTCTACTATTGATTTAAATGACAAAGGTGGGATAAATTTCAATGATGATAAGGATGGTTATAGTGAAAGCGTGATTCATGACCCATATCTAGAGGATAGCGAAGAGGGAGGTACCGGTGCCAGTACTTCGAAGGGTGCGGAAGGTGGAGCTCCATGACTTAGTTATTCCTTTGTATTTACTCATGAAGGAGATTATATTTAGGTTTTTTTTTTGTAGCAGGTATTCTTCTTTTTCTTTGTTATTTTTGGCTTTCCGAAACTATTTAAAAGTGGTAGTCTTTTGTGTAAGACTTACGTTTGTTAAAAAGAAATAGTCTTTCTTTGTTTAGACTTTGGACTTGCTTTATATATAAGAATTTGCTACCGTAAAACCTTTGCGTGTGGAATGACTCTTTTAAGCTCAATGCATGTGTATTTTCACCTTCGAAAAATTTAAAATTATGCGGAATCTTTATCGATTGAGGAATTTAGGTTTTAAGCTTATAAGTATTGTTAGAGGATTATTCCTTTACAATGAATCATTGAGCCATTGAGTTATTTTTTTGGGATCATAATTTCCTTATGCTTATCGAAAATAATTTTGCTCCGGAAGAATAATTAACAGAATAATTTCTATAGAGGAATTGTGTTGTTTTATATTGTATGGAATAATTCTTGCGTGAGAGAATTATTATTCCTTAGCTTACATGGAGTAATTCATGCTATGGAATTACCTTTCTTAAGCTCGAAACAATCCTTATTAACGAACAATTTTCCTTAAGCATGGAATAATCCTTTCTAGGGATTCATTTTGGAGTAATTCTTACTGAGGAATTATTTTCCTTTATACATGGAATAATTCTTTTAGGGATGTATGTTCTGAAATCTCAGAATAATTTTTGTTGACAGATTCTTATGCTTAAGTGCATAATAATAATTTTAGGAGTGTATTTTCCTTAAGCTCGGAAAAATTATTACTTAGGAATTACTTTTCTTTAGTTTATATAAGATAGTTTTCCTAGAAGAATTATTTGACTTAAGCTTATATGAGATGGTTTTTCCGAGGGAAGTATTTTCCTTTTGCGTATATGGAATAATTCTTGCTTGGGCGTTATTTTCTTTTAAGTGCATAAGGAACTGTAGTTTTGATAGAATGGTGATACCTTGGAAAATATAACAGGCTTTCCTGAATAACATCTTTCATTGATAATCCAAGCAGGAAGCTTGGAATAGCACATTTACATTGGCATAGCCTTTAGGGAAATGAAAGCAGCACTTTAAAATAAAAGACAAACAAACAAACTAGTGGATTGTAATAGGAATTAAATGAGACAAAAGATGCCAAGTGAATGTCTTTCTTAGGCATAGAACTTCTTCAAGTGAATGACGTTCCAAGCAGTAGGGACCTTTTTCCCATTAAGTGTTTGAAGCTTGTAAGCTCCCTTGCCAAGTACCTTCCTGATTTGGTATGGTCCTTCCTATTTTTCCGCCATCTTTCCAGCATTGGCCTCTTTCCTGACATCCATTGCTACTCTGAGGACAAGTTCCCCTTTTTTGAATTCTTGGAACTTGACATGCTTGTTAGATAGCATTTCAATTTGATACTTCTAAGCAACCATATGTAATGTTGTTGTGTCTTGAGCTTCATCAACCAGATCCTTTTCTAATGCTACAGAAGCATTGTTGTCAGCAAGTTGGGCGAGTTTAGACTGCAAGGTTGGGAAAGTAGCTTTCATTGGGAGTATAGCTTCCACGTTGTATACGAGGGAATAAAGAGAGTTCCCTGTTGGTCGCCTTTCTGATGTTTTATAAGCCCACAGGACATTCAAAATCTCCTTCAACCATCGCCCCTTCCGGCTTTCCAACTTCTTTTTTAGATTGTTGAAAATGGTCCTATTGGTGATTTCGCTTATCCATTCCCTTATGGATAGCTACGAGACGAAAATCTGTGCTCTATTCCTTGCTTCTGACAAAATTTTTCCATATCAGTATTCTGAAACTGTTTTCATTATCAGAAACTATGATTGGCGAAAGACCAAATCTAGTGATAATGTTGGACTTTAGGAATTTGATCATTTCCTTTCCTGTGATACTTGAATAAGTTGAAGCTTCCACCCACTTAATGAAATAATCAGTTGCTAAAAGTACAAATCGTACTCCTTCTGGAGTAGGTGGTAGTGGGCCTACAATATCCATTCCCCACTAGAGAAAAGGCCAAGGACTTGTAATTGAGCTAAGGCATTCAGATGGTTGATGGATTAAGGGACCATGTTTTTTTGGCATTTCTCACATTTATGAATAAACTCCTCGGAATCATTTCTCAGTGTAGGCTAATAATAGCCTTGCCTTAGCACCTTGTGTGGCTCTAGCTCCAAAATGGTTTCTAACCTGTCCTTCGTGGGTTTCAGATAATACTTCCTTCTCTTTTTATTTAGTTAAACATAAGAGTAAGGGTCCAACAAAAGATTTCCGATAAAGCTCATCATCAATAACTATGAAACGACTTGCTTTAATTTTAAGCTTTTGTGCCTCACTTTTATCCTCCGAAATTTTTCCGTCTTTGATGTAGAATATGTAAGGATCCATCCAGCATCCATCCTATTGAATTGACAACACCTCTCAACCTCCTTCCTATATGGAAGGGAAGTTGAGAGAAGTGATGTATATCTATAAGAAATTGGTATAAACACCTTTGGATGCGGTCATGGCCAATTTTCCAGCTTCTGTGTTTTCATTCCTTGGGATTTGCTAAAGGGTTACGCTTTTAAAGTTGCTTGCCAAGGCTAGGTAATTGATCATACGGTCGTCTTTTGTGGTAAATTCCCCACTCTATTGGGAGGCTACTAGTGCAGAATTGATATAGATCTTCAGATGTTTTATCTAGAGCCCAATAACTGACTTGAGTCCGGCAATGAAAGCTTTATATTCTGCTTCGTTGTTGGAAGCATAAAAATTTAATCGGATGGCATCCTCAACAATGATTCCTTTTGGACTCTTTAAGTGCAGATCGATTTCAGCCCCATTATTATTGCTGGAACCATCAATAAATAAAAGCCATTCCTCTCCTTCCGTTACTAAGACTTACAAAGATTGATCCTTAATCGAAGGTTCACATTTGAGGAGCAAGTCTGCAAGGGCTTGCCCCTTTTTCAAGTTCCCAGGCTTATATTGAATGTCAAAGCGCGCCAAACTCATCGCTGCTTTATTATTCCTTCCCACTATGTCTTGTTTGGAAAGAAGAGCTTTGAGTGGGTAAGATGTCATCACAATTATATGATGGCTTTCAAAGTAGTGATGGAATTTTTCCTTTGCATGGACTAGGGCCATGACCAATTTTTCCACAACAGAATATCATATTTCTAGATCTAACAAAGTTCTACTAATAAAAAAGATAGGCTTTTGTATCCCCTCATCTTCTCTTAGGAGTACTGCACTGATTAAAATATAGGACACAACGAGGTATAAATAAAGTTCCTCTTTAAGTTTTGGTGTGGAAAGTATGAGTGGCTGGACCAGATAACCCTTTAATTGTTTCAGGGCTTCAGATTGTTCCCTTCCTCATACTCCAGATTTTCTAGCTTTCAGAATCTTAAAAATGCTTTTACATTTATCTAACATTTAGGAAATGAACCTATTCAATACTGCGATTCTTCCTGTCAGCACTTGAATTTCCTTGGCAGTTTTCAAATCAGTGGTTTCTAGTAGTGCTTTGACTTAGGCTAGATAAGCTTTTATTCTCTTTTGACTAACTATATGGGCAAGGAAGTTGCCTGAGAAAACCCCAAAAACACACTTTGTGGGATTGAGCTTCATATTGTAGTTCTTTAGAATATTGAAAACTATTTCCAAATCTGCAACGTGGTCCTCTGCCCACCAGCATTTGACTACCGTGTCATCAATATAGGATTTTACAATATTCCCGATAAATTTCAAAGAAAGATTTTGGTTACAAGCCTTTGATAGATGGATCCTGCATTTTTCAATTCGAAAAGGCATGACTCTATAGCAAAATAGGCCTCTTAGAATGATAAAGCTTGTTTTTTCCTCATCTTCCGGATGCATTGGGATTTGATTGTATCCACTATATATATCCAGGAAAGATAGTCTTTCGTACCAAGCAGTGATATTGACCAATTGATCAATTTTCAGAAGAGAGAAAGGATCTTTTGGGCAAGCTTTGTTGAGGCTTGTATAATCGATGCATACTCTCTATTTTTCATTCTTTTTCTGCACCATAACAACATTAGAAGTCCATTTCGGGTAGTAAACCTCCTAAATGAATCTTGCATCGAGGAGGTGTTCTACCTTATCATTGATGACCTTGTTTTTTTCCGGAGCAAATCCCCTCTGTCTTTGTTATACAGGTTTTACTGCTGGGTCAGTTGGTATTCGGTGACATGTAACTTCCAGATCTATTCACAGTATGTCTTTATGTGACCATGTGAAAACATCGTGGTTTCTTTCTAAGACGGAGATGAGACATGCTTTTTCCTCTGAAAGTATTCGAGTTCCAACTTGCAATTGCTTTTCCGGGGCCAAAGGGTTTAGGGACACTGTTTTTAAATCTTCAGCAATAGGAGCCTCGAAGTGCAAAAAATGAGATATCTATTTTGGCCTCGGGCCCTATAATTGCTATTTAGCTCCATCCTCCACCACTTGTTGTGGCAAAGGAATTGGTTCCTCAGTATGTATATGCTCCGGAATAATAAGCTTCCCCTTTTCCTTTACTGCTAGTTTTTTCTTATTACTTAGAATGAGTTTTGATCCGAAAGTTTCTTTATAAGGCTTAATAGCAATAAAATAACATTACTTTGCCATCATCTGATCCCCTTTTATATCAAATGTTCCCTTTCCTGTTATAGAGACACATCGGACCACTTGGTGTAGTCTTAAGGGAACTGCCTCCATGTAATGAAGCCAATGCCTCCTTAAAATTGCATTGCAGGCTGATAGAGCATTAACAACCCGAAAATCGACTAAAACAATCTTATCTCCGGCTTTAACATGAGGGTTGATGATTCATTTTGCTGTTAGTCTTGTTCCTTCAAACGTAATGAGAGGGGCATAACACTTCTACATGTCTGATTCCTTAATTCTCATTTTTTTAAATACATCCTAATAGAGAATTTTCGCACTGCTTCTTCCATTAATGAGGATTCTTTTGACTACAATGTTGGTAATTTCCAAAGTGACCACAAGGGGGTTTATGTAGGGCATATCGATTCCTTCTAAATCCCTCCGGGTGAAGGTAATCGGAGCGAGATCTTCCGAGATGGACATGATAGCAAGTTGGGAAGTTTTAATAATTCCGTACCGCTGCATTTTTATCGCTCTTTTATACTGACATGCCAGACTTCTCCACCAGAATTTGATACTTGGCGTCTATGGATGGCTGCAAAGTGTAGCTCATTAAGACTCATTTGCATCATTTTCCCAGCAATGCATGCAATTTCCTCATTCTTTGGTTCTTTAAGGTAGTTATAGATAGAACCATGGATTTCATGGATTTTCGTTGGAGATTTGGGTTCCGACTCAGCTTTATCATCTCTTACTTGCAATTCCACAAAATTATTTGGCTGTAATGGGTTGGAGAAACTTTCTGTCTCAAAATCTGATTGGCAAGAGGAGTCTGATTCTGAGATGTCATTACTTTTTTTCGAGCCTTGTATTAGATGCACAGTTGAAGGCGTTTCTTCTTTTTTCAGGTTTGCCGCAGGGGTAGAAGGAATAGTAGGCTGGATAATGATTTGCCCAATGGCCATTTTGTATTTTAAGAGCATGCTTTTTCTCATCAAGGTCTTAATTTGGATTTTTAAGGTCCGGAATTCATTGATGATGTGTCCCTTATCATTATGAGAGAGACAATGTTTGGATTGATTCATTTTTTCCAGAGGCGCTTTAATGGGCCTTGGGGTATGGAATATTTTGGAGTCCTTGTTTTTCATCCCGATTTGATATAAGGAAACATTCAAAGGCTCAAATTGCCTTTCATCAAGTTTGTTTCTCTTATTGGCTTCTTCCGTGTGCTATGAAATAGGGCGTTTACTACCACCTTGAGGTGTTGGGGGCGGGGCTACAGAGACTTTTGCAGTCATTTGCTGTTGTAAGGCCTCATTATCGTCCAATCTCACATATTGCTGAGATTTCAAATTGATCAACTCCATGGGTCTAAAATTCTTTCTGAGGATATATTTGCTATATTCCGTGTTCAAATTCACCGCTTTGGCAAAAACGGCCACAGCAACTTCCGTATCAACTTTTCTTATCAAGGTCATTTCTTGATTGAAACGGAAAATGAAGTCTTTTACTCTCTTGTTTTCCCCTTGTTTGAGATTAAAAAGATGGGATGCAGTCTTAGGTTGTTTTCAATTGTGGAAATATTGTGCTAGGAATTGTGTGCACAAGTCATGGAAATTCTTGATCGAATTAGGAGGCAAGTTGCAGAATCAATTCAGTGCTAGTTTGGTCAAGCTAGTGGGAACACTTTGCAAAAGGTGGCATCATCATCAGTTTCGAATGCCAGTTTTGTTTGTAATAATAGAGATGATCCTCGGTATCTGTTATCCCATAGAATCGGTTGGAAGCGAAATGATGCTTTCCACAAACGGGTGGCATTAATCTTAAGAACATCCATGATAGCATTATCTACAATTGAAGCCCTCAAAAAGTTTTTCCAGTGTCGCCTAGAACTTTTTGAATTCCTTTCTACAAATGCTCTTGGAACTGCTGCTCCTCACTTGCGTCAACTCCTTGTTGGCCTTCTAGAAAATGATCGGTGTAGGTTGCTACCCTTTTTGTAGAGGGGTTGAGGTTCCGTTCACCTCGTTTCGAGCTCCCTTTTGGCTCTTTTGGTTTGTTGCTTCAATGTAATGAGTATGGCCTTTAGCTGTTGATTTTATTTCTTTGTTTCTCCCAATTGTTACAAGATTTGTGCCAAGATATCATCGGGTGGCGCTTCTCACCTTTCAGCAGAAACTTCTAACTCCTCCGGTTATGGATTTTCCTCGAGGAGAGGTTCACTAGAAGAAGCTGCATAAAACTTGTTCTTAGGAGGTCTGGCCATTGATTTTCTGCAGTTAGCCTTTTGTTTTGCTTGTTTTTAAATAAAATTCAAAGGTGGCTGGATCTTAAGGAAGAAATTTTAATGAGGAATTTGTTGTGCTTTTAAGCATTTTTCTGTTCTATGTCTTTTAATTGCTCAGGAAAAGTTATGCTATAGCATTTAAGAGCTCTTGGGAATTATTATATAGAAACTTGTTCCAGGCTTAAAAGGCCTTCTTTTAAAGGGGAAACAAATGTAGATTTAGAAGGAAAGATAAAGAAGTGAAAAAGACGAGTGGGTAATGTCCACTTCCCTATGGAGTCAGAAATGTAAAAGTTAGATGTGTAAAAGTAATCATTGGTTACATAACATGTAAAAAAAGTTAGATTAGTCCGATGAACACTACACCCATTTGCTTATTCCTCATTAAGAGGTAAATATTTTGGAATTGGTTAGTCTCATTCGGGAGTAATCCAAATAAAGTCAGGAATGACATAGGAAAATTAAAAAATTGTCATATGTTAGAATAGGCAGGAATGGTTAGTAAGTCAAGAATAATTCGTCACTCGCGTTAATGTGTTAGATGCGGAATCGCAATTGTTAGGTTAGAACATAGAGTTATGTTAGTCCGCGTTGGCATAATACCCTGCATATATTCCCCCGGACAAGGTGAATGCTTGGTTTTCTTTAGCCTCACTCGTGGAAAAATAAATAAGTACCATGGAATGGTAGGAATGCAAATAAGTTAGCATGGCTATTAGAAATAAGTACAATGAAAGAAAAATGAAGAAAAAATAATATAAATGATAAATAAGTCTTAGATTTAGACGCGTACACTATTTTTAGGCCCTTTTGACTATTATTGATTTTCCATCTTTGGTCAAAATTTTATGTTGACCAAATGGGTTCCCCATCCTCTTTATTCTCTCTTCATTTTCTAACAAGACAATGGAAGGAAAGGCTTCCATTTTTGCTCTTGGATTTTTTTGTTTTAATGCTTTTTTAAGCATCTTTGAGGTCTGGGTTTCACAAATAAACCCGTTTTTCATAAGCTTATGTGAGTATTCACCTCGTTTTTCAACTACAACAGACTAGATCTAATTCAAAAAGATGATGGTAAAGTAGTGTTCATATGGGTTTTAGTGAGAAAAAGATTTTTCAACCAAGTCTTCCCCACAGACAGTGCCAATGAAAGTGCTAGAAATTACCTTCACACGTATTTTTTATTTTGTGGAGAGCTTGTGACGTGCGTTGATCTTGAATCCTGTGAGATGGGTACCTAAAAAAGGCACTCTGACTCCCAAGTTATTGTGTGATTGAGATTTGAAGGGAGAAAAATGAAAAAGACAACGTTAATTTATCTATTTTTCAGTGATGAACAATGTTCTTTTTTTGGTTCCAGGGGGTCCCCTATTTATAGATGGTGGGTGACATGGGTTTAGGGCTTTACCTTGAGCTCTCTCCTTAATGACACGAGTCACCTACCATTGTTGTGCATGTGGATGTGAATTTTATCGTAGGAAAATAAACGTATTTATTTCCAGACCTATGTTTGTTTCCGGACCTATGTCATTTATTCTGTGCTTACGTGCTCTATTATGACTTTGGGCATAGTTTCCTCACACCTCGGAACCCCAGATTAGAATGAATTTTTCTGATTTTAGTTATCTCCGTAGGTCCCCTAGGATTTTCATCTTGAGCGTTATCCCACCAGAATAGATTGAATGTTATTTTTATTCCGGTCTAGTTTTTTTCTTATTTTCAAATGAATACGTGGCGTAATTTTATTGCCTCTAAGATATGACACCTACATATACATAAAGAGGAGTCAATCTAGAAATCATGTTCTATGCTATTTAGCCTAAACAATAGATGAGTTCCCTATTTAAAATAAGATGCGACTAAGAGGAGAGAATCCGACCTAAAAATAATCTTAGCCGTTGTGGACAAGTCTTGCACTAGTTAAGCCTTTGGCGAAAGCTGTGCATGCAGGAAGATTAATATCAAACTGATTTCCAGCAGATTTCTTTTTTTCTTCCAAATCTTTTTGTTGAATCTTATCAATATTTAGTAAGGGATTAGTTTATTTAATTATTATTATAGAAATTCTATTGATCATCAAAATTTGTTGAAGTCAATTTTAGTATCGTTGGAATCCAATTGCTGAATCTGTCTAGGCATACAAATATCCTCCTCAAAAAGGGATTTCAAATACTGCCGACTTCCAAAATAGGCATTTCCATCATCATCTATTGTTGGTTCCTATCTTTGCTCAAGTTCTTACCCAAAAGATGTGGCGCTTGAGGTATTTTTCCTTTTTTTTTTTTCATATTTGTCATTTATTTTAGTTGACATTTTATTTACACATTAAAGTGCCATTTTAGATGACCACCGTATGTTAGGTAATAGTTAAAAAATTATATTATCATTCACGAGACCAATTTAATTTTTAACCAAACATTGTAAGTATATCACTAGTACAGACAAAAGGTAGTAACAACAAATGATAGAGACTGGTACGAGCAAAATCATTTGAGACATTATAAAAGATTCAAGGGCGTCCACTCGTCTCTGTTGTTGGCTGTCCTTTGAAAAATCTTCCAACCTTTGCTTCCAATTAAGGACGGCGTTGTCCTTTCTCTTCTCACTCTTAATTTTCTTTCTAAATCTAATTCTCTTATATATCTAATCTTTTTCATTTCTATTATCTTCTATATATATTTTCTTTCAGAATCTGTTTGCCTTATATATCTATAAAGAATATAAGGTATCTAATCTTAATCATTTCTGTTATCCTCATACATATATATAAATATGGTATCCAATCTTAATCATATCTATTATCCTCATATATATATATATATATTTATGGTATCTAATCTTATTCATTTCCGTTACCTTCTTGTCATGCTTATCACAAAACTTATAACAGGTAAGCAATCTTTGTTTGTGTTCTATTTATAGCTTGCTTTGTTCATTTTCTTTCGATCGTCTCTTCTAATGAACTCTGATAAAGATTCATCAGTGGTTCTTCCGCAACCATCGATGGAGCAGAGATATAAAAATGAGAGTATTGTTTTTGACTACCACGAGTTGCGAAAACAAGCCAACTTGCCAACTGAGTTCATTTGGCCAAACTTGGAGTTAGCTCAGGAAGAGCTCAAAGAGCCATTGATAGACTTACATGGATTCTTAAGTGGTGATGAAAGAGCAACTGCTGAAGCAATCGAGCTAGTTCGAGGAGCTTGTGTGAACCATGGATTCTTCCAAGTAATCAACCACGGTGTTGATGCAAGTCTTCTTGAAGCAGCTATTGAAGAAACTGACTCCATTTTCAAGCTTCCTCTTGAGCAAAAGCTCAGCATTCCAATAAAGAATGGTTTGGCAAAGGGGTATACTGGTGCTCATGCTGAGCGTTTTACTACAAATTTGCCATGGAAGGAAACATTTACTTTTAATTACCATGAAAACGATGCTGAGCCCCTTTTTGTTGACTACTTCAAATCTGTTTTTGGTCAAGATTTTGAGTGCAAAAGGTAAGTTTTGTTTATTTATTTGGTATTTTTCCTTTTTGAAGTGTAAATGAGTGAAATGAGAAATCTCACCTGCATTAATCCTTGACGCAGTGGTGATCTTTCCACATGTTTTGGTTGCTAATTTTTATGAGAAGACAGCACACCTGAGATCAACACCAGATCGAAATTTATTATTCTAATCAAAACAAAAAATTATTAAATAGTATTAACTGTCACATTAATATGAGTAGGATCTAAATAAGAATGCAGACTTCGTGTATCATTTCAAGAGATCTTAATTATCAGTTCAACCAACTAGTACTCACAATTTTCATTTCTTCAAAAATATATTGCAGGTGGATTTATCAAAAATACTGCCAAGCAATGTGGAAGCTATCTGGAGTTCTGTTTGAGCTATTGGCAATGAGCTTGCGGGTTGATCGCAAGCATTATAAGAAATTTTTTGACGACGGACACTCAATTGTGAGATTCAACTTTTATCCTCCTTGCAACAACTCAGCACTCACTCTGGGCACTGGCCCTCATTCTGACCCAAATTCTTTAACTATTCTTTATCAAGAACAAGTTGAAGGCCTTGAAGTTTTTTCAAATAATAAGTGGCAAACTATCCGACCTCGATCAGATGCCCTTGTCATTAATATTGGTGACACGTTCGTGGTAATTTTCACTATTTTAGCAATTTATGAGTTTTAACTTTTCTTTATTTCTTCCTAATTTTTTAATGAAAAAGCTGCATATTGTTAGAGTTATGATCACCATGTTATTGTATAATTTTCTAAATCACGTAACTTTGTGTGCCTAAATTAGATTATCTCACAACCATTGTGTGTTATTACGATAAAAGCTTTTTAGTTCATTTATAGCCACAAATTTTTTGTTACATCGTGTGTTAAGGCATTGATTTTTAGTTTATACAGCATTAACAATCTATAAAAATATTGTCTCAAAATGTTTTTCTTATACAGATAAAATAGGGAAACACTGAGACCTTCGCATGTTGAAAATAATATGTCCGGATGTGACAACCTTTTTTGTAACAACTTGAAAACTTAATGACAGCGGATGGATTTGGTCGTTCATTTGCTTGTTTATTTATTTGTTTGATACATGTTATTTATATAGGCATTATCTAATGCGGCATACAAGAGCTGCCTGCATAGAGCAGTGGTGAATGGGGAAAGAGAGAGAAGGTCATTGGCTTTCTTTGTGAACCCAAAAGCAGACAAAGTGGTGAGACCCCCACAAGATCTTATTTGCGGAGAAGGGACAAGACTGTATCCGGATTTCACATGGTCACAATTGTTGGGCTTCACTCAAAAACACTATAGAGCTGATGCGGCTACACTCCCAAGCTTTGTCAACTGGCTTTCGTCTTCCAAAGACCTCTAAGTCCTTTATAATAAGTGGGATTACTATTGAGAATAGGTATATGTACTTTCTGGTCTTTAAATCTACCAAATGCATCGCTATCAATAGATTTATTATTAAAAACTTTAAGTTTTAAAATGTCAAAATTATCCTTATCTGTACTCTCTCTACTTACGACAACACACTCTCACATTTGTAAACTAAACTCTCAATTTCACTTCATAATTATTCTCACAAGTCGGAACACAAAAAATCACATTGCTGAATGATTCGAGCAGTAGGCACCTCCTTGTCTCATTCTCGAAATCAAGATTTCAAGTTTTTCTCATGTGGAAAATGGAGGTTAATTTTCTTTCACATATTTGGAAATAGATTGACTTGTGGAGCTAAGTGATTTCTAGTCGAAACCATGACAAAGCTGATTAAGTAGGTTCCGATAAAATTTTAACTGTAAATAATTGTTGGAAAAATAACCCTCTTCCAAAAAACCAAAATTAATTTATTGCCTTTTGTCCGATCTAATATCTCAGTGTAACTTTGTACATTGCTACAAAGAAAAAGATTTGGATTCTTGATAAAACAATAAATTTGCAATTCCACCTGTCATCACATCCCTGCCGCAGAAACAACTTCTGTAGTTGAATAACGAACTTAAAATGCAGCGCCAGGTTTGTCCTTACATCATTCTTTAATGAAGTCACATAAATATTAGTGAAATAAAAGAGGGACCCGAAAGCTAGGAGGCAAATAAGAAATAATTTTTGTAAGGATCCATTCATAAGGAAATATTTGGTGAGGAGGGAGTCTATTTACTTGTCTCGAAAATATCTTTTTTCAGCGTCAGTAATAAAATCAGATTCACAAAGTGTGTTACGAATCATTTGCAACGTTGACGTGTAAAAACAATCTCATTATTGTGAAAAAAAAAGAAAAAAGAAAAAAGGGAGCTTAGCATGGATTGCGTGCTTTTATTGAGATATGCCCAAATCATTAGTAATATGGAGTAGTTGATTCACAATACAAGTTCTAACACAGTATATTTTGTAAGCAAATTGAGTAGTTATATTCCATATCTTAATAAAGATCGTGGACTGCCATAGATGGATTGCAAAATATTTGAGAGGCACCATTGATGGAAAAGCTGTCTTGGAAATCTTCTAAACAAATGTGTTGCTAAAATCTAAGGTTGTGATGTAGATTATGAATAGGGTTGGCAAAATCCGGTCCGAGCTGGGTTTGGGGCTGCCCGGGACCAGCCCGGATGAACAACATAGCTGCCTAGACCTGGCCCGCTGCCCAAATTTTTCATTTGTGAGCCAGGTTAAGCCTGGACTACCCCGGCATGGGTTTTTTTTTTCAGGCTTTCTCTACTCACATATGAACCATATTGAGAAGAAAAAAAACCTTTAATAAATTGTTACAGCATCTCAACTAAATTATTTCAATATACTTTGCAAAATTTAGATAAATAACAAATAAAAATTGTTTCAATCTACCATCTATTTCCTAAATTCATTCAATTTCTAAAATAAATTTCTTTCAATCCCTATCAAAAATTTAAATTCAACATAAATGATAACCAGATAAATCTAAATAAATGTAACATACTAACGTCCAACATATTATACTATACATATTATAAATTCATAACTACAATACCAATAACCAACATAACATATGAAAATCCCAAAATATCATACAAAAATAATTCATAAAAGAGTCTAAAATACTCTAATGTAAAATATGTAAATAAGAACATCATGTCAAGCAGCTCAACGATTGTGTCACCATCATTATCATCTAAAATTACCTCCTCCTCGGTAAAAATCTCATCTTCCAGAACTCTACCAAATAACAAAAATAACACATTAAAATTTAAAAGCATTTTAAGAAAATAAATAATACTGTAACATGATTCAAATAACTTTATACCTCGCGAAGTAGAAGCCAAAATCCCATTTTGAGCATCAAGGATTCCAAAGTGTTAGGGTGAAGTTTACTACGATGCGGACTAAAAAACCTACTGTACTAAAAGCGACTCGGAGGTAATAGTGGATACGGGAATAGCTAAGATATCCTTAGCCAACTCACCCAAAATAGGATATTGGGGTATGTGCATCTTAAAAAGCTAAAATATCAAAGTTCGGTGTAGTATCCAACAATTCCTCATCTAAATACCTATCCAACTCCGAGTTAGTCACCTTAACATGCTTATTTCGACTTTGAAATGTTTCAAACTCATCCACATCCCAATACTTATTTCGATTTAAAGAAGATTCCAAATGAACATTTTCCAATTCAACATCCCGCCCACCACACAAAAATCAATCAACAAAGATCTTATATCTCGAGCCAAGAACTACAGCCACAACTAATATAGGATGAATTTCATTCCAATATTTCTCAAATTTATTAGCCATAATTCTAATAGCAAGTTTATCAGAGGTGCACAACCAATTAATTGATATTTTCATTTTACATATCAACGAGAAAGACAAATTAGCAGTAGGGTATTTTGTACCTGAAAACATCTCCATTAACATGTAAAATGATCTAAAATGCTCCACCATTGTGGCTGCCATATCCCACTCACTATCACTAGGCAAGCTCTTATATTGAGGTTTATGTTGTTGAAATCGAGAAAAAAAACTTCTATACATTAATGCTACATCAAGCAGGGCATAAGTAGAGTTCAAACGAGTTGGACAGTCTAACTTCAAATTTTTTTTTACAATTAATTTGCAATTGCCTAGTATCTAGCTCAAAAATTTCAAATCTTTTTGGTGTTTGTGTCCAATAACTCACACTCTCCATAATCTTTCCAACCTCATTTTCTATAACTTTCAACCCATCCCGCACAACCAAGTTCAATAAATAAGTAGTACATTAGATATGAAAAAATTTACCATTAGAAATTAAGGTACCAGTATCAAACCTTAACAGTAATTTCTCCACTATTGCATCATTAGTGGTACAATTATCCAATGTCATTGAAGATAACTTTCTATCCACGTTCTAATCCAGCAAACATTGAATTAATTCATTAGAAAGGGCATCAGCAATATGGGGGCTTGGAACATAAATAAGCCTATCTAATATTCATTTGTTAGTATTTAATACACAAACTTAAAATATTATAACAATTTAAACTTGAAAAGAAATCAAATATAAGTAATAAAAAAATTAAAAGAGAAATTAAGCAAATAAAAAGTTATACACAAATTACCTTAAGATTCGACTATGCAATTTCTAGGCGTTGTTAATGAAATGTGCTGTGACAACCATGTATCCCTTTTTCTAATTACTTGCTATCCATAAATCTATAATAATGGCACTCTACCATGATTTTACTCCAACAAATGCAAAGTCTTAACCTTTTCAATATGATACATCTTCAAAATCTCATTCTTCAAAGTATTTCTGCTCATTGGCTTAACCACAGGGTTAGCATGTGCCATCATTTCTCTAAAGCCTTTATATTCCACAAATCTAAGTGAAAGCTCATGCATTATCACCATTCTTGCAATCAAACTGCACAAAACATTTTGATTGAAACTGTCGTAGCCAATGTCACAAGTTTCATCCTCTCTTGTGAGCACTTTGAGACTTCCTTGAAGTGCTTCCTCTATTTTTTGTTGATTCTTTGAAAAAAAAGATTCTAAGTGTCTATTCAAACTTGTGGCCCTTGATGTGTATCTAGCTTCTAAAATTGCATTATAGTGCATGCACTTTGCCTTTTGTTCTCCTTTAACAATTATTTTTATAAAGTGATCCCAAGCTTTAGAGACTTTCTTTCCTTTCTTATTTTAAGCCTTTTTGGCCACCTTCTTTCCCTTCTTATCATTCACAATTGACAATGAAATTTCCTCAACATATTGCTATCTTCAACATTACGGGATAAATTTTGAGCATTTCATGAATTGATTTCTATGTTGTTTGACATTGCACTGCTATTTATTATAGAAAAAATAATAAATGATTATAAATAATCATAAAAATTACATAGTTATAATATTACGTAACAAAATTAGCTTAAAAGCAACCTAAATGCTAAATTTAGCTTCTATTAATAAAAAATTATCATACAATTCACATAATTATAAATATTATGTAACAAATTAACTTAAAGCAACCTAAGTCTAAATTCAGCTCCTATTAATAAAAATTAATCATACAAATTACATAATTATAAATATTATGCAACAAATTAACTTAAAGCAACCTAAATTTGAATTAAGCTCTTATTAATAAAAAATTATCATACAAATTACACAATTATAAATATTATGTAATTAACTTAAAGCAACCTAAAATCTAAATTCATCTCCCATTAATTAAAATTAATTAAAAAAATGCACAGCATCCTAGAAAAACATTAAGCACATATATAACAAAAAAATAATAATAATGTTAATTTCTGAAATTCTATTTAGGCTACTCAAGAGGGGGGGTGAATTGGGTTTTAAAAACTAAGCCAATAAAAATGCACAATATGAAAACTAATGTCTTAATCAAAATCAAAAGCAATAAATTCAACAATGCTCAAATTAAAAAGGATAAGGGAAGAGAAATCAAACACTTGATTTTTACGTGGTTCGGCCAACCGTGCCTACGTCCACGCCTCCAAGCACACCGGGCTTGAGGATTCCACTATGCAAGCCTCCAAGACTTCAAACACTTACACTTGACTTCCAAGGTGTCAATGGACCTTTACAATAAGAGATTAACCCCAATCTCTCAACCCAAGTGTTTCCCAACACTTACAATCACTCAATGAAAGAGATTTAATAACAAATAATCTCTCACACACTCCAAATGATTACAATTGAAATTTTAATGTGTGAGGAAATGAAATGAAACACAATTGAAGCTCAAAGAAGATTGTTTCTCAGTAGTAAGCTCAAATATAAAAAAATGTTCGATCACTTGTTTGAATTTGATTGAGCCTTTTTATAGTTGGAGCTGAAAACTAGCCGTTATTGACTTTCTAAGAATAATCGGATCGCCGTTTGTCTCTATCGGTTAGCCGTTTTGAATTTCCAACTAGCCGTTATCCTTTGACTTCAAATAAACGGTTTACCGTTTATTTTTATCGGATCACCGTTTATTTCGAAGAACCCGCAAAAAGAACCTCGGCTCCGTTTTTATAAACGGTTGAAGACTAGAGAACTTCTCCTTACTGGAATTTATCGGTTAGCCGTTTTAAATAAACGGTTCAAGACTAGAGAACTTGTTCTTACTGGAATTTATCGGTTAGCCGTTTTAAATAAACGGTTTAAGACTAGAGAACTTCTCCTTACTGGAATTTATCGGTTAGCCGTTTTCAAATAAACGGTTCACCGTTAATTTCCAGAACATGTGACATTTAGCTTACCGTTTTGTGCTAAACTTGTTTAGCACTGTAAATTATCGGTTCACCGTTTTCCAATAAACGGTTCACCGTTAATTTCCAGTTTCATCATTTTATTTGAACTTTAAACAAGTGTATTGCTTTAGAAAATTCTTTTTAATAGCCACAACACTTTAATCACGAACATATAATTTTTGTTATCATCAAAATCATTATTATAAGATTAACAATTTCATCATTGTTTTTTGAAAAAATTTGGAAAAAGAGACAATACCTTCGTGGCTGTGATGCGAAGTGAGATTGGTTATGATGGCTGACTCAGTGACGCTGTCATGTGGTGGCTGCCACTGAGAAGATGATGAAACAGTGGAGTCGTGGAGACCAGGAGATGATGGCTATGACAGCTCACGGTTGGGATCTGTGAGAAATGAGAAAAGCTAACCGACAGATCAAGGGAGGTTTGTAGATTGGAAGCGCAGTGGTGAAAGACACAGAGGCTGAGAGGCCCGGTGGTGATTGGCTATCGATCGAAGGTTGGCAAATTTTTTCAGTGTTTGTGTTAAGTTGCAAATCGATAGCTAGGGTTGGGCAATGGGAAAAATAAGAAAATGTTTCTTCTGTTACTTATATTTTCCTCTATCTTTTTTTAACTTAATGAAAAACCGGGGTGGGTGTTAAAAATCAATACTTGGTTTTGTTTTTTCCATACATGCGGGCTGGGTAAAACCAAGATTACATTGACCAGGTCCGGGCCTGGTCCGATCTGGTTGGGCATTTTTGCCACCGTTAATTATGAATACTTATCTTATTTAAATTAGTTTTCTTATTCTCTAAACTTTATTGTTCTTTTTCTCAATACTTTAAGATTTTGTTTTCCTTTAGTGATATAGAATAAGAATCTCTACTCTATTTAAATTAGTTTCCTTATTGTTTAAATTTAATTTTTTTTAATAGTTTACGGCTTTATTTTCTTTTTTCTTTTATTACTAGGACAATTACTAGTAGTATAAATAACCCTCTCTTGTAGTTTTTAAAGGAAGATTTGAGCTAACACCAATAGCCTTTTCTATTTTCTTCTCCCCCAATCTAGTTTAGCTTAAAAATAAAAACAAAAATTTTAGCTTCTGTGTCTGCCACCATCCATGGACACTAATGTCAGATTCCTATTTTTGTTCCATTTATCGACACCAACATCAGAATCAGAAGGAGCCTACTATCAAACCCCAAGCAAGAACCACCATCAATTAGCTGTTAAATCACCAAAAAACCACTAAAATCTGCATGTTGCCACTGTCTTCGTTTGTCAAATTCCACCGTGCGTTGGCCAACAACACCACAATCACTCAACTCCCCTCCACCAACATAACCTTTCTAACCATTTACCATCGTCAATCGATGCACCACCTATCTTGTTTAAATTAGTTTGGGAACCTCTATCCTATTTAAGTTAGTTTCCTTGTTGTCTAAAATTTATTTGTTCTTTTTCTTAATAGTTTCGGACATTGCTTTCCTTTTTATTTATAATTTAGGATAATTACTATAGTATAAATAACCTTCTCTTGTACCCTTTAAAGGCTGATTTGAGGTTCTATTTATAGCTTGCTTTGTACCAATTTCTATCCAATGTCTTTTACAATAAACTCCAATAAAAATTCATCAATTATTCTTCTAGAACCATCGATGACGTAGACATATTAAAATGGGAGTATTGATTTTAGCTTTACCAAATTCTGAAAACAAGCAAACTTGCCAACCAAGTTCATTTTGCATGGGTGATAGGCACTTGTCCCTCAAAATCACGACAACACATAATGTACGTAAATGTGTTTATTTCCATTTTGATTTTAACAAATATGATTAACGAATAAAATTTGGATTTTTTTGCAAAAATAATGGCCAAAAAGCAAAGCACAATCCACCTGGTCTAGAGAAAAAACCAAGCATGATGAAGATTCCAGCATCCAACCATTTCCCTAGGCGTTTTACATCAAAATTTGGAAATGCGATGGAATCCATCAAAAGGAAGTTAATGAAGTGACAATTTAAATCATTCAAGAAAGTAGTATTTAGTCATTTCACAAAGATGGATACCTATGCATTTAATGGTGCGATTGCAACACGCTTTTTAGTCGAGTAGCGCATGAAAAATGTGATAAAGATTAGCCGTGGTTTGAATATGGTGGCCAAGCATGGTTATCGATCACCAAGTGTTGTTGAGTTATAGGACTTTGCTATATGGTGCACACAAGGTACATAGAAAAGCAAACGTTACGACAAACTATAAGTTACATGATTTGTATTTTAATGGTAATCTAAGGGAAAATCTTAAACAAATAGATGCAAACTTTAAGGGTTTGAACTTTAATACATTACATATTGCACTATATAACTTCATGAATAGAGTACTTAATAGAAGAAAAAAATGAACGTACACCGAATTCATTATTACTAAATGATGTTGATGATCTTGAGTACTTTAGATCCATGGGGTCGTTTATCCTGGGAAAAATATATGATAGTTTGGACATTGCATTAAATGAGAAATTAGAGGCTTTTCAAGGTGGTATTATTAAATAGGTGAAATACAAACTTTTTGCTTCTAGGTTTAGGTACGTTGAAAAGACAAAAATTTATGGTTACTTTGTTTTGTATTTACTTAAGAATGATTAATATCTTTTTTTTTTCTTGACTTTGTATCTTCACTTGCTAGATGCCTGACTATTCGAAGTAACTAATGGTTTTCTAAGGGAAAATTAGACGATCCAAACAAATAAGAAGACTCCTCGAATATTGAAATAGGAAGGTGTTTCTTCCCTGAAAATAAGTTTTATTGGGATATATTAAGTTTTGTAATGATAGAAGTCATCTAATAATTATTACATATATTTTTAGATTAGTTATGAAGACATTATTAAATAATAGATAACTTGCCTAATAATAAATTTGGGTTATTTTATGGGATTATTAAAAAATTACTCCAACTGAGCACGCAAGAGAAAGACATACCATATCAAAATAGTGTAAAGGATTATAGAGAATCAATCCCATATTGGGTTCATAATATGAGTACATTATTCAACTTAATTATAATGTGATTATTGAATTCAAATTGCAGCAAGTTGTTTAATTTGTTTCCATTATTTTTGTTAAAACATCACCCCAACATGAATGTACCACCTATTGAAAAGGACAAAGATAAATAGCATTGGACACCTGTTGATGATGAATATAAACAAGATAAGTAGCCATATATCCAGGACAAATATGAAGTAGACGACTCGCACAAAAGAGAGGTTACATGCTATTTTCAACATTTTAATTGCTTTAAAAACAATGATGTTCAATTTAATTAGTTATATGTAAAGATTTTGTCTTTGTTTCTTGGTCACAGACAAAATTAAAGTTTTTCTATGATTACGTTATCTATCGAATAGAATTGATTGCTCCATTATTGACATCAAAGAAACAATGAATAAGATGATGTCAGATGCTAAGGCTAATGATAACTGTATGAAATGAGATTTATCTAGCACTTTTGAACTTAAATCATGATTACTTAGAATGTAAATAGCATGTTTTAATTTTATTTTAGTTATATTTTGCATACTTATCTACTTTTAGTTTATTCTCAATAAATTAGATTGTTTTAGAATAAATTGTGTACTTAGAATATGTGCTTATTTATAGGAAACTGAAAGTGCAATTTTCAAGGAAGAAATGTTGTGCAATGTGTTGTGCAAATTTTGTTGAACTCACAAGCGCACGAATCTATTGTAGAATAGTTCAATGGTGACAAGTATCGATCCCACAAGGAGGTGGATTTTAATTGCTTGTAGAATTAATTTTCTAAGTGGGTGATTGGATTTATAATGAAAATGACGTAGGTTATCTATTAATTTAAATTAAAGGGGCGGGAATAAACTATTAAAATGAAGTGCTTGGATCTCCAGATCTGTACTCAACATGCACTATCGGCTTAATATTCATTATTAGTACCAATTAAACCATGAAGCTGTCTATGATAAGTCAAAACATCCACATAATTTATAGGGGAAGAAAAAGTAAATTTACCAAATTAAACCCATGGAACATGTTGAGACTTCACCTTCAACCCACGCTTGAAAGAAAATTAGCTACTCATAATTGAATTATGGGTAAAATGAATATTTTATTAAAATACGTAAAAAATACAAGATGGAGATGGAACTATAGAAAATGGAGCTCAAAAATAGATTCAAGGGTGTCAAATTAGGGGGGGAGCCCCCTTTTTATAGATACAATGAGTAAATCATAGCCATCGAATTAAAATAATTTGGACTCTCAAGATTGCGCCACGTGGCAAGTTTTTATGGGATGGAACACATCATCAAGGCTATCATTCTGTGTATATGCATGTACCGTACATACATTTTTTCGGTCCACTAACATACTGCCATGTCGCCAATCAACACCACATCAGCATTTTAGTCGAATAGGATCGTGACACGTCATCAGTCAACATCACATCATCAGTCAATGCCACATAAGCGGTCAATGCTACATCATTCATCCAATCAAATGCCGCCACATCATTGTACAATGCCATGTCATCATACAGTATAGGTGAACAATGCAGTGTACAGTACCGTATATGTAAACAGTACCATTTATCTATTTAGGCTCCTCTTAAGGTTTTCAACTGTCCTGAGTTCAAAATTGCTATCCCTTTTTCTATCTGATCTCTTGTTCATTGTAAAATGACCATGATGTCCCCTAGAATATATAAAATACTTAATTAAAATAAAACATACATAATTAAATCACAAGAGACTTAAAGACATAAAAATATTGATGTTAGTGAGTCTTGAAGTGTAAAATGATGATTTTCTCCAATATAAATACGCACTTTCTAGCACTCAACATACCCCCAACTAGCTTGTTGCTATTCCCTAGCAAATTAAGCAAAAAAAAAATTTAAACAAAAATAATTATGATTTTTTTTAAAAATAGTTTTATTTATTCAATCAGACTAATGACAACAATCAAATAAAAGTATAAGCATTATCTCCAGTCTAAAGAAATATCATCCCTACATCAACTTTCCACATGAATTAGTACAGAAAACTTTGTCACAACTACAATAATCGAGTCACTTTCAAAAATGACATGTCAAACCCCAAAATCTCACTGGTAGTAGTAATACTCTCACAAAGAAATTAAACAAAAAAATAATCACTCCAATGAATGGTAAATTGAACGAAAATAATAAAAAGGTAATATCACACACTCTCACTAAGGTGACAGAAATATGCCCTCAGCTTAGAAATATTATAATTTTAATTCAAACAAAATGCTAATCAAATCAATGTATTCATCATTCTTTTTTTTTCTTTTTTTTTTTATATATATGCACTACCACATCTTTTCAGCCCATATAATTAGTTTCTATTTCAGACTATAGTTCCCTAAAATCAAGAATGACTTTTATTAGGACGTAACGTAGGCTAGGGACGTGGCTAACAAAGAATGGATAATAGGAAAAACAAAACATATGTTTGAAAAATATAGGACTATGGAAATCGTTAGGTGCTTTTCACTTGAATTCTCTTTTCTTTCTTTTATTTATTTATTTATATATATATATATATATATATATATTTGTTTTGCTTTTTTTTAATATAGCACCTTTTTCGTGAATGTAAAATTATCTCTATTTTTAAACATAAATGAGTGGTGGAAAATACAAAATATAAGGTGTTACTCCACATTGGAGTGGGACAAGATAATAGGCTACAAAAGAAAAAATGTTTTTTTTTTTAAGGTTCAAAGGAGTTAACTATGGATACACATTAATAGAGTTGGCTAGAAAGGCTCAAACGAACCAAAGATGGGCTTTTTGTCATCTTTTAGGGTTCTTAATAACCTTCCATATCTACTTGTTAGATGGACCTTCAGATGTAGCAACACACTTTTTTTTTAAACGAACGTTAACTTCAAGGAAATCTAGGGATAATGTATAAAACAATAAACTGCTAAGCAGAATGAAGAATGGGCAAAAAGGTTTACTCTCCAAGAAAAATGACAAGCTCAAAAACTCACTTGGAATTTATTATGACATGTGCATTCTTTCAAGCAACTTATATTTGTCTCCAATATCAACATGTAGAGTAACAAACATGGTGTAACATAACTCAAGACCAAAAATAATACAAATACTAAAATTTGAAAGTTATCATGTCATCTAATGTAAAAAGATCACACAAAATATTTTTTTTTTTTACAAATTCTACCCCCAAACCTATTCTAGTCATGAAAATTATGCATGCAAAACGGTGAAAATAGAAAAACCAATTGGTAAAAGAAGTTAGAAAGATCACACTTAAATGACTGTTGAAGCTTAAAAGAAATGTTTGGAATTTTTTTTATATATAAGAAGATGAGTTTCTAGAGTCACTACACTCCATATTCAGCCATCTTCGACTCAAAAATTTAGCCACAGTTAGTTTCTACAACAAAAATAATAAAAACTACACAAAGATTGAGATATTCAATAGTTGTCAACTATTCCCTCCCCCCAGCCAGAATGAAAAATTGTCCTCAGTGTTTAAAAGAAAATAGGGTTTATAAGGCATCACCTGAGTGCTGCATCATAGAAGAAAATATTTACAAGCGGAGAGTTAAATCTAATTTGCACTTCTTACTATGGCTACTGTTACCATCATTAGTTAGCCATTCCAACATAATGGTTTTGGGATCTGGCTATGGTCTATAAGCTTGTAACAAATCAAGTAACTCATTAGTAGTATGAGCACAAATAAAGATTTTTTTCGCTGTGAAAGGGATGAAATTATCTTTTATTGCATGGTTAAGAAATGCGATAAAGCCATCATAAAAATTATTGACATTTAACAAACTGATGGGTTTCTGATGAATGTTCAGATAGGCCCAAGATGATAATGTGATTAGTGCCTCTAGAGTTGCAAGATCTCATGGTAGGAAAATAAAAGCGTCAGCATGATTTAGCATTTCAGTTATTCTCTCTTGCATACCTGAGACGACTAACTTTTTTCCAGTTGATGAGTCAGACACATAGCCCAACAATTTTAGGCTTCTTGGGATGATGCCTAACACTTGGCTTCCTCTGAGATAAGCAGCTTCTGAGACTAGTTTTGATAACCCTCAGTCACCTCCTCTATCTACTAAATGTAAATTTCTTTCTGCTATATGTTGACCAAGATCTATGGCTGCCTCAACGAACTCTTTATGTTTGCTATAGTTAACCCAGCGAGCACACAAATGTTCTTGAATTGTTTATTGGGAGTAGCTGCCATTGGAATGCTTTCCAAAAATAATTTGTGAGTCTAAAAGAAAAAGATCATATATCAAGGATCTTGGTGACAATGGTTTACAGCTGTATATGAGGTAGCATGTATGTGTCAATTAACACGTAAAGAACATAGCTCGAGAGTCAAAAAGAAAAAGAAAACAATTATTAAAGACAAGAATGCAATTAATGAAGCAACAGTTAAATAAAACAACAGTAAAATAAAAGTAAAAGGATATTTGTAGGTAATTGTGATTATGGCTCACATCTTCCTCTAGTTTTATGTCCAGAAACGGCTTGAACGCCCTCTATAGGTCGAAGATAGGCTTCCCATCCAATTTCCTTATAAACTGGCAACCATGGTCGTTTATAGTCACATTCTCAAGACTATATCAGACACGCTTTTTCTAAAATAATGGCCATAACTGGAGAATTACTCTTTGTACGTATCCACTGGGATGCGTTTCAAGAGACAAAAGGACATCATCCAATGACTATTTATTCAAGCCATATCTAATGAATTGAATCTTATCTTCCTTGTTATCAGACATCATTCTGAAAGAACAAGGATTTTTATCGCATTTCATCCTGGCACACTTATGACAATCAACATGAAGTTTTTGATCTCTTCGTTTTCTTGAGTAATTTCCTTTATCACAACCAGGCATGTATGTAATAAATTTAGGAGGCAACTCACCTGGCAAACGTACTTTGGCCTCAATTAACCAACGGATGTCAGCAGGGATGTTATTTCTCCTAAGGAATCGCATGCGTTCGGATTGAGCTTTATAGATTGTAAGGAGGGCATTCTGAGAAAGTGAAGGAAATCGCTTGTGAAGCTTTACTAGAATTACATTTCTGTCCATACCTTCTTCTTAGAATATCAGTTATTATGGGAAACTGAAGTAACCGACTTTGATTGTCACAGAGTACCGTTATCCGCCACTTAACTGGGGTAACAAACTGAAGAACACAAAGAAGAAAAGAAAAGAAAAGAAAAGAAAAATAATAATTTCACAATCGTCCTCTTATTGAATTTACCTCAAGTTCTATTTGGGTGTCATTGATACCTCTCTCAATTTCTTTAAGTTTTCTTTCTAGATCTTCAATGTGGGATACTAACTCTAGAGGTTGTAGCTTCTAAATACGATGTGTTTTACAAAATCATATCTGGCTTTTCAGATGAGATTGTACACGTTGAAGTTGTCTGAGAATGTTTAAGATGATCTGTCTAATTGAGGCACACATGATTAAAAGTAATAAAAGAAAACTAAATGATTAAATAAACACACTTTCACAAAAATTTAAATCACTAAAAAGAAGAAAAAAATCTTAGTTCAAGTTTGGCGGGTCACTCAAATCGATTTCGGTGTCCTTTTCATGTGGTTGGTACTCTAGATATGGCTTTAATATTTGACCATTAACTTTAAAAGTTACACCATTCTTTGGATTCTTAATTTCAATTGCTTCATGTGGAAAAACAATGTAAACTATAAAGGGACCAGTCCATCGTGAGCGTAACTTACTTGGGAATAGGTACAAGCGAGAATTGAATAAAAACACTTTCTGACTTGGGGTGAAAGATTTTCTCATAATTTGCTTGTCATGAAAGACTTTCATTTGCTGCTTGTAAATCTTGGCATTTTCGTATATATCATTACGAATTTCTTCATGTTCTGCCAGCTGTAATCTTCTTTCTAAGCTAGCTTGCTGCATGTCAAAGTTGAATTTCTTAATGGCCCAGTATGGACGATGCTCAAGTTCTGGTGGTGATTTTGTTAATGGACTCAGTTTCTTCTTTGATTGTGCTAGTTGTTCCACTCTTGACTTCCATTTGTTAATGTCCATTGATGATGTTGAATCAAGTAAGGCATTAACCTCATCTACTGATCTATCAATATTAAAATCCAAACCAAAGTGAGTTAAACATTTTTGTAAAGGATCATCACTAAGGTTTAAAAGAAAAACATTATCAACTAATTCTTATATTAAATCCATATCAACAATTCCATCATCTGAATTATGAGGTTGTTTGGCAATGTTGAAGATATTTAGCTCCATCATCATATTGCCAAAAGACAACTGCATATTTTCAGTCCTGCATTGAATATGAGCATCGAGAGTTGCCAAGAAAGGTCATTCTACGATAATGGGGATGTGCTTCCTTGAATCCTAGGCTGGTTGAGTGTCAATTACAATGAAATCAACAAGAAAATAAAACTTATCTACCTGTATAAGAACGTCCTCCACAATACCATGAGGTTTTTTCATGGACCGATCTGCAAGCTATAACACCACTAGAGTTGGGTGTAATTCTCCCAGTCCAAGTTTCACAAATATTGAGTAAGGCAACATATTTACACTAGCTCTTAAGTCCAATAAAACATTCTTAATTGTGTGGTTCCCTATACTACATGAGATAGTGGGAAAGCCTTGGTTTTTGTATTTTAGAGTAATTTTATATTGGAGTATAAAGATAATGTTTTCTGTTAAAAAGGCCTTCTTTTCAACATGAATGTTTCTCTTTTCAGTATAAAGGTCTTTAAGAAACTTGGAATAAGATGACACTTATTTTATAGCGTCAAGTAAAGGGATGTTAACACTTACCTGTTTAAAGATTTTAAAAATCTCACTCGTAGATTTTCCCTTCTTTGTTTTAGCTAACCTCTAGGGAAATAGAGCTTTGGGGACATATTCTCATGGGTTGGTTTCTTCTTTCTCCTTTGATTATGAGTCTTTTGCATTTACCGGTACAATTTGAGTTGTTTTGTCACCAGCATCTCCACTTTGTTGTCGACTTCTTTTCCTTTTCACAAGGTCATGACGGGTTTGACCTCCCCATGCGGCTAAGGTGAATTGGTACTTGCTTTATGCACTCCTTTAGGATTAGACACTGGTTAACTTGGGAATTTACCTTTCTCAATAGTTGTCCCACTATTTTTTCAAGGTTTGAAACTATTTAGGTTTGTGAGTTGAAGCCTGCTCTCATCTTATTTCCCAGTTCATTAATGGTGCGGTTTTGTTTCTCGATTATAGAGTAAATAAGATTCTTAAAATTCTGGAATGCATCTTCCCATGGTCTAAGTTGACAATAGTTTGGGTTCTGATGGTATAGTTTAAATGGTGGCTGAGAGACTTGAGGATTTTGAGGAATTGGTTGCATTGGTCGAGCTGGAGTTGCTGGTCCATTCTATTAGAATCCTTGAGACTGTGAAAAATTGGGATGGTCTCTCCATTTAGGATTGTATGTGTTAGAGTAAGGGTTGTAGTTTGATGGCTTTTTCATTACACTTATGGCATTGGCTTGATCTGGGTATGAGTCTTGGTCATGTGGCTCTGTCAATTTAGTAGCTGTTAATGATGCTATTTGTCGGGAAAGACCTTCAACTATCTCTTTGACTTCTTTAATTTCTGAACTTGACTCGCCATTGTGAACCTCATTCACTCCGTTAACTTTTCTAGTATTCCTGAGTGAACGACTCCGTTGTTGGGAATTATCCGTTTGTCGCTGGAAGAAATCCCAAATCTCTGATGCACTTTTTAACATTAGCTCTCCTCCACTTGTTGCCATTAACCATTCTTGCACATGTGGCAATAATCCCTCCAAAACGTATTGGCATTGGTGCCATTTCTCGTACCCATGATGTGGACACTTTAGAAGTAGCCCATTGAATCACTTCCATGCTTTGAAAAATTGCTTGTCTTCTCTTTGCGTAAACTCTGAAATTTCCCTATGAAGAGCATTGGTTTTGTGTGCTGGAAAATATTTATTAAAAAATTTTGTTACCATTTGTTCCATGATGTAATGCTATTATCAAGCAATGCATTAAGCCATGAATGAGCTTTATCCTTTAATGAAAATGGGAATAATCTAAGTTTAACATCATCATCTGAAAAATTCTCATATTTGAAAGTTTGACATATAGCATGGAAATCATTTAGGTGATTATATGGATCTTCATTTTCTAGGCCAGGGAATGTTGGGAGACAATTTAGCGCACTAGGTTTTAATTCAAAACTCCTAGCAGCTATATTTGGGTATCGTATGTATGATGTGCTCAAGTTAGCTAAGGAACTGAAGTAGTCCTCAAATGGCCTCTCTTCTGGTGCTGGTTGCAAATCCATTCCAATTTTATTTTTAATTGCAATGTGTTTGTGTGTGCGAAGTGGTTTTTCCAATTCAAATTCTATATGCTCGAGATTAGGTAATTGTGACCTACGACAATGCATGCAAAGAAAAAAATGGTAACAAAATTAATAGCAATAAAGAGGAAGGAGAAATTATGATATTAACCTTATCACGCTATTACAATCTTGGTAAAAAAACAAACTCAAGTACTATATATAAAAAATACGTGAAATAAATTAAAATAAATTAATAAGTGGTTGACTTGCCAAATTCACAAAATAAAAAAAACTAACATGAAAATTAAATTACAAAAATTTAAAGAAAGAAAAATATCTACCTTAAAATGCAGATTCATTTTTTTTTTTTTTCTCTTTTTTTTATAATAATAAAAAAATTACAAGAAAACAACTAGAAATAAATAAATAAAGAAATTGAAAACTTATTCTACAAATTAAAATAGCTTACCTCCCCGACAACGGCACCAAAAACTTGTTGTGCAAATTTTGTTGAACTTGCAAGCTCACGAATCTATTGTAGAATAGTTCAATGGTGACGAATGTCGATTCCATGAGGAGATAGATTTTAATTGCTTGTAGAATTAATTTTCTAAGTGGGTGATTGGATTTATAATGAAAATAAAATAGGATATCTATTAATTTAAATTAAAGTGGCGGGAATAAACTATTAAAATGAAGTGTTTGGATCAACATGCACTATCGGCTTAACATTCATTATTAGTACTAATTATAAATCACGAAAGAGGATTTTCCACTCCTTATGAACCTCACTCTAATAGATATGGTGCAAAGTGATTCCCGTGCCAAATAGTAATAACCTTGCCTAGGGAGACGGTAATACCAACCGATATCTAGACAAGATTATTACTATTTGTCTATGAAAAGTCAAAACATCCACATAAATTAGAAGAGAAGAAAAAGTAAATTTACCAAATTAAGCCTATGGAGCATGTTGAGACTTCACCTTCAACCCAAGCTTGAAAGAAAATTAGCTACTCATAATTGAATCAGAAACTGAATGGGAAGAAGATGTCGATGAGGCTATTGAGGAAGCCATCAATAGAGTGGCTACAATAGAGGAAGCCCACAAAAGTTTACACGAGATAATAGCCAGCATCACTGTTGAAGAACGAGTAGCAGGATTTGCACCACCTTTCCTCAATCCAATCCCTCAAAAACACCAACTTCAAGGGGTCCAGCAAACGAAAAAGAGGCATAACCGTCTAGAGGTGCTATAACACTAGAAGAGCCAACCCAAAAGAAACAGCGACAACATCAGCCCAGATCAAGTGAACTTGCTGGAACCTCTTCCATCAGCCTAAAAGCTAGCATAAAAAAGCAATCAACTACTACTCTAATGAGTTCACCCAAGGACCACTTGTAGAGCAGCTCTAAAAAGAAGTGATCTCTTCCAGCATCTGCTGCAATAATTTTGCAACAAGAAGGAAGTTTCCCGGCCAGATTTAATTTTTCAGCCTATATTAAAAACTTGCTTTGTTATTTTTCTATTTTGTTTTTTTGTTTGTTTATGACTTTTTATTTCTCTGCTTGCATGTTTGGTTTATTTGTATTGAAATATTTTTTTGCTTGTGAGGACACAACACCTCTTAAGTTTTGGGGGGTTGTGTTAGAGTATGATGTGTTTATGTTTTGATGTGTTTATGTTTTGATGTGTTTTGTTTATGTGTGTGAAGCTCTATTATCTGAATTTTGTGCATGGATTGAAATATCTAATGAGGATAAATTAAATGTTAAGTTGGGTGTTTGCCAAGTAGAGATAGTTCAAAGATGAGGGTTGAATTTTTCCCTCAACACTTAAGTTTTGTTAAGTTTTATGAGATTGATGTAGCAGAGACTGTGTTTGTTAAAAGGTAGAAATTAGCTTAAGTTTGGGTAAGAATTTTTGTTAAATTGTGTGTGTTATGAAATAAATTCTATTCTAATGGTTTAAGTTACTGAGTAACCAAGACTGAGTATGCACCCCATATGCAGACTTGAGTCCAAAGGCAATAAAAGCTATGAGCATTACTGTAGCTTCAGGTTAAAAAAAAAACTATTTTGGTCCTCTATCTAGGACATTAAGTAACAAGGTCTGTTCATGAGCCCCATGTTCAGCCTTAAGTCAAAGGTGTCTTTAGATAAGACCATGTTATGAGATTGCTACAGCAACTCTGATTTGTGCATTGGTTGAGTAATTAAGTGTCATCACCACAAGTGATAAACATGCATATGAAAAATCAATGATACATTGAAGATAATAGTAATAGACTGGAAAAGAAAACTTTGTTTCTGTAGCACAATTGAAGTTTGTTGTGATTTTTGCCCTTGTACATTAAAAGTTCTACCCTTGAGTATGGTGTAGCAGTTGTGCATTGCTGTAGTACCTCTAGACTTGGTCAAAGTGACACGCACTTATTTTGAATGTAATGAGGCCTAAGTCTAGACTTGAATTGTGGTGGCAATCTTGCATGATTAAAAGTGTGATCTAAAGGTAAGAAAATCCTTGTAAATTTGATGACAGAGCTAAGTCTGTGTTGCATGATTGTGTAATTCAAATGTTAGTGTTGTTGTTATTACTTGAGGACAAGTAAAGGCTTAAGTTTGGGGGTGTGATAACTCATATGAAATGAGAGTTATTTATAGCACTTTTGGACTTAAATCAGGATTACTTAGAGAGTAAATGACATGTTTTAATTGCATTTTAGTTATATTTTGCATACTTATCTATTGTTAATTTATTCTTAATAAATTAGGTTGTTTTAAAATAAATTGTGTGCTTAGAATATGTGCTTATTTATAGGCAACTGGAAGTGCAATTTTCAAGGAAGAAATGCTGTGTAATGGGCTTGCAAAAATGTGAAATGCAATTGGCTACAAAAAAATATAAATGAGTTTGAAATATTGCAGATGCTGTAGCCAGTGCTATAGCAATCCTGGAGCAACAAAAGAGAAAATTTTATACAAATCTCAGAAAAAAAAAGAACGCGATCTGGATTTTCCAAATCTAGAAAATATACGCCCTAGACTTCTATTTGCCTTAGTTTTCAATTATAAAAAGGAAGCACACACGCAAAGAAAAGAAGAGAGTCGTCAACCGCAAGAAATAACAAATAGAGAAAAAGAAAACAACAAAGAATAGAGAAATTCTAAGGCTGAATAAGAGAGATTGTAGGCTTGAAGAAGAAGAAATCAAGAATCTAAAAGGGTCAATCGCTTCCATCTCAATTCTATTTTTTTTCTTGGATTTTTGTTGATGTTTATGATTGCTAAAACTATTTTGATTCTGCTTTATCACAACCCATGAACTAATTTTATTTGTGGTTGAGTGATAGACAAACTTGATGGTTAATTGATTGAATTTATGTGTTGCTAGATAATTGCTATAGCATTTTATTTTGATAATGCTTATTTTCATTCACTATTTCTGCTAACCACCCATTTGGTGATACTAGTTAAGAGAAAGCCTAAAAAAGGCTTGTTTTAGTGGAACATATCAAAACAATACTTGGTTTTAGATTAGATTTCTCAAGTTGGGTTAAATCAATTTGAATAAGGACGTGCTTAATCTAAAACTAGTGATGAACTAGACATAGGAATTCACCTTGTAGGGTATTAGGAACATAGAGCATATAATGTTATATTTTATGATGGCATAACAATTAGTCATTGTTAAGTTGTATATAAATATAAGAAGTCTAATAGGCGATAGCTGAGGATGCATTCGAGTTCTGCCTAGTGCTATAGTAATTGTTGTAGCAACAGTATTATAATAGAAAATAATCAATGCCATTAAATGAGTTGATTCACTTAACCATATTATTCCTAGTGGATATATTCTTGTGTAAGACGTGTTGATTATTGTGCAAATTTTATTGAACTCGCAAGTGCACGAATCTATTGTAGAATAGATCAACGGTGACAAGTGTCAATCTCACGAGGAGGTGAATTTTAATTGCTTGTAGAATTAATTTTCTTAGTAGGTGGTTGGATTTATAATGACAATAATGTAGGCTATCTATTAATTTAAATTAAAGTAGTGGGAATAAACTATTAAAATGAAGTGCTTGGATCTCCGGATTTGTACTCAACATGCACTATCGGCTTAAGATTCATTATTAGTACTAATTAAATCATGAAGGGGGATTTTTCACTCCTTATGAACCACACTCTAATAGATATGGTGCTAAGTGTTTCATGTGCCAAATAGTAATAACCTTGCCTAGGAAGACGTTAATACCAGTCGATATCTAGACAAGATTATTATTATTTGTCTACGAAAAGTCAAAACATCTATACAAATTAAAGAGGAAGAAAAAGTAAATTTACCAAATTAAGCCCATAGAGCATGTTGAGACTTCACCTTCAACTCAAGCTTGAAAGAAAATTAGCTACTCATAATTAAACTAGGGGGTAAAATGAGAATTTTATTAAAATACGTAGAAAATAAAAGATAGAGATGGAATTACAGAAAATAGAGCTCAAAAATAGATTCAGGGGTGTCAAATTAGGGGGGGAGCCCCCTTTCTATAGATACAATGAGTAAATCATGGCCATCGGATGAAAACAATTTGGACGCTCAGGATTGCGCCATGTGGCACATTTTTATTGGATGGAACACATCATCAGGGCTGTTATTCCGTGTATATGCATGTACCGTATGCATATTTTTTCGGTCCACTAACATACTGCCACTTCGTCGGTCAACACCACATAAGCATTTTAGTCCAATAGGATCGTGACATGTCATCAGTCAACACAACATCATCAGTCAATGCCACATCATTCGTCTAATCAAATGCCGTCACATCATCGTACAATGCCACGTCATCGTACAGTACATGTGAATAGTACCGTAAATAGTATTGTGTACAATAATGTATATATGAACAGTGCCGTATGTATGAACTGTACCGTATATGTGAACAGTACCATTTATCTTTTTAGGCTCCTCCTAACATTTTCAACTGTCCTGAGTTCAAAATTGCTGTCTGTTTTTCTATCTGATTTCTCGTTGATTATGAAATGACCATGATGCCCCCTAGAATACATAAAATATTTAATTAAAATAAAACATACATAATTAAATCACAAGGGACTTTAAAACATAAAAGTAGGGATATTAGTGAGACTGAGAGTGTAAAATGATGATTTTCTCCATTATAAATCCACATTTTCTAGCACTCAACATTGATTTTTTTTTTACAGTTTCTTTTCTATCATTTAAATTAATTAGTTTAATTAGTTGATAAAAGAATTTAAGTTATTTAGATTGAAATTGCCATATTAATTGCTATAGCAATTCTGATAGCATCAATCCCTGTAGAGATGATACTCGAATACTTATCATTATATTACTTATTGTGTACACTTGCTCACTGACACTCATATCTTAAGAGATTAAACCCACGTCACAACAGCTAAGCAGAAATAATAGAGAGAGAATAGAAAATCTGTAATAGGGTTTATTAAGTCATATAATGAGAATTCACTCAAGCATTACTACAGTGATTCCCCGATAGGATGTCATGTATGGTAAGCAATTGAAACAGTTACCACTTAACATTAATTAAACTACAACTATAGTGTTTAATACTAACAACTATTATTATTGACAGGTCCCCAATGATGTTAGAGATCATCATAAGAACACTCCACTATCATTGTATAATTTAAATGGGGACCTAAGCAATGATAGCATGCAAATTGTAAAGGAAACACCTCATAGCATAAACAAGTTTAGACGTTCGTATATGATATCATATATCTTTAAAAGCACAGACTTATAACCTTACAAGAGAGTAAAGAACATTAAATGTCTCTTTGCCATAAAACCAACGAACATGAAGATTAACAGAAAGGATGAGTGTAGATATAAATCCATTTGGAGGAATAGAGAATCCAGTGTTATTTCATGAGTTCAACTAATGGTTTACTAGTAACATTGCAGTAGATTGTGACATCCAACAATCGAAGAAGTTTTTTAGCGTACTTTTGGGTAGAGAGAGTCAATGAGATGGCTAGGAGACGAGGTAACATTTGTTAATCTTTGTTTAATTAACTTCGAATGAACTTGTGTAATCCAACATGTTTTTTTGTCCTTTATAACATATCCATGAATACTGTTGCTTGATAAGTGAGAAATAGAAGCAGTATCCTAATGCCTTGTACTAGGTTGCATGCATGCAAATGTCTTTTTTTAGGCAACATACTTAAACATATAATCATCAATTTATTATACTTTCATAAAAAATAATATTTATTTATTTGGATGTAATGAATTGACCAGCTATCTTTAAGGGCTCAATGGAATAATGATAACTATAATCTCATTAGACTATTATAGGATTAATTTTTACATCGATAAGCGAGAAGATACAAAATTAAAGCTTTTTGTAGATGTCGATAGTATGTTTATTACTATGTAGTTCAATGTAGTTCCTTTTATATTTAAAGATTTTAGATATAATAATGTTGGATAATTTCACTTTTTACTATGTATATGTTTTCATTCCGATTATCCTATAAAACAATTATTGGGTAGTAGCCTGAGTACACTTTTATCATAGAAGATGTGGATCTATGACTTAATGATGGAAGTTCGCGATGACAAGATATACGCTTAACTATTCAAGCCACTTCAAGCTTTACTTCCTCGATGGCTATGAGATGTTAGATTTTACAATATCTGACCAGACTTACAAATTACAGAGCCTTGTAAAATTAAACTAGTTAAGGAATGCCACAACAAGGGCCCAGTAGTGGCGATTGTGGGGTGTTTATGTTGATTTTTTTCAATAAATTTAATGTTTAAGCTACAAATTAATTTTAGTAGTAGTGATGGGCAATACTTTAGAAAGAAGATTACTGTTGACATATTTAATGAGTATATTAGATTATAAAGTTGTGATTATTCAAATATTGATATGTCGAATTTATGTCATATTAGGTTATTGTAATTCATTTATACTGCTAACTCATCATATGTTGGATTTCATAATTCTCAAACACTGGTTATGACAATATAAAACGATAAATAACTATGTCATTAATTGGATCATGGAATGTAAATATAGAAGTTCAAAAGGTTAGTAAGTAATTTAGATTTGGTGCAATGAGATTCTTATATTTTTTCGGTTATGTCCACATTTATTGTACCGAGAACATATCACAGTTCTCCATGACACTCATTCACTAGCAGATGGTATTCTAAACTCTAAACGACGACCTATAGAAGGTTTGTCTACTGGTGGGTTTACTTTCAAATGTGGGAGTTCTGTTAACGTCTTTAGCCAGATTTATTAGTATAACATATGCCCTCAACAATGATTCCTTGGAGTAACAATGGAAATAAAGACCTATGTAATTTACTCAAGCATGTAGGTAGGCAGCTATTGCTTGAGCATAGACAAGTTGATCAAGTTACAATACTCTATAACTACAACTCTTGCAATTTATGTCAACTAACTCTTCTTTACATCACCACTCTAAACCTGGAACTTAAGCTAAGACTGTTGTAGTGCATTTCATGCACCAGTTTTGCATTATTTACTCCCTTTAATATTATTGTTTTGCACTTAATAATTGTGATTTACTTGTGCTTTATTTTTGTAGATGCAATTCTATTGATTGTGCTAAATGGAGCTACAAGATGATGTTTGAGGATGAATTTTCTTCCTGGAAAAATTCTGACATTTAAAAGAAGTTTGTCGATAACGCGTGAGCGCGTGTTGTCAATGAAGGAATTGAAGCTTTTATTTTAACGTGTTTTATCTTTTTGTTACTTTTCTAATTTTGAATTTAAATTTTAGATAATATTTTAGATATTAGTATTTTATCCTTTTAAAGAAAACTATAAAAGGGAAAAAAGGAAGGATTAGAGGGGAATTGATTATTATTATTATTTTTAGGGTTTTTTTCTCTTTTCTCCATAAGGAACTAAACTCATTTTTCTAGTTGAAGGTTAATGAAGCTTTGATTCACCATTATTGTGAGATCTTTCTTATGCTTTAATTGTTTTATTACTTTTTGGGTATTTGTTTATTCTTTGAATTATTGACATGATTATGTTTGTTAATTAGATAATTAGCCACTATTTAATTATTAACTTAATCTACTGTCAATTGAAAGATTTATCGTATGAAGATTTTGATGTTTGTGGCAAATAACATATCAGTGCATTGTGTTATGAGAATAACCAATCTAATTTAAATGAACTACCGTATGCATTTGTTAATTAGGATTTGGGTCTTTCTAATTTTCAAGCTATCAATTGATTAAATCCTATGATCGTATCTAGGGTTGTCTATTGATTAGCGAAATAACAACAGTCGTACCTTGGTTATTGACTAATTAAGGAGAGATTGGCTATTAGAGTTCCTCAGTAGCTATAACCGATCTATTCATAAGCAGTAATGATTTACAGTTGTATCAATAATCATTAGTCGAATCAAAGCTGAGTTAATTCCTTCAACTAGAGTTTTCCTATTTTGAATTACACTTTTAATTTTCATTCTAAATATTTTTAATTTAATTTTCATTATTGTCAACAATCCCCCAATTTTACATTTTGATTTTAAAAAGAATTAAATAATTACTAGTCTCTGTAGACATGACCCTACTCAATCACTATACACATTCTTGTTTAGAGTAAGTTTTTATATTTGCTGGCTTCGACACCCATCAAATCTTGGCACCGTTGCTGGGGACTGGTGTCATTTATTTAATCCTTTATATGTTTTACTTGGTGTATGGTTCGTTCTTCTCATACAGGTATACTTTCATTTAATCCTGAAATTAAGATGACAGCTCACCGATTGAGACAGCAACCTAAGTGAGTCAAGTAATGATCCTCATCACCTTTGCTTTCTGAAACAGATACAGTGCTTGATTTATTTAAATCATCTATCGATTTAGAAGAACAAGTGATGGATAAAACTGCACCTGCAGAAAGAACTTTTAGAGACTTAGTTGAACCAAATTTGAATTAGCAACCATTCTGCATTCAATATGCGGACCTAAAGGTAAATTTTGAATTAAAGTCTGGTCTTATTCATTTATTACCCAATTCATTTATTACCCAAGTTTCACGGTTTTGCAGGTCACGATTTAGAAGAACAAGTGATGGATAAAGCTGCATTTGTAGAAAGAACTTTTAGAGACTTAGTTTAATTAAATTTGAATTAGCAACCACTCTGCATTCAATATGCAGACCTAGAGGTAAATTTTGAATTAAAGTCTGGTCTTATTCATTTAATACCCAAGTTTCACGGTTTTACAGGTGAAGATCCTCATAAACATCTCAAGGAGTTTCATGTTATGTGTTCAAGAATGAGGCCTCAACGAATAACTGAAGAACAAATTAAGCTGTGAGCTTTTCCTTTCTCTTTACATGGGCTAGCTAAAGATTAGTTATACTATTTACCTCATGGATCTATTACAACGTGGAATGGTTTGAAGTAGCAGTTCCTCGATTAGTACTTTCCTGCTTCAAGAGCTGCAAACATCAGAAAAGACATTTGTGGGACCAGACAACTTCATAGGGAGACTTTGTATGAGTATTGGGAGCGATTCAAACAATTGTGTGACAGTTGTCCTCAACATCAGATTTCTAATCAACTTCTTATTCAATACTTTTACAAAGGACTGTCATTGATGGATAGGAATATGATAGATGCTGCTAGTGGAGGTGTGTTGGTGAACAAGACACCTACTCAAGCAAGGAAGTTGATCTAAAACATGGCTGCCAATGTGCAACAGTTTGGAAAAAGATAAGATCTCACTTCAAGGAAAGTAAATGAGGTAAGTACTTCTTCTATTGATCAACGTTTAGATAAACTTGCCTTTCTTTTGGAAAAGTTTGTTGTAGGTAATATGCAATAGGTGAAGACATGTGGCATTTGTTCCAATTTGTGTCATTCAACTGATATGTGTCCTACACTTCAAGAAGAACCCTTCGAACAAGCCAATGCAGTTAGAGGATTTCTTGGCATTCCTCAGAGGAGATATAATCCTGATGCACAAACTTATAACCTAGGATGGAAGGATCACCCTAACTTCAGCTATGGAGTTAGTTAGGCCGTCGGGATTCCTACAACAATACCCACTAAGACAACAAATTCAACCAGTTCCTCCATAGTCAAAATCCAAGCCAGGTATGTCTCTTGAAGAAATTGTTAAATCACTTACAACTAACACTCAACAATTTCAGCAGGCAACTACAACAAGCATTCAGAATTTAGAGAATCAAGTGAGCCAACTAGCGACTACAATGAGCCGTTTAGAGTCTCAAGTATCAGAGAGATTACCTTCACATCCAGAGGTGAATCCAAAGCAAAACGCTAGTCCTATCATCCTTAGAAGTGGGAGGGAGTTGTTAGAGCTTATCAAGGAAGTGACAAAGCGTTTGGAAAATGAGCTTGAGAAGAAGGAATTGATGACTCAATCTCAAGATGCACAACCTAGCAAAGTGAAACCCCTACCTGTAGTGATACCTCTTCCTTTTCCTAGTCAGTTTGTAAAATCCAAGAAGGAAGAATAAGAGAGAGACGTCCTTGAGACATTTCGCAAGGTTGAGGTAAATATTCATTTATTAGATGCTATAAAATAAATATCTTGCAACGTTAAATTCCTTAAGGAATTTTGCACCTCCAAGAGAAAGTTAAGAGGAGATGAAAGAGTTCACATAGAGGAGAATGTTTCTGCCGTTCTCCGAAAGAAACTACCTCCTAAGTGCAAGGATCCAGGTATGTTTACTATCCCTTACAAAATTGGTAGTGTTAGAGTTGAGAAAGTTATGATAGATCTATGAGCTTCTATAAATGTTGTGCCTCGTTTCATTTATTCATCTTTGAAAGTTGGTCCATTAAAAGAAACTGGCGTGATAATTCAACTAACTGATAGGTCTAATGTATATCCTGATGGGCTATTAGAAGATGTCTTAGTACATGTTAATAAGTTGGTATTTCCTACTAATTTTTATGGACTTGATATTGAAGACGATGATAACTCCTCTAATTCCATCCCAATTTTGTTAAGAAGGCCCTTTCTTAAGACTACTTGGACTAAAATGGATGTACATAAAGGGACTCTTACTATGGAGTTTGATGGAGAGGTTATAAAGTTCAATATGAATGATGCCATGAAATATCCTAGGGATGAACAGTCAGTATTTTCTATGGATGTTATTAATCCTTTAATGCAGGAATTTTTTACTTTGGATGTTAAAGATTCATTGGTAGCTGCTTTAAACAACAGCTTGGGCCTCAAAGGATTGTAAAAGGAAGAAAGAAAGTTTGTTTTAAATTCTGTATTGCAAGAGATAATCTTTGAATTAAATTCTTTAAGAACTTTAACTCATAATATGTCTTATATTGAATTACCTACCTCTCATGCAAAACTTCTTCCATCTATTTTGTAGGCACCAAAAATAGAGCTTAAATCGTTGCCGAGTCATCTAAAGTACTTATTTTTAGGAGATGGTGAGAGACTTTCGGTGATCATCTCTTCAAAGCTTAGTATTTTAAAAGAAAAAAAGTTTATGAGAGTGCTGAATGATTGCAAAAAGGCTATTGGGTGGACAATTGCTAATATTAAAATGATAAGTCCGTCCACATACATGTATAGAATACTGCTGGAAGAAGATGCTAAACCTTCGATACAAGCTCAACGTCGTTTGAATCCACTTATGATGGAAGTGGTAAAGAAAAACGTTTTGAAACATCCTGATGCAGGTATAATTTATCCAATTTTGAATAGCAAATGGGTAAGTCTGGTCCAAGTGGTGCCAAAGAAAACTGGTATAACAGTTGTTGAGAGTCCCAATGGTGAGTTAGTATCCACCCGAGTTCGAAATAGGTGGAGGGTTTGTATTGATTTTAGAAAACTTAATTCATTTACTAGAAAGGATCATTTTTCCATTCCTTTTATTGATCAAATGCTTGAAAGGTTGGCAAGAAAATCTCACTTTTGTTATCTTGATGGCTATTCATGTTTTCATTAGATATCAGTTGCTCCTAAAGACCAAGAGAAGACTACCTTCACATGCCCTTTTGGAACCTTTGCGTATCGACGTATGCCATTTAGTCTTTGTAGCGCCCCTGCCACTTTTCAGAGGTGTATGGTTAGTATTTTTTCAAACTATGTAGAGAATATCATAAAGGTATTTATGGACGATTTTACAGTCTATGTTGATTTTTTTTATGATTGTCTATATAATCTAAAGAAAGTGCTTGAAAGATGCATTGAAACAAATCTTGTCTTGAATTATGAAAAAATGTCATTTTATGGTAGATCAGGGTATTATTTTAGGTCATGTAGTCTTTGTTAAGGAATTGAGGTAGATAAAGCTAAGATATATGTTATTAAATCTTGACCTTATGCCACATGTGTCCGGGAAGTTCGTTCTTTTCTTGGTCACGTAGGTTTTTATCGATGCTTTATTAAAGATTTTTCGAAAATAGCTCAGCCTTTATGCAAATTGCTTCAGAAGATGTGGCGTTTGATTTTGAAGAGGCATGCAAGGCAACATTTGATAAGCTCAAGGAGTTATTGACTTCAGCTCCAATTATACAGCCACTGACTGAAACCTCCTATTTGAGATAATGTGTGATGCCAGTAACTACCTTGTTGGCGCTGTTTTTGGACAAAAGGTTGGAAGAGCTACTCACGTGATATATTACGCTTCAAGGACACTTGATAGTGCTCAATGCAATTACTTGACAACGAAAAAAGAACTTTTAGCTATTGTTTTTGCTTTGGAAAAGTTTCGTTCATAGTTATTGGGTACTAAAGTGATTGTTTACTCAGATCATGTTGTTCTCAGATATTTGCTCACCAAGAAGGAAGCGAAATCGAGACTCATCTACTGGATTTTACTACTTCAGGAGTTCAACTTGGAGATCCGTGATAAGAAGGGAGTAGAGAACTTGGTTGCAGACCACCTTAGTAGATTGACCTCGAGTGAAGAAGCAGCACCTTTGAAAGATGATTTCCCAGATGAGCATCTTTTTACAACTCAAGGTATGGTTCCTTAGTATGCTGACATTGTCAATTATTTAGTTACAACAATACTACCTATTGATTTGATGAGGGCTGAAAAAGATAAGATTAAGAGTGATGCTAAGTATTATGTTTTGAATGACCCGTACTTGTGGAAACATTACTCTAATCAAGTCATTAAAAGGTGCGTATCTAAGTTTGAATTTCTTTTTATTCTTCAATTTTGTCATTCATATGCATGTGGAGGTCAATTTGGTCCCTAGAGGACAGCATCTAAGGTGTTAGAGTATCGTCTATTTTGGCATACTTTGTTTCATGATTCATACATATTTTGAAATCCATTTGAGAATTGTCAAAAGAAGGGCAATTTAAGTGTTATAGTGCATTTCATGCACTAGTTTTCATTGTTTACTCCTTTTTATATCAATGTTTTGCACTTAATAGTTGTGATTTACTTGTGTTTTATTTTTATAGGTACAATTCTATTGATTATTGCTAAATTGAGCTACAAGATGATATTTAAGGATGAATTGACTTCCTAGAAAAATTCTCGATTTCAGAAGAAGTTTATTGATAAGGCGTGGGCGCGTGACAGTCGATTTCAGAAGAAGTTTGTTGATAAGGCGTGGGCGCGTGCTATCAACTGTTGACTTAACGTTTTTATTTTAACGTGTTTTATCTTTTTATTACTCTTGTAAGTTTAGATAAGATTTTAGATATTTTTACCTTTATCCTTTTATCTTTATCCTTTTTAAGAGAACTATAAAAAAGGGAGATGAAGAAGGATGAGGGGGATTAGAATTAGAATTTGATTATTAATTGTTTTTATCTTTTTTAGGGTTTTCTCTTTTCCTCCATGAAGAACTAAATTCATTTTTCTGGTTGAAGGTTAATGAAGCTTTGATTCACCATTACTGTGAGATTTTTCTTGTGCTTTTAATTATTTTATTACTTTTTGGGTATTTGTTTATTCTCTGAATTATTGTCATGATTATATTTGTTAATTAGATAATTGGCCACTATTTAATTATCAATTTAATCTATGGCCAATTGAAAGATTCATCGTATGAAGATTTTGATATTTGTGGCAAATAATATAGCAGTGCGTTGTGTTATGGGAATAAATAATCTAATTTAAATGAACCATCGTATGCGTTTGTTAATTAGGATTTTGGTCTCTCTAATTTTTCAGGCTGTTAATTGATTAAATCTTATGATCGTATCTAGGATTGTCTATTGATTAGGGAAATAACCAACGGTCGTACCTTGGTTATCGACTAATTAAGGAGAGATTGGCTATTAGAGTGTCTCAGTAGCTATAACCGGTCTATTCATAAGCAATAATGATTTATAGTTGTATCGATGATCAGTAGTCGAATCAAAGCTAAATTAATTCCTTCAACCAGAGTTTTCCCATTTTGAATTACACCTTTAAATTGCATTCTTATTAATTTAAATTGATTTTCATTATTTTCAACAATCCCCCAGTTTACATTTTCATTTTTAAAAAGGATTTAATAATTACCAGTCTCTGTAGACACGACCCTGCTCAATCACTATATACAATCTTGTTTAGAGTAGGTATTTATATTTGCTGGCTTCGACACCCATCATTAAGTCATAGGAATCAAATGCCACTTACCCTTATTCTTGTGTGTGAAATATTCGATGTGTGGGGCATTGATTTTATAGGGCCCTTTCCCTCATCGTTTGGTAATGTTTACATTCTTTTAGCCGTGGATTATGTTTCTAAATAGGTAGAGGCTAAGGTCACCCAGATTGACAATGCTATAAAGTTGTTGTAGATTTTGTCAAGTCTCATATTTTTGCTAGATTTGGTATACCGACAACGGTGATAAGTGATAGAGGCACTCATTTTTATAATCGGATGGTGGAGGTTTTGTTCAAGAGATATCATGTTACCTACCAAATGTCTACTGCCTATCATCCTCAGACAAATAGACAAGCTGAGATATCAAATAGAGAAATCAAGTCTATCCTTAAAAAGACGGTTAATCCAAATAGAAATGATTGGAGCTTGCGAATTGATGATACATTATGGATGTATTGCACCGTGTACAAAACCCCCATAGGTATGTCTCCTTACCGTTTAGTATTTGGTAAACCTTGTCACTTACCTGTAGAGCTTGAGCACAGAGCGTACTGGACGGTTAAGCAATGTAATATGCAGATGGATGAGGCGAGAAAGCAGAGGAAGTTTCTGTTCCAAGAGTTGGAGGAGATTCGAAATGAATCCTACGAGAGTTCGCGACTTTATAAGGAGAGGATGAAGACATTTCATGACAAAATGATTTTGAGAAAGGAGTTTTCTGTTGGTCAAAAATTTCTTTTTTTCATTCTAAACTTAAACTTTTTCTTGGTAAATTACAGTATCTATAGGTTAGACCTTTTATTGTTACTAATATTTTTCCTCATGGTGCAGTTGAGATTCGAAGTCCAACCTCTGACAAAATTTTTAAGGTTAATGGTCATCGATTAAAACCTTTTTATGAAGGTTTTTTGGTGAATATTGTGGAGGAAATGGCTCTTGAGAACCCTGTTTATAGAGATTGAGGCATAAATGTGTCTAGTCAAAAACATAAAACAAAGGCGCTTTTTGGGAGGCAACCTAAAGAATTTGATGTTTATTTTAAATTTTTGGTGCATTTTTTGTTTTTTGTTTTGATTTAGATTGTTTAAATAATATTTATGCTTATTTTGGCTAATAGGAAATTTTTGGTAAAGGTGTGCCCACGTTTTAATTAATAAGTACTTCTGCCTTTAATTTATTAAAATACAATGATTATAAGGCTTGCCCAAGTGTTTAATAAAAACATTCTTTTGTGATTTTTGATGTATCAAGTGTCTCTTCCAGTTTTTAATTTATAGTTTTTATTTTTATTTTTATTCTTTTGTTTAATTACTTTATAAAAGAAATGATTTTTTGCAAAGCTAATTTCGTGCTTTAATTTTCAACAACCCTAAGCAACCTTCAAAAGCTCCAGCCATCTCCCCATGATCCGTCTCCACACTTGACCCAGTCCAGCTGCCGCGACGTCACCAACATCATCACAAGTTGCCAGCGACAACAATCACAGCCACCGCAACCACGATCCGTTTTGAAGCATCAACCTGCGCGTGGAAACGCATTATACCGACCCAATCCGGTTTTATTGCTCCAAAGCTCCAGCTGACGCAACATTATAAGCATCCTTATGATCCAAGTCACGCCGACCACGACACATTTTCACTCCAACCTGCTCGTCATTGGATGTCCTCTCCTTTGCCACCCCATTTTCAATGACCCAATCCAACTGCGACCACGAGTCGCACCACTCTCATTGATTTGAAGCTCCAGCCGTAGCTTACCTTCGATTCCACCATTAGACAAATCAACTACATTTCTAGCCAAAACCCAACCTTCTTCTACACTTGATTTGCCATGGCAACGTCACTCAAATCCTCCAAATTAAGAGCTCCACCACTTATTCGCCACTGCTAAGCCGACCATCATTGCTGTTAATCTAACCAACCATTTGATTCATCCGACTCCATCGAGCACATCTGAGCAAACAACATCCTCAAAAAAACTCGTAAGTTATCTTAGGTCATTTATCTTTTTACTGTAACAATGTCGAAGAGGAAAGTAGCAACTTCCAAGCCACCAACAGCTAAAAAGAAATCTGTCATAAAAAAATCCAAGACTATCGCTCCCACCATGGTGCCATGGAACACAATTTCAAATACGCGCAAAGTAGTGAGAAAGAGATCGAAACATGGAAAGGGTAAGAGTGTTTTGCCGCTTGCTGAATCCAATCTTGGAGGGTGCCTCACATTCACAACTCAATAGGAGAAAGAGAGGTACAAAGATATTTCCAAGCGAAAAATACTTCCAGCTAAGTATATTCATTACCCAACTCTTGAAAAGTTGAATGTTAAGGAAAATTTTGATTCTTTGATAGATAAGATTGGTTTCCGCAAGTTTATTGATGTTGATTTTTTAGATTATGTTGATTTGATTAGGGAATTCTATTCTACTTTTCAATTTAATATACCCGCTGATTTTACTTTGCATACTCCGAATGTTATAAAGTTTAGGTTAATGGGATGAACGTTTTCACAATCTATCACAGATTTTAACCTAGCTTTAGGATTCATTGATGATGACTATTCTTCTAGTGATGAATATTTAGGGACAACTTGTGACTTTAGTGAAGAATTTGAGCCTTATCATCTTTGGCATGATTTATCTTTGGATCACAAGGCCTATAACTCGAGTAAATCAAAGAGTTCATTCTTACGTAATCCTCTTTTGAAATATGTGTATCGGTTCTTAGCATATAATTTTTTAAGGAAGAAAGATAACTCGAGGGTTTTCTTTAAAACTGAGTTTTATTTTATCTGGTGCATGTTAAATGATGTGAGGCCTAATTTAGGTTTTTGGTTAGCAGATCAATTTCAGAATGTGCTTAAAAGGTATAGGACTTTATTTCTTGGTCCATGCATTACTTTGTTAGCTATAAACTTATGTGTCCTTGATCTTGACAATCATAATTTTCATCCTGCTTGCAAGAAGGAATTTTTGGATATACCTTTGTTTAAAAGAACAGGTGTGGTTGAATTCAAGGCAGGGAGATTTCAGTTTACGGAACCAGGACCCACTGAACTTCCAAAGATGCTTTATGCTAGGAGTGGTGCTACCTCTGATGATGCATTTAACCACGATACTACTGCCCCATCAACTATTCCTTCTACTTCTGTACCACCTTTGAGCACTCAGTTAGAGAAAATAGAGTATAAGCTGAACAAAATGGAGCAGAATTTGGGGGCATTCTTTAAGAGTGTGGGATTTATCCCACCATTTCCGCCAAGCCCATAAACGCTATATGGACAATTCAGGGACGTTTTCTTTGCCTTTAATCTTTTTGTCATTATGCTTTATTTCTTTATGTGAACTTTGATTATTATTCATTGGGGACAATGTATGTTCCTGGTGTAAAGGAGTGATTTTTGCAATATTAATGTTTGGAAGTGTTATTTTGTTGCTTCTGAGATGATTTTGAATAACATTCTTGGTTCCATCATTTGTTTTTCTTTTGTGAAGTTATTTTGTTTCACTCTGCTCATTCTTGAATTATTTTAGAGTTAGTATATTTTTTGGATGTGAGTTGAGATGCATGAATAAATTTGAGTTTTGATTAGCTTGGTCTTGGTTGCTTAAATAAATAACTCACCACTACTGATAATTGATTCATTTGATGAGTGCACATGATTTGATGGCAAATTCACCAACTTTGAGAGGATTTAAGCCTCTGAGCAACCACTTTACTCTAATTGTTTTTTTATGAGTGAATATCAATCTTAGTTTGTCTATTCTAGAACTTGTTTTGTTATGCATGTTGAAGCCGCATTGCGGGATTTTATGCATTAAAATGATAAGGGCAAACCACTTTCCATTTTTCTATCTTCACATTTCTCTTCTTTTTCTCCACCCAAAGATCTTTATTTGTTATCTTTGTTTGATCTTTAACCATGTAGTTCTCTCCATCTACTTACCCGTTTCCTTCTTTTTGAGCCTTAATTTAAGAAGATTTTTGAACTCATTGTTTGGATATGTTTTGTTGCTTTTGCTACCTTGAATAAAAGTTTGTCAATTAGATCAAGTTGCATTATGCTTGAATAAAATTGTGCAAGATTCATAAAAAAAAATGATGAAAAAAGAAAAAAATAAAAAAAACAAAAAAAAATTGACGACTTGAATAGCGATAAATATTTTGATGTCATAAGGTTTATTCAATGGGTTCATTCTTCCCATTTTGATCTTTTCTTCTTCCATAGACCTTTCTTTTTCATTCAACCCATTTAGCCCCATTACAACCTTATTAAGACCCTTAGATTTTTGCATTTAATTCATGTTTTGTGGTTGAGATGTGATATATGAGTAAGCTTATGGTAATAGCATTTTTTGATTTGATTTGAGTGCTTAATGATACCTTAAATACTTTGAGTGCATGGAGTGAAATCAATGACAAGGCTATTAAATTTTGTTGCACTTGGATTTTGAAAAGATTGTCTTGGTGGTTGAGTGACTTTATGCTAGCTTCTGATATTCTATGCTTCGAAATCCTTGTCTCTTGAATGTTGATTGACTTAAATCCTTGAAGTGTGCTTGCTTAAGATCGTTTTTGGATGAGTTGAGATGAGAATTGAGTGAAGATTTTAGATTATTCTTAAGTTACATGCTTGAGGACAAGCATTATCTTGGTGTGGGGGAATTCGTTGTAGTGTATTTTTATGCACTAGTTTTGCATTGTTTACTCCTTTTAATATTGATGTTTTGCACTTAATAATTGTGATTTACTTGTGCTTTATTTTTATAGGTACAATTCTATTGATTGGTGCTAAATTGAGCTACAAAATCATATTGAGGATGAATTTTCTTTCGGGGTTCTTCCAAGTAATCAACCACGGTGTTGATGCAAGTCCTCTTAAAGCAGCTACTGAAGAAACTGACTCCATTTTCAAGCTTCCTCTTGAGCGAATGCCCAGCATTCCAAGAAAGAGTGGTTTGCCACAGGGCTATTCTGGTGGCCACGCTGAGCGTTTTACCAAAAATTTGGCATGGAACGAAACATTTACTTTTGATTACCATGAAAACGATGCTCAGCCCCTCGTTGTTGACCACTTTATATCTGTTCTTGGACAAGATTTTGAATGCAGTGGGTAAATTTTGTTTATTTATTCTTTTTTTTTTAGGTTTTGATGAGTAAAGATGGGAAATCTCACCGGAATTAATCATTATCCGTAATTATTATTTGAACTCTGGGGTGATTGCTGGCACAAAGCGTATTCTCGTATAGTCGAGCTACGCATTTAAATAGCAAATGATAACAAAGCAGTGGCTTCACTATTAATGATATGGACTCGGTACCGATCTCCCTACAGGTTTTGGTTGGTAATTTTTTTAACAATAATATAAATAGACTATGTGAGATAACATGCGTGTTTAAAATATCACCACAACTGAGATCAAAACTAGATCGAAATTTATTGTTTTCATCAAAACAAAAAATTATGATTAATTGGTATCAACTGTCACATTAATATGAGCAAGATTCAAATAAGAATGAGACTTCATGTATGATTCAAATAAGAATGATACTCCAAGAGATCTTAAATATCAGCTCCACCAACAAGTGCTCACAATTTTCATTTCTTCTAAAATATATTGCAGGTGGGTTTATCAAAAATACTGCCAAGCAATATGGAAGCTATCCGGAGTTCTTTTTGAGCTATTGGCAATGTGCTAGGGAGTTGATCAAAAGCATTATAAGAAAATATTTGAAGACGGATACTCAATTATGAGACTCAATTTTTATCGTTCTTGCAACAACTCGGCACTCACTCTTGGCACTAGCCCTCATTATGACCCAAATTCCATAACTATTCTTCATCAAGAACAAGTTGAAGGCCTTGAAGTTTTCTCAAATAATAAGTGACTAACTGTCCGACCTCGACCAGATGCCCTAGTCATTATTATTGGTGATACTTTCATGGTAATTTTTAAATATTTTACCAATTCATGTTTTTTTTATTTTATCTTCATTTCTTCCCAACTTTTTTTTTTAATGAAAAGGTTGCATATTATGATTACCATGTCATCGTGTAACTATATAAATCACGAAACTCTATGTGTCTTAAGTTAGATTACCTCACAGTCATTGTACGTTATAATGATAAAAACTTTCTCGTTCATCTATAACCATAAGTTTATTTTTTTTACACCTTTTTCAGATATTGTCTTAGATCTTAAGTTAAGGCATTGGTTTTTAATTTAACCAAATACTTGAGAAGGATACAAAAAACTTGTGAATATTGACGAAGAATTTATGACCATGGTAATACAAAAAAGTTGTTTGGCACGCGCAACTGAATTTAGAGTATTTAAATTTGTATACACACTAAAATGTATGACTTATATGACTAAATCTGCATACAAATGATAGTCTGCTGACACATATAATCACTATGGTTAAATGATTACTAGAATATAGCGCCCCCAAGGGTGTAGCCGAGTTAGTTAACAGTACAATTTGTCGCCCCTTATTAGTGTGGACTCATGTTCGAATCTTGGGGGTGAGGAGGGGGTAAAAATTGATTTGGGCTTGCCCACCCCCCCTTTTCTTTTTTTTTTTTTAAAAATGATTACTAGAATATAATTAATTTATTTTTCTTGATAAAAATAGTTTCTTGCTGGCTTTATAATACAGCATTAACAATCTATAAAAATTGTCTCAAAATGTTGTTCTTATAATTTATAATAGTGAAACAATGAGACCTCTATATGTTGCAAATATTTTGTAGGATGTGACAGCTTTTTTTGTAACAACTTGAATACATAATTACAGGGGATATATTTGGTCGTTCGTCTGTTCGTTTGATACATGCTATTTATATAGGCATTATCTAATGGGATATACAAGAGCTACCTGCATAGAGCAGTGGTGAAAGGGGAAAGAGAGAGAGGGTCATTGGCTTTCTTTGTGAGCCCGAAAGCAGACAAAGTGGTGAGACCCCCACAAGATCTTATTTGCAGAGAAGGGACAGGGTTATATCCAGATTTCACATGGTCACAATTGTTGGGCTTCACTCAGAAACACTATAGGGTTGATGCGGCTACATTCGCAAGCTTTGTCAACTGGCTTTCATCTCCCAGAAGCCTCTAAAAGTCCTTTATAACAAGTGGGATTATTGCTGAGAATAACTCTATGCATTTTATAGTGTTTCAAATCTAATAAATTCATCTCTCTCAATAAATATTTGATAAGTTTATTTATTGCTGAGAATAACTCTATTTGTTTTATAGTGTTTCAAAACTAACAAATTCATCTCTATCAATAAATTTATTATCAAAAATTTATTGTTGAGAATAACTCTATGTATTTTATAGTGTTTTGAACCTACCAAATTCATCTCTATCAATAAATCTATTATAAAAAATTTTGAATTTAAAAATCTTAAAGTTATCCTTCTTTGTCTCTACTCAAGATTGCATACTCTTACATTCTGCAAACTAAAACTCTCAATTTGACTCTCTTTTAAATTTATTTTTTTAATCAAAATCTCTATTTCATTCTTTCTATATGAGTGATGATACAGCCACAAACTTTTTTACAAACTTATTTTGTACAAACTGATTTAGTATTTATTTATTAGTTGAAAAAAAATACAAAATAATAAAAACAAATCATGTGGACTAAGAGATATTTAATCTAACCAATTTGATTATGCCACATCAATTTGTATCAAAACAATTTATACAAGAGTTTGTAGCTATATTATTATTCTTTCTGTATATAGGAAATTTTTTTATTGATATTTACTAGCTTGTATAATTGGTAAAGATTAATTTCTTTCATTAACTTTAATGACTGGTAAAAAATTTGTTTTGTTCATATTTTGAATGATGAGTTTTGCTTCTCTTAGTTATAGTAACCTAAAACGAAGACAACTATTTGCAGTTAAAAGAAAATATATAAAGTAATTGATGAAAATTAAGGAATTGATAACTAAAAGAGAAAAAGATTAATAAAGTCATTGTATCAGAAACTATTTGGATAACGGAATTCTTAATTAAAAGGGTGATTTATAGAAAAAATTGATGGGTTTAAATAACATATATTGTTGGAAGGCATATATGAACATATATTACACCAAAAAATAATTTTCTCGCTACAATAAAAAATCAAATAGAATCTCTTAAATCAGCTTTATGATTGGGATAATTCGGATACATAGGACGACATATATTTATAAAAATATGAAAAATTTAACATCCACAACATAGACAAGAGGATTGGAACCCTTAAGTACTTGTGGAACGGAATGTAATTGACCACTAAACTATTGAGAGGTTCTTAAACTTCATTACTTGTATGATCTTTGAATCTTAATAGTAATCATCACTTGCATGTGTGATTCCAGTAAAAATTTTAAAACGGTAATGTGTATTCTCCTCAGCTTAAAACTTATAATTCCTAATTGTCATATATGTTTGCGCAAAGACTGCCATATAGGTCCTGACTAAGTGTACATTGCAAAGAAAATAAATACAGGCAACCCGCAATCATGTCTATGTCACTGTCCTTTCAAAGAAGGAAAAACATATGCTTGAGGAGTGTAGTTCCCAAAAGAAAGCCGAATGAAAAATATTGTTGCCCACTTAAAATAGGAATGAGGCAACGCTGAAGCTCTGATAATATTATTGGTTTGAGTAATAATTCTTGAGATTATATTTTTTCTTTTTGTAAGCTATGGACATTATTCTTTTATTTTGGTGAGAGTGTGTGATATTGTTTTTGCAGTATTTTCTCTCAATCTACTATTCTTTGGAGTGACCATGTAACACCACAATACCACTATCAAGGTACCAAAGTGAAATTGAAGCGAAACTGCATTTTATCACTCTCATCTCTAAAATCACCAAATTAAAAACCATAATAAATGTTCTAAATCTCTAAAAGATAATAAGTAATGAAATAACAAATCCTCAAGTAAATATCATCTTGAAGAAAACTAAATTTTTCATAGATTATTAATGTCACATAAATCTTCAAAACAAAACCGAGCTCTTATTCTTCCTCCTAAGACCTTGAGCTCACATTATCTAACTCTATCTGCAAAAATGTGATAACGAGGGGTGAGCCGTCAACTTGGTAAGTAAACTCATGCACAATACTAAAAGCCGTTACAAATATAATTTAATAACATTTCTTATATATGCATAATAATAGTAATAAGGGAAAAAACCTTTGTACATCATCATTTCATAAAACTAAATCCAAATATCATAAAGTCATTTAAATCATTTAAACATACCATTAGCCTTTGTAACACATAAAACACAATTAACTTTTTAAAACACATAAAACATAATTAATCTTTTAAAACACATAAAACACAGTTAGCTTTTTAAAACACATAAAACATAGTTAGCCTTTTAAAACACATAAAACATAATTAACCGTTTAAAAAACATAAAACATAGTTAGCTCATGCCATATAATATCATCCGTAAACCCAGTGACATAGCCATATAACATCATTCAAGGTACTGTACCCCGCAGGAATTATTAACATCAACATCGTATATGCACATAATCCGACTAGCCTTCTGTAGCATAACATAACATAACATAACATCACTACGAACAATGAGCCAAAATATTTAAAACCATCCTTGAAATTTTAATCATTTGTAAGCTTTCGTAAGTTGCATTTAAATAATTTATAATTATTTCAAAGTATTTGACTTAAAACAATTTAATAAAAGTTTTCATTTTTAAAACAATTTATTACACAAGTTTTTAATATATAAAGTTTTGTTATAAATAATTCTCAATAATGATTTTACTTTAACAAACTATTGTAATAAACTAAAACAATTCATCTTCATATACTTTTCATTCAACATAATACATATATACCTCGATTTAACAGCATTTTAATAGTAAAATACGTATACTATACATGAATCTGCTTACCTCGATCCTCAGTAATAAAGAGCAATAACCTCAACTTCGAGCTCAATCTTGTCCTAAACATCAAAACACACCTTTATCAATATCACTACTCATTTTGACCTTGATATAACTCCAGCATAATCAAACCTAGTTGTAAGCACTAAGCCATTAAAGCTAGTTTAAACCTGACCATCCTATACAAGCTAAATTTTACCAAGCTAATCATATGTCAAAAAATTGTAAAAACTACAAAAAGAAATCATAAGCATGTGTAGTATTTCATATAAAAATTAAAAAAAAAAAAGAATGAAGGTCATAAACGTATTGTAAACAGAATTTTACATGCATATATGCACACTGTCTGGCAGTGGTAAAAACAGAGATAGCTGATTTAGAATATTTAATAGAACTCATACAAATGAGAACACTTATTTTGAAAACAGTAGAAACCTTAAGGAATAATATATCAACTTTCTAGAATTTTTGAAGGTGTAAAATTATTTTAAACGAATTTACATTAAGAGACTAGGAACCCGGTCCAGAAACATTCAGGTTCATGTTTTGTACTTCATGAATTCATAACTTAATGCTCACTCAATGAAAATTGGTCAAATAAACTTCAAATCATAAAGGATTCATAATATTATATGAATATTATTTTTATAAGTCATTTTAAAGCCTTTTGTCAGCCTAAAATAATCTTATCCTTAGCCATCACAATTCTGGAAAACACTTTCCAGAACTGCAGCAGCCTAACATAACGATTTTTATTAATTTTTGTACTCAACCGAAAATTATGAAATTAAACATGCTGTAATTAGACATAACGAAGATTGGAAAGAAAAATCGGAAAAATTTTCAGAACGCATTTGAATAGTTCGAAAAATCGGCGAAGTCAGACATGCTGCTGAAAATCGGAATTGTCCAGTGCCACTGTTCCAACTTCGAAAATTCACCACAAATTGGCTACTCAGAATCTCTTTGTACAAAATATATCATTGAAAACCTTAGGATGTCTAGTTTAATTTTATGAAAATTTTCGTGCATAAATTGAATCAAAAATAAAGGAAGACTAGTAATTAAATCACAGTACGCATGCCTACCAAGTCATTCATGATAAAAAGAATAATGTATGCATTCATCATCAAACACATAAGATTAGAAAACATGGATTAAAGTAGGATAATTATCTCAGAAATTCTTTCAAATGTGCATAAAAGAAAATCCTAGAATTCTTTGCTTTTTATATGATTATTAGGTTAAAAGTTTTAAGCGTAGGGAGATAAAGAAGAGTTTAGATTTTATAAAAATTCTTACTTTTATATATAAATATAAAAAAAATATTATACAATAAAAGTTATAATCTTTTATATTTTATTTAGGTAACTAAATAAATAATTAAAATAAATTAATAAAAATAGATAAATAAAAAGAATCATGCTTTATCCTAAATAATGCTAATCAAAATAATGCCACTCATACAAAAGATAAATAATTGCATGGATAAGAATAAATAAATTCAAACATATATGGAATGGGTGTTACAGACTATTTTTATTGGTTTTTTTTTTTTTTTTGAGAGTGTTATTGTTACCAATGAGATTTTTGCATTTAGCATGTCACTTAGGGATGACAATGATACCTGCAAACCCACCAAAATCAACCCGCCAAAACCCGTCTGTTGCAGGTAATTTTGTGGGTTGCAGGTGAGTTTGGTATTATAAATTAAAACCCACATTAGGTTGTGGATGAGTTTGGTATTAACCAAAAATCCAATGAATACCCGTAACTTTTTTAAATTATTTTTAATTTAATTTTAATTGAAGAAATATTTAAATCTAAAAATATAGTTATTATAATTTTAATTGAATTTTCTTTAACTTAATGTAAGGAATATTTCATTATTATAATTTTGTTCTTTGGATTAGTATTTAAAAGTATTATTCTTTCGATTAAGTATAAAGTAGACAAATTCATAAAACAAAGCTACAAGTTATATCTAAAAATAACAATTATGTTAGATTGATGTTGAAATTTTAATTTTCCATTTATATTAGTTCAATTTAGAAATGAGTATGTTGTGTAGAATTTTATGTTATTATTATAAATTTACATATTGAACATTTGCAATTTCAAATGTGGAAACCTGTAAAATATCCGCCGGATACCATTATGGATTTGGTAATTGTCAAAACCTACAATGAGTGGGTTTTCTTAAAAAAAATTACAACCCGTAGCGGGTTGGGGGTGGGTTTAGTAATTTAAATTTTGTGTGGGTGTGTGTTTGGTAGTGGCAAACCCGCTGCAGGTGGTGCCTATTGTCATTCCTAATGTCATTTTTTAAAGTGGCTTAATGTAGATTTAATAATTAATCATTTTGCATCAGTTTACTTGATCGATTTGTGTGAATGGTTGATGTGAGAGTGACTTTTCTAAGCCGAGATAATTAATAATTATACTTTTATTTTATTGTTGCTATTAATCTAGTTAAAGAAGTAAATACAATTGCCTAAAAAACGATTTCAATTTGGGTTTTGCTGGATAGTATCACTTAATTTGCTATGAACTAGCAATAGTTGGGAGGTGGGTTAAGTGCTGGAGAATGCATATTTATAGAGGATAAAATCATCATTTCACTCTAAGTTTCACTAACATTTTTACTTTTATGTATTTAAGCTCTTTAAACTTTGATTGCGTGTTTTTTGTTATAATTTGAGTATTTTATTTATTTCAAGGTATTTTGGTCATTTCACAATTAACAAGAAATCCGACAACAAAGCAAATAACATTTTTTAGCCCAAAATAATTGAAAACTTTAGGATTTTGGTAGGGCCCAACTGGTGTGGCATTGACAGGTGATATGGTATTGACTAATACGTGACATCAATCTGTTAGGCCAAAAGATACTGACGTGGCATTAACCAATGATGTGGCAGCATATTATTAGACTAAAAAACATGCGTACGATATATGCAATTCATTGAATCACACTTTGATAATGTGTTCCAACTAATTAGAGCTTGCCATGTGGCGTAATCCTAGCTGTCTGAACTGTTTTCGTCCAATGACTATGATTTACCCGTTGTCTCTATAAATCGTGGATTCCCTCCAATTTGTTATTAGTGGCTAATTTAATTTGAGGTCTATTTTGTGTAATTCTCTTTTTGGTTTATGTGAATTGTTTTGACTCATCGTTGATAGACAATAACAATATTCCTTAGATTTTTGTACGGCATATTGGCTCCCTAGTGCAAGATTATTGTTATTTGACACAATGAACATTTTGCACTACAGTTATTAGCAAGAAACTCCCCTCTAGTATTAGTGGTTCATCTTGAATCAATATTAATAGAGAATGCATCTAAGTTATTTAGTGGACAGTCTTGCCACATTATCAACAGTAGGATTATTATCACTTGAGACAACATATACTTGACATCACATTCAGTAGAAGGTTATTTCTCTCTAGCATAATGAGTGTTTAATATCATATTTACCAGAATGAGGATTATGAGGAGTGGAAATACACTCTCATAAATTAATTCGAACTAAAAAAAAAATTAAGCCTATAGTGAAATATTGAGTGTGAATCCAAATACTCAAGTATCTCATTTAAATTTTTTCATCCTTAATTTATTTCTGTCATCTTTTTTAATTTAACTCTTAGTAATGCTTAGAAATCACATCCAACTTACATATAAACTTAAAAAATTAACCTTATATATAATTAAATCTCCCTCCTCGTGATTCATGCATGTAGGAGTACAATAAAATCGACATAACAGTTGTTCATCTCAATAACTTGTGAGAAAATAATGGTAGACTGTTATTAATCTTATCTTTTAATTTTCTTCAAGCTAGCTTTATTTATCTTTATACTTTTAATGAATATTTTTCACGTAAAACATTATAAACAACAATAAAATTGATTAATATATACTAATATAGAATATTAAAGGGTTGTATCAAGTGAACATGATTTATTATATAATATATTATCTTATTTATGTTCTTTGAAATGTTTGTTATTTGTTTAATATTTATAATTTGTAAGAGGCACAGATGTAAAATACTAGTTTTCATATTATTTTTTAGTTTAAAAAAAGTTTAATACTTACTTTTATCTATTCAGAGAAAAAAATAAATATATCATTTAGATTCAAATATTCAACTCTATTAAGAATTTAAACTAACTTAGGTCAATTCAGATTTTTGATAAAAAACAAACACTACCCAAATTTGATAACATTATGACAACTATAATTGCCGTAATTGAAATATCGAGTTGTATAATTAAACATGTCTAATAAGTATAGGTATAGGTTTGTAGCAATAAACACAAGTACTATAAATGGAAAGCAATGTATATGCATTGCTATAGACATATGAATAATGATTTAGTGGGGTGACTGCATTGTTCTTATAGCTAGAGACAACATCACATGGTGTTGACTAATTAATCTATAATATCAACAATACTTATAGAGAATCATAAAATTGTCCCCAATGTTTATGCGCTTATTTTCCATATTTATAGATGTAATTCTTTAAAAGTACTATAAGTGGAAAATTGATGGTGTGAGATAATGACTACAATTTTGAAAAATCTCTCTGATAAATATATGAAATAATCTTAAATAGGAAAACAAATAAGTGCAATAAAAGATAACTACATTTTCGAACCACAGGTTCACAGGGGAAGCGTTTGTCATTAACTTTAACCATGACCCTTTAAATTGAACCATTAAGGGTGTATTTAGTGTATTGTTCTGTATTGTATTGGATTGTACAGCTATACATTATCTTTACATGGACTGTATTATACTTTAGTACATAATCATATATATTGTAGAATGGATTAGATTGTATATTTAGATATAATCATATATGTTGTAGTATGGATTATATTGTATATTTAGATATTTTATAACATTTACTGAAATATTTAATGCAAACCGAATAGTGAAATAAAGTATAATTCTTGCTTAATTAAGCTGTTTTACGGTACAGCACGTTCTATGCTATTTAGCCTAAACAATAGGTGAGTTTCCTATTTAAAATAAGATGTGACTAAGAAGAGAGAATCCGGCCTAAAAATAATCTTAGCCGTTTAAGTCTTGCGCTAGTTAAGCCTTTGGCAAAGGCTGTGCATGTAGCAAGATTAATATCAAACTGATTTCCAGCAGATTTCCTTTTTTTATTCCAAATCTTTTTGTTGAATCTTATCAATATTTAGTAATGGATTAGTTTATTTAATTATTATTATAGAAAGTCTATTGATCATCAAAATTTGTTGAAGTCAATTTTAGTGTCGTTGGAATCCAATTGCTGAATCTGTCCAGCCATACGAATATCATCCTCAAAAAGGGATTTCAAATACTGCCGACTTCCAAAATAGGCATTGCCATCATCATCTATTGTTGGTTCCTATCTTTGCTCAAGTTCTTACCCAAAAGATGTGGCGTTTGAGGAATTTTGCCATTTTTTTTTCATATTTGTCATTTATATTAGTTGACATTTTATTTACACATTAAAGTGCAATTTTAGATGACCACCATATGTTAGGTAATAGTTAAAAATTTATATTATTAGACCAAAAAACTTCCAATTAAGGACGGCGTTGGCCTTTCTCTTCTCACTCTTAATTTTCTTTCTAAATCTAATTCTCTTATATATCTAATCTTATTCATTTCTATTATCTTCTATATATATTTTCTTTCAGAATCTGTTTGCCTTATATATCTATAAAGAATATAAGGTATCGAATCTTAATCATTTCTGTTATCCTCATACATATATATAAATATGGTATCCAATCTTAATCATATCTATTATCCCCATATACATATATATATATATATGGTATCTAATCTTATTCATTTCCGTTATCTTCTTGTCATGCTTATCACAAAACTTATAACAGCTAAGCAATCTTTGTTTGTGTTCTATTTATAGCTTGCTTGGTTCATTTTCTTTCGATCGTCTCTTGTAATGAACTCCAATAAAGATTCATCAGTGGTTCTTCCGCAACCATCGATGGACCAGAGACATAAAAATGGGAGTATTGTTTTTGACTATCACGAGTTGCGAAAACAAGCCAACTTGCCAACTGAGTTCATTTGGCCAAACTTGGAGTTAGCTCAGGAAGAGTTCAAAGAGCCATTGATAGACTTACATGGATTCTTAAGTGGTGATGAAAGAGCAACTGCTGATGCAATCGAGCTAGTTCGAGGAGCTTGTGTGAACCATGGATTCTTCCAAGTAATCAACCACGGTGTTGATGCAAGTCTTCTTGAAGCAGCTATTGAAGAAACTGACTCCATTTTCAAGCTTCCTCTTGAGCAAAAGCTCAGCATTCCAATAAAGACTGGTTTGGCAAAGGGGTATACTGGTGCTCATGCTGAGCGTTTTACTACAAATTTGCCATGGAAGGAAACATTTACTTTTAATTACCATGAAAACGATGCTGAGCCCCTTTTTGTTGACTACTTCAAATCTGTTTTTGGTCAAGATTTTGAGTGCAAAAGGTAAGTTTTGTTTATTTATTTGGTATTTTTCCTTTTTGAAGTGTAAATGAGTGAAATGAGAAATCTCACCTGCATTAATCCTTGACGATGTGGTGATCTTTCCACATGTTTTGGTTGCTAATTTTTATGAGAAGACAGCACACCTGAGATCAACACTAGATCGAAATTTATTATTCTAATCAAAACAAGAAATTATTAAATAGTATTAACTGTCACATTAATATGAGTAGGATTTAAATAAGAATGCAGACTTCGTGTATCATTTCAAGAGATCTTAATTATCAGTTCAACCAACTAGTACTCACAATTTTCATTTCTTCAAAAATATATTGCAGGTGGATTTATCAAAAATACTGCCAAGCAATGTGGAAGCTATCTGGAGTTCTGTTTGAGCTATTGGCAATGAGCTTGGGGGTTGATCGCAAGCATTATAAGAAATTTTTTGAAGACGGACACTCAATTGTGAGATTCAACTTTTATCCTCCTTGCAACAACTCAGCACTCACTCTGGGCACTGGCCCTCATTCTGACCCAAATTCTTTAACTATTCTTCATCAAGAACAAGTTAAAGGCCTTGAAGTTTTTTCAAATAATAAGTGGCAAACTATCCGACCTCGATCAGATGCCCTTGTCATTAATATTGGTGACACGTTCGTGGTAATTTTCACTATTTTAGCAATTTATGTGTTTTAACTTTTCTTCATTTCTTCCTAATTTTTTTAATGAAAAAGCTGCATATTGTTAGAGTTATGATCACCATGTTATTGTATAATTTTCTAAATCACGTAACTGTGTGCCTAAATTAGATTATCTCACAACCATTGTGTGTTATTACGATAAAAGCTTTTTAGTTCATTTATAGCCACAAATTTTTTGTTACATCCTATGTTAAGGCATTGATTTTTAGTTTATACAGCATTAACAACCTATAAAAATATTGTCTCAAAATGTTTTTCTTATACATATAAAATAGTGAAACACTGAGACCTTCGCATGTTGCAAATAATATGTCCGGATGTGACAACTTTTTTTTGTAACAACTTGAAAACTTAATGACAGCGGATAGATTTGGTCGTTCATTTGCTTGTTTATTTATTTGTTTGATACATGTTGCTTATATAGGCATTATCTAATGGGGCATACAAGAGCTGCCTGCATAGAGCAGTGGTGAATGGGGAAAGAGAGAGAAGGTCATTGGCTTTCTTTGTGAACCCAAAAGCAGACAAAGTGGTGAGACCCCCACAAGATCTTATTTGCGGAGAAGGGGCAAGACTGTATCCGGATTTCACATGGTCACAATTGTTGGGCTTCACTCAAAAACACTATAGAGCTGATGGGGCTACACTCCCAAGCTTTGTCAACTGGCTTTCGTCTTCCAAAGACCTCTAAGTCCTTTATAATAAGTGGGATTACTATTGAGAATAGGTATATGTATTTTCTGGTCTTTAAATCTATCAAATTCATCGCTATCAATAAATTTATTATTAAAAACTTTAAATTTTAAACTGTCAAAATTATCCTTCTCTGTGCTCTCTCTACTCACGACAACACACTCTCACATTTGTAAACTAAACTCTCAACTTTACTTTTTTTTTTATTCCTTTTTTTTCCTTTCTTCATGAAACAAAATCTGCATTCCATGCTTATATATATACATTCAAGATATTTACCAGCTTTTATGATTGGCAAAGATTAATTTCTTTCTTTAACTTTAATGGCTGGAAAAAAATTTGTTGTGTTCTTGCTTCTCTTAGTTTACGATAGTAGCGGAAAACAAAACCAACAATTTGCAGTCAAAAGAAATATATGAAGTAATTGATAAGAATTAAGGAATTGAGAATGAAAAGAGAAAAAAAGGCTAATAAAATAATCTCATCAAAAATTATTTTGATAATAAAATTATTAATTAAAAAGGTGATGTATAGAAAAAAAATTGGTGGGTTTAAGTAAATCTACCCATTAAATTATGACAAATAACATATCTTGCTCATGGGTGTATAAATATGTTACACCAAATAATAATCGTTTCTCATACATCCTAGTTTCCTTGTGATTTGTGAGAATGCAATTACCAATATTTACAACAAAATATATAATAGTATCTCTTAAATCAGGTTTGTAATTGGCATAATTCGCACATCTAGGACCGAATATATTTCTAAAAATATGAAAATTAAACATCCACAACATACATAGGAGGGCTGGAAGCTTTAGGTACTAGTGGAATGGAATGTAATTTGTCACTAAACTATTGAGAGGTTCAAATACTTCATTACTTGAATGATCGTTCAATTTTAATATTAATCATCGCTTGCATGTGTGATTCGAATAAAAATTTTAAAACGGTAATGTCTATTCTCTCTAGCTTAAAAATTATAATTCCTGATTGTCATTTGTGTGCGCACAAAGACTGCCATGTAGGTCCCGACTGCAATCATGTCCATGTCCTTCTCCTTTCAAAGAAGGAAAAACATATGCTTGAGGAGTGTAGTTCTCAAAAGAAAGCCGTCTGACTAATACTGTTGCCCACTTACATAAGAGCGAGGAATGCTGAAGCTCCAATAACCACCAAAAAAAGAAAATTGTGGGAGTTTTATCACTCTGTCAAATATGAAGAGAAAATAAACATTTCCTATTTGTTACAAAGTAACAACAGAAAAGTTTTCAACTACAAACATCACGCTTGGGATTAACTATCATCAATGGCAAGGACTTATTTGATACAAGAGGCACACCGTGGACCTCTTTATCAAGGTATAAATAGTGGACGCGAAGTTCAAATTGGTTTTTAATTTATTCCATCCATTCCAAAATTCGAACATAGTTGAACACTATTCATTCAAATCCATGCGGACTAAACTGTGTGGACATTGTTATTAAGAAAGTTACTTCATAAATATTGTCACAAGTCGTAACACAAAAAAATCAAATTGCTGAATGATTCGAGCAGTAGGCACCTCCTTGTCTCGTTCTCGAAATCAAGATTTCAAGTTTTTCTCATGTGGAAAATGGAGGTTAATTTTCTTTAACATATTTGGAAATAGATTGACTTGTGGAGCTAAGTGATTTCTAGTCGAGACCATGACAAAGCTGATTAAGTAGGTTCCGATAAAATTTTCACTGTAAATAATTGTAGGAAAAATAACCCTCTTCCAAAAAACCAAAATTAATTTATTACCTTTTGTCCGATCTAATTTCTCAGTGTAACTTTGTACATTGCTACAAAGAAAAAGATTTGGATTCTTGATAAAACAATAAATTTGCAATTCCACCTGTCATCAGATCCCTGCCGCAGAAACAACCTCTGTAGTTGAATAATGAACTTAAAATGCAGCGCTAGGGTTGTCCTTACATTATTCTTTAATGAAGTCACATAAATATTAGTGAAATAAAAGAGGGACCCGAAAGCTAGGAGGCAAATAAGAAATAATTTTTGTAAGGATCCATTGATAAGGAAATATTTGGTGAGGAGGGAGTCTATTTACTTGTCTCGAAAATATCTTTTTTCAGCGTCAGTAAATAAAATCAGATTCACAAATTGTGTTACGAAACATTTGCAACGTTAACGTGCAAAAACAATCTCATTATTGTGAAAAAAAAAGAAAAAAGAAAAAAGGGAGCTTAGCGTGGATTGCGTATTTTTATTGAGATATGCCCAAATCATTAGTAATATGGAGTAGTTGATGCACAATACAAGTTCTAACACAGTATATTTTGTAAGCAAACTGAGTAGTTATATTCCAAATCTTAATAAAGATCGTGGACTGCCATAGATGGATTGAAAAATATTTGAGAGGCACCATTGATGGAAGAGCTGTCTTGGAAATCTTCTAAACAAACGTGTTGTTAAAATCTAAGGTTGTGATGTAGATTATGAATAGGGTTGGCAAAAGTCCGGGTCTGGGCTAGGTTTGGGGCTGCTTGGGACCGGCCCGGATGAACAACATAGCTGCCTAGACCTGGCCCGCTGCTCAAATTTTTCATATGCGGGCGAGGTTAAACCCAGACTACCAGGGCATGGGTTTTTTATTCGGGCTTTCTCTACTCGCATATGAACAACATTGAGAAGAAAAAAAACCTTTAATAAATTGTTATAGCATCTCAACTAAATTATTTTAGTATACTTTACAAAGTTTAGATAAATAACAAATAAAAATTGTTTCAATCATTAGTAATATGGAGTATAGTTGATGTACAATACAAGTTCTAATACAGTATATGTTGTAAGCAAATTGAGTAGTTATATACCAAATCCTAATAAAGATCATGGACTGCCATAGATGAATTGTAAAATATTTGAGAGGCACCATTGATGGAAGAGCTGTGTTGGAAATCTTTTAAACAAATGTGTTGCTAAATTCTAAGGTTGTGATGCACATTATGAATACTTATCTTATTTAAATTAGTTTCCTTATTCTCTAAACTTCATAGTTCTTTTTCTTAATAGTTTAGGACTTTGTTTTCCTTAAGTGGTGTAGAATAAGAACTCTGCCTTATTTAAATTAGTTTCCTTATTGTCTACATTTAATTTGTAATAATAGTTTACGACCAATTTGGACGCGATTCAACGACCGTGTAATTGGATTTTATTTCAGTACACGGGTCTGATATTAGCTTAATTTATATTAAGCTTACCCAAAAAAAAAAAAAGAGGAAAAAAGAGAAATATCGATTACTATAAATGGAAAGCGATGAGAAAGAGAGGCATTTTGATTCTTATCAAAAATAGAAAAAGAGAAAGAGAGTGAAGTAGACCCGTTGACCCAGTTTGACCGACCTGGATCCGCGCGCCCAACACGGCCCGATCTCATAATTCCGACCACCCCACTAGCCGAGCTTAATATTGATCTGACGCTTATGAGCCGGCCGATGTACCCCTGCCGTTATCGATGCTGAAAAACGGCTAGAATGCCGGCGATCTAGCTTGGAAGACCACCGACCCAACCCATTTTAACCCGCCGTGATTCCGCCGATTTTAGGCCATGCCACCACTTGGTTCTTTTTGCTCAATTTCCCCTCATCATTTTCTGACCAACCCCGTCACCTGAAACTGTTGGATTGTCGTCGATCGACTGCCAAAAAGCTCACGGTTTTGGGAGCTCGATCCACCGTCGCCACAGCGCGTGGGAGGTCACCGTTGGAACCATTGGAATCACCGAGGTAAGAACTAGCAGACCTGAGCTTCCCGTCACCATGGACTGAGTTCCGGTCACCGTTGACCATTAGGCACAATTCGGTAATTTCATAAACTTTAGGGATAATTCTGTAATTTTAAAATTGGTGGACATTTTAGTAATTTCAAATTAGGGCAGTTAAGTAATTTGAGATTTTAGGGGTAATTTGGTAATTTATATTGTTAAGGGGTGCTTTGGTAATTTTATATTTTTTAGGGTTAATTTTGTAAATTCAGAACTTGTGGATATTTTTGTAATTGGAGTTGAGGGTAGTTTGGTAATCTGTGATTCTAAGAATATTTTGATGAATTTTGATGTTGAGGGCATTTTGTTAATTTTATGAATTCAAAAATATTTTATTGCGGATAAATGTCGTTTCGAGCATATTAGTTATAATTCACAATTATTGCTAGTAATTATGTTATTTTCTTAAATTATGAGGATCTGCGAACGAGAAACAACCCGCAGTCGCTATTGATTCTGAGTTCGAACATCATCACTGTGAGTGGAATATACAAAACCTATTTTCATTGTAGTTTACTATGATTTTAAAATATGGTAAAGCATGTTTATGAGATGAGTTTTAAAGGCTTCGATTCATGATTTTATAGAAATGGTCTTTTTTTGTGTTTTGGTATTTATTACGAGAAATGTGTTTGATTAATGATTTTGATTGTTGATTTTGAATATGCATGATAATATTTTATAGAACAGAAAAGTAGATTTAAGACATGTTAAATGAAAAAGGAAATGAGATATTGAATGAGATTTCAGATGAGATTATAAGTTTATGTATATGTGCACAAAGGTATATGAATATAAGTATAATGGTTGTTTTTTTTTAAATCATTAGACAGTACCTTTCCCCTCCAGATACAGTGATACAGATGATATGACATATGCATGTGGCATGTGAATACAGAGATACTGATATTGAAATACAAATGACACAAATGAGATATAGGCTTTTGTGGCATGTCAGAGTACACACAGAGGCTTTGGGCCGTGTACTCGGGTGACTTTGTCTTTTGGGAACTAGATTATGCATGCATAGATATGATGAGATATGAGATGATATTTTCTAATATATCCGTATAGCTCTGGGGCGTGGCGGTACTCAGACAGTACGTCATTGCCTGTCCGTTAAGGTTAGGATATGATAAGATATAAGATGGTACTTCCCTGTCCATCTGTGTAGTGTTAATCTTATAATAATGATTTTGATGATAATAAAAATTATATGTTATTGATTAAAATGTTGGGGCTATTAAAATGAACTTCTTAAAGTCATTCATTTGTTTAAAGAAACAAAATATTTTTCAAAATGATGAAACTGGAAATTAACGGTGAACCGTTAATAGATAACAGCTAACCGATAAATTCCAGTAAAGAAAAATGTTTTAGCCTTGAACCGATTAGTACAAACGGTAAGCTAAGTTTTGTGTCACAGGTTCTGGAAATTAACGGTGAACCGTTTATTGATAACAGCTAACCGATAAATTTTAGCAAAGAGAAAGTTTTCTACTCTTGAACCGTTTAGCAAAAACAGAGAGCTGAGTTTGTTTCAAAGGTTCTGGAAATTAACGGTGAACCGTTTATTTAAAACGGCTAACCGATAAATTCCAGTAAAGAAAAAGTTTCTACTCTTGAACCGTTTAGCAAAAACGGAGAGCTGAGTTTTGTTTTGCAGGTTTCTGGAAATAAACGGTGATCCGATAATTGTAAATGGCAAATCGTTTATTTAAAATCAAAGGATAACGGCTTGTTGAAAGTCAAAACGGCGAACCGGTAGAGACAACCGGCGAACCGATTATTCTCAGAAAGTCAATAACGGCTAGTTTTCAGCTCCAACTATAAAAAGGCTCAATCAAATTCAAACAAAAAAGATCCAACATTTGATATTTGAGCCTCTTACTGAGAAACAATCTTCTTTGAGCTTCAATTGTGTTTCATTTCATTCCCTCACACATTAAAATTTCAATTGTAATCATTTGGAGTGTGTGAGAGATTATTTGTTATTAAATCTCTATCATTGAGTGATTGTAAGTGTTGAGAAACACTTGGGTTGAGAGATTGGGTTTAATCTCTTATTGTAAAGGTTCATTGACACCTTGGAAGTCAAGTGTAAGTGTTTTAAAGCCTTGGAGGCTTGCATAATAGAATCCTCAAGCCCGGTGTGCTTGGAGGCGTGGACATAGGCACGGTTGGCCGAACCACGTAAAAATCAAGTGTTTGATTTCTCTTCCCTTATCCTCTTTAATTTGAGCATTGTTGAATTTATTGCTTTTAATTTTGATTAAGACATTAGTTTTAATATTGTGCATTTTTATTGGTTTAGTTTTTTAAAACCTAATTCACCCTCCTCTTGGGTAGCCTAAATAGAATTTCATGTAGCTCCGGGACGTGATTATACCCAGATAGTACGTCATTACCCGTTCGTCGAGGTCCATATATAATGAGATTATTTCCCCAGGGTATTTGTTTGGTGATAGTTTTCAGTATTCAGTATTGATGATATAAGTATTATGATTTCATTGATTTTATGCAGTCTGTTGTGATATTGTTATTTGAGTACGTGATTTGAATTTAATAAGTTATTTAAGTTCTTTTGATATTTTGATAAAATTGTGTTTCGATATAATATAATTATTTTAAAGTAAAGTTATGTTCAAAAGTTACTATCCATTCATTGAGCTCATTGATTTTTATACTCATCTCGTTTTATTATATTTTCCCCCCATAGAAGAATCACAGGTACAACAGTCGACCCAGCAATGATAATTATTTTCGAGTTATGGCCATGTGATAGACTTAGAAGTCATAGATGTTTTATTGAGATATTTTTAATTGTATAATTTATTACATTTCGAGGATTGTGGATAACATTTGTATTTTCTTTGATTTTGGATATTTGAGAGATTGATATTTTGTTGAGGAGATTGGTTATTTGGAGATAGTTATATTTGAATTCATTTTGGGAGTACTTGTTTTATAATTTTTGCTGGTTTGGTTATATGATAATTATATTGGAGTCTTTGTCAAATTTTCGGTAGAATACTCATTGATTAGATTGTTTCTGATTAATTTATTAAAAACCAGGTCGATTTGCCCTGGGAGTTCGGGCCGAGTCATGTCACTTGTAGTTTTCGAAGGTTGATTTGAGCTAACAGCTACCCTTTTTATTTTCTTGACCCAAATCTAGTTTAGCTTAAAAAAAAAAAATTTAGCTTTTGTGTCGGCCATCATCCATGGCCACTAATGTCAGATTCCCATTTCTCTTCCACTGATCTACACCAACATCAGAATAAAAAAGAGCCTACCATCAAACCCCCAGCAAGAACCACCATCAATTAACTGTTAAATCACCAGAAAACCACCAAAATCCCCACGTTGCCACTACCTTTATTTGTCAGATTTTGCCGTGCATTGGTTAAAATTAGCACAATCACTCAAATCTACTCCACCAACAACCTTTCTAACCATTCACCACCATCGATCGATGTACCACCTATCCTATTTAAATTAATTTAAGAATCTCTCTCCTATTTCAGTTAGTTTCCTTGTTGTCTAAAATTTATATGTTCTTTTTCTTAATAGTTTAAGACTTTTTTTTCCTTCTTTATAATTTAGGATAATTACTGGTAGTATAAATAGCCCTCTCTTATACCCTTTGAAGGTGGATTTCAGGTTCTATTTATAGCTTGCTTTATACCAATTTTTATCCAATGTCTCTTACAATAAACTCCAATAAAAATTCATCAATTGTTCTTCTAGAACCATCGATGAAGTAGACACATTAAAATGGGAGTGTTCATTTTAGTTTTACCAAATTGCAAAAACACGCCAACTTGCCAACCAAGTTCATTTCGCATGAACAACAAGCACCTATTCCTTAAAATCATAACAACACACAATGTGCATATATGTGTTTATTTCCATTTCAATTTTACCAAATATGATTAAATAATAAAATTTGGATTTTTTCGTAAAAATAATGGCCAAGAACCAAAGTGTAATCCACTCAGTCTAGAAAAGGAACCAAGCATGATGAACATTCCAGTGTTCGAGCATTTCCTTGGGCATATTACAAGTATGTCAAAATTTAGAAATGCAATGGAAGCTATAAAAAGGAAGTTTATGAAATAACAATTTCAATCATTCGAGAAAGTTGTATTCAGCTGTTTCACAAAGACAAATACTAGTATTTAGTTGTTTCACAAAGACAGATACCTATGCGTTTAATGGCGTGATCGTGCACAACACCCCTCTTAGGCAAGTAGTGCATGACAAATGTCATAAAGATCAGTTGTGGTTTGAATATGGCGGCCAAGCATGATTATCGATCACCAAGTGTTGTTTAGTTACATGACTTTGCTATATGGTGCACACAATGTACACTGAAAAGCAAACTATATGACAAACTATAAGTTACGTGTTTTGTATTTTGATGGTAATCTAAGGGTGAATCTTAAACAATTAGATACAAACATTAAGGGTTTGAAGTTTAATACACTAAATATTGCGCTATAAAGTACTTAATAGAAGAAAAAATGAATATACAAAGAATTCATTATTGATAAAAAATGTTGATGATCATGAGTACTTTAGATCCATGGGGTTGTTTATCTTGGAAAATAGTATATGATAGTTTGGATGCTCTATTAAACAAAAAATTAGAGACTTTTCAGGGTGGTACTATTAAATAAGTGAAATACAAACTTTATGGCTTTTGTTCTAGGTTCAGGTATGTTGAAAAGACAAAAACTTATGGTTACCTTGTTTTGTACTTACTTAAGAATGATAAACATGTTTTTTCTTTCTTGACTTTGTATCTTCACTTGCTAGATGCCTGGTTGTTCAAAGTAACTAATGGTTTTCTAAGGGAAAATTAGGCAATCCAAGCAAATAAGAATAATCCTCGAATATTAAAATGGGAAGGCGTTGCTTCCCTAAAAATAAGTTTTACCAAGATGTATAAGTTTTATAATGACAAGAGCTGTCTAATAAGTATTACATATATTTTTAGATTGGTTATGAAAAAATTATTAAATAATAGATAACTTGCCTAACAACAAATTTGGGTTTATTTTATGCAGAGAGGATTATTAAAAAATACTCCAACTAAGCATGTAGGAGAAAGACACGCCTTATTAAAATATTATAAAGGATTACAGGGAATCAATCCCACACTGGGTCTATAATATGAGTATATTATTCAACTCAATTAGAATGTGATGATTGAATTCAAATTGCTGCAAGTTGTTTAATTTGTTTTCATTATTTCTATTGCAACAACACCCTAACATGAATATACCACCCATTGAAGTGGACAAAGATAAATAGCATTGGACACCTGTTGATGATGAATATGAACTAGATAAACAACCATTTATTCAGAACAAATATGAAGTAGATAACTCGCACAAAAGAAATGTTATGTGCTATTTTTAACATTCTAATCGCTTAAAAAACAAAGTTTAATTTAATCAGTTATATGTAAAGTTTTTGTCTTTGTTTTCTAAACACAAACTAATACGAACCACACCAGGAACTGATGCAACCTTAAACAATTTAGTCTGCAAGTTCGAATCTAAACCTGTAATTGAATGAAACATCGACCCAATAAGATGCCACAATCAGTTATGGATGATATGATTGATAACTCAAGAGTTTGAACGCCATGGAAATCTAATAAGTTCAAAGAGTTAGTTTAAGAATCAAAGAGAATTAACTCTCTCACCAATTGCATCAAAACCGATATCTATATGTTATTGGATGTAAGTATATTATATAAGGTTGGTTACAAGAATTTTTGGAAATAAATCCTAAAACAAAATCAAATCAGAATCTTAATATAAGCAAATAAGGAAAGAATCTAAATTAAATCAAAATCCTTATCAAAATCTTATTTTAGTTATTTTTAATAAATTATGTTATTTTAGAATAAATTGTGTGCTTAGATCATATAATTAATTGCGGGCAAGTGGAAGTGCAAATTTCAAAAAAGAATGTTGTGCAATAGATTGGCAAAAATAAGGAAAGAACTTGGCTATAGAAGAGTGGAAACGAATCTGGAACAATATTCTTAACGGGATTCTTACCTTAACAAAGTCAACTCTATTAACATGTTAAGAAGGCAACCTGCCTATAATCCCTACTATAACACCATCCAAGAGGGAGGAATCACCTCAAATTTTCATGGTCACAAGGTTTCCAATAGAATGAAATAATAGCTCGAGCTCCTTAAGCTTTTTAGCCAACCTTTCAACAATTTAATTAGAACTTCTTATAGGCTAAACCATGGGAAAAAGAAATTCAAAACATACTAAAGTCTACAAAGGATGCTATGACAGAATAGAAGACTGAGGTGAGAGCCATCCAAATTTCTTAAGCACAAAAAGTGCAATCCATGTTTAGCCTTAAGATGATGATGGGACAATTAGCTTCATCAGTTTAGAATATGGTAGCGAACATAGAGAAAGAAAAATTTGCAAGTTCACCAGTTCTTAATCCTAAAGATGTATATAAAGTTGGATCTAGTTCAAACCATTAGCATGAAAAGGTGAAATCTATTATGATCTTGAGAAAAGGAAAATTATTTGACAATAAGGTAGAGGTTCTAACAAGAAGGACATTTGAACCTACTAATTCAGATTTAGTTCCATCAAAAGACTCATCACTAAATGATATAGAAGAAAGCATCCTACCACCTTACATTCTTAAGGCTTCTATTCCTCAAAGGTGAAGAAAGGGATTTCAATAGGTGAGACTACATAAATCTTCAAGCATGTAAGTATAAATATCCCTTTACTTGAAGTAATTAAGCAAATTCTTTCTTTTGTTATGTTTTGAAAAGATTTATGCACCAAAAGAGAAATTGCACGTTACCAAGAAGGCATTTCTAACTAAACAAATAAGTAAGTTTTTTCAATGTAAAATGCCACCAAAATTTAAGGATCAAGGTTCTCTTACTATCTTTTGTGTTATAGGGACCCAATTGTTTGATAAAACATTATTAGATTTAGGAGCTAGTGCTAATATTTTCCCATATTCTACTTATAATCAACTTGGGCTAGGTCAATTACTTTCAACTTCCATTGTTTTGCAACTTGGTCATAGGTCAATGAAAATACCTTATGGTATTTGTTGGGTTAATTCTACTACTATGGATGTAATTGCACAAGTGTACACAACAAGTAATATACTGATGAGTATTCAAATCGTCTCCACACGGATTGATATTACTAGACTTTCTACAACATTCTTAACAGTGCAGTTTTGTTTTAATTGAAACAAGGTAATTTATAAAACTAGTGAACTAAATAAACTAAAATGGCAATAAATAAAATGCAATAAAGAAAATTGTCACAACAAACATAAGGATGAAAGCAATTGGAATAAAGTAGTTTAATAAATAAACTCTCTTAATAGCACTGACTAGTTTCTCAATTATAATATTATGCTATAACATTTATTACAACACTGGGCAAAATCACTCGTGCATCATCAACTGTCACCAATTGGATATCTTATATCTAATGTAACCTAACAGTAACCGATTGTTATGCCAATATTAAATATAGCATTACCCATTTTAGGTTTCACTTGCCCTACAAGGTAAATCCCTATATCTAGTTCTTCACTAATTTTAAATCAAGCATGACCCTATTCAAATTGAGATTTACTCAACTTGGGAAACCCAATCTAAAACCAAGTATTGTCTTAATCGATTCCACTAAGTCAGACCTTTTTTAGGCTCTTTCTCAGCTAGTATCTACTAAATGGGTGGTCAACTGAAATAGGGAATTGAAATAAATACTATTAAGACAAAATGTTACAGCAAATACAAAGCAAAACACTTATGTCAGTCAAATATCCATTAAGATTGTTTATCACTCAACAACAATCAAATTCAGTTCATGATTCGCAATAGAACAGTAAATAAAAAATTTCAGCCACCAAATACATTCCCATCAATAAATAAAAAATCAAGAAAACTAAGGAAAGAATTGACGTTCGCTTAATCTTGAGATGTTCCCTTCTTGTTCACTATTGATCCTCTATTGTAGCCCTCAATCCTTTTTATTTTCTATTTTTCTATTGTTTTTCTTTGTGTTTTTTCCTTAAGTAATGGCCCTCTCTTTTTCTTCTCATGAGTATTTCTTTTATAACTCAAAATTAGGACAACTGAAAATGTGTGGTGTGCATCCTTCATTTTTGGAAACTCTAGATCGAAATCTTTTAATTATTTCATGCAAAATCTTCTTTGTCAATGCTTTAGAATTGCTGCAGCAATGATTACAGCATCTGCATTATTCCAAATTTGTTTCAATTCTTATATAGCTAATAAGTTCTTTCATTATTTTTGCCAGCTGCTGCAGCAGTATTCCTTCCCTGAAACTTAAACTTTCGGTCACCTACAATTATACACATAATCTAAGTACAAAATGCTCTTAAATAATTCAATTTATAGAAAATTAAACTAGATTCACTCATGAAAAATGTAACAAAAATGCAACAAAAACACATTATTTACTCTCTAAGTAATCTTGATTTACGCCTAAAGATACTATGATAACTCTCATTTCCTAGTGTTATAAATATTACAGATAATGTGTTGTCATATTCACAAGTAGACATAAATTGATTTCAAGTTGTCACACTAAAATTGAAAATTGATTAGTAATTAGATAATTGTTAATTTGAACTGTAATGGATTCCATAGCTTTAGACTCTTGAATTTTTGTATTAATTTATTTGTTTTAATTTTAATTGCATCTTTAATTTTTGTTTTTTTTAAAAATATTATCTTTTGTAACTAAGGTAGAGTTTTAGTTAACTTATATTAGATTTAACTTTTTTAAAAGTTGACAGTCCTGTGGGCTCGAACTCATTATTCACCGTGTATACTCAAATAGACTCGTGTGCTTGTGAGTATTTTAAAATTAGCACGACACCCTATCTTATTAATTAATTTTCATCTTTACCTAAATAAGTTTAATAATTAGCTAATGAGGCAAGGTGTAACGGAAGCAAAAATTGATACGATAAAGAACACTAAATATTGTTCTAGTACTGTATCAAGCCAACACGATTAGTTTATGCTCTAATCGAAGCGTGACTAGATATCGTTCTAACCAAACGACTCAATGAGATTTTTAATAGTGCATAATGCGAGATTAGATGACGCTCTAATCCAAACGACTCTACAAGAGAAATTTTGATAGATAATCCCAAAAGGAATTATAAAAGAAGATTTTTATTGAATGATTGAATATGAAGTTCTCAAAATAATTACAAGACATCTCTATTTATAATAGAGGAAACCCACTTCCCTAAGTTAACTTAAAAAAGGAAAGTAAATCACAATTATAATGGAAATAAAATATACTTTCCCTAAGTTAACTTAAAAATAGAAAACTAAATTACAATTATTATGGAAATAAAAGACTAGGACACATACCATAATTAACTCAAATTAAAATAGAAAGTCCTAAAATAATAAAATTCTAGAATCTTAAAATTCCTAAAATAACGTTCTATATTAGTCTCCTACTCTTGAAAGAAACTCGTCCTCCAGTTTGAATATTGTCTAGAGGGTGAAACTTGTGGTGTAAAACCAAATCATCTTGCAAATTCGAACATGCGGTCTTCTCATCAATCTTTCTCAAGACTTTGAAGAATCTATACTTTATCAACTTCCTTTGCTTGTACACTCTTTGGGCCGATGAAGACTTCCAAGATTGAACAACGATCAAATAACTCTTGCCCTTCCTCAATTCTTGCTCAATGCGCTCTCCAATAAATTTCACATTTTCAATCAAATCTTCTTCAAGCACAATCTTCCTGTCTTCAATGTGAATAGGTAGAACCATTTCAATCATTTCAACTTTTTCAACTTGATTATATTGTACAACCTTGATTGTACTTTTAGGACTAATGCACAAATCAAGGATAGGTTGTTCTTCTTCTTTAAAAGTTCTAGAGAGATAAAAAATCTCATCATCTTCAATGCTTCTCTTGTCCTCCAAGGAAATATTATGCACATTCTCACTTGGATTGCTAGATTGAAATTTTAAATCAAGAATAAATTGTACCTTTTCCTCCAACATCTTACACGAGTCCTCTTTCTCAATGATAGGTGAACTTAATGGTGCATTTTCAGGCACTATTATAGAAACAGACCATTGCTTGGTTAAATTTTTGACAATTCCTTTAATCATATCATTTAAGCTTCTTTGTCATTGTGGCTTAATTTACGATTCAATTTGCTTGGCTAAATGAATTGCATGCTGTAAAGTATTGATAGTGTATATAGGCATCCTTTCTTGAATTTGTAAATCAAGCCCTTTCACAAATCTTATAACTGTATTCTCTTTAGGCTCATAATAATAATTGCATCCATAAAGTTGTTCAAACTCATAAGTATAAGTAGAAATAGATCTCGTACCTTGTTTTATCAAACAATAATCAAGAGGAATAAACTAAGATCACAAAATAAGCTTCATACAAGTCCATGATCGAATTTTGCATTTGCCTTTATCAAGTTGAGAAGTTTGCAACTCATCCCACCATTCTGAAACACTTATGCGTAATCTACTAGTAGCAAATGATACTTAGTCTTCTTTAGGAGTGCGCTAAAATATAAACCAATGCTCAACCTTATCCAACCAATCAAGAAAGTTGTTTGGATGAGTGTATGCAGATAATTCCGATACATGATAAATAGGAGGACAAGGATGTTACTTTGCCATTCATGGTCAAATTTCACACAATGGAAAATTCACAACGAAGGCTTAACTCTCAGGTACGGTATGGTCATGATTCGGAGTGAATATGGTAAGAGAGGGTTGTTTTAAAAGAGTTAGGGGCTAAAATGAAAAATTAATCAAAAGTTTAGGTAAAACGGTAATTAAGTGAAAGTTTAGTTTTTTTGGTGATGGTGGTTGGAAATCCAACAAGGATGGGTGGATCTAGAAGGTTTAGGGCTGGTGAGTATGATTGTGATGGTGATTTGCTCGAAAAGGTGGTGTTTTGGCCAGTATTTAGAGTTAAAGGCGACCGTTTAATGTTGGCTTTGATTCCAGCGATGGGTTGGTCAATCAAAGGTGGAGAAAGGTGAAAGAGGTTGAGGTAGTTGAGAGGATTAGATTGAGGGCAGTGGTGCTAGCTAAATCAGGGCAGAAACCAGCCAACGACAACGGCGGCTTTCACAGTGGTTTGGCAGTTATTTTGGTACGTTTCTGGTGCCTACAGTGGTGGGATGGTGGTGGTTGATGGCAAGGATTGGTCAGCAGCGTTTGGGTGTCTGGATGGTGGTGGATGTTGTGGGAAAGGACGAAGATTGGTGGCAGGTTGGCTATACGCGATGACTGTGATGGTGGTTTATGTTTAGATTTTCTTTTGGTTTTTTTTCTTTTTTTTGGAATAAACAATGATGGATTTAGTATATATGGATATCGGTATCCAAGAAAGCTGTGAAATTGGCACAAAACCGCTCTAATACCAACTAATGAGGTGAGACGTAGTGAAAGTAAAAATCGATAGAGTAGAGAACACTAGATATCGTTATAGTACTTGATCAAGCCAACGCGATTAGTTTACACTCTAATCGAAGTGTGATTAGATATCGTTCTAACCAAATGACTCAATGAGATTTGTAATAATGCGTAATGCGAGATTAGATAACGCTCTAATTCAAACGACTCTACAAGAGAGATTTTGATAGATAATCCCAAAAGGAATTATAAAAGAAGATTTTTATTGAATGATTGAATAAGAAGTTTTCAAAATAATTACAAGGCCTCTCTATTGATAATAGAGGAAACCCACTTCCCTAAATTAACTTAAAAAGAGAAACAAAATCACAATTATAATGGAAATAAAATATATTTTTCCTAAGTTAACTTAAAAATAGAAAACTAAATTACAATTATTATGGAAATAAAAGACTATGACACATACCATAATTGACTCAAATTAAAATAGAAAGTGCTAAAATAATAAAATTCTAGAATCTTAAAATTCCTAAAATAACGTTCTACATCATTAGCATTATTACCCACTTTATACCTTGTGATAATATAGTGGTAAACTATTATTATTTTTATCTTTCATTTTCTTCAACTTAGTATTATTTATCTTTATAATTTTTAATGAATATTTTTCACGTAAAACTTCATAAAACATCAATAAAACTTATTAACATATACTAATTTAGAATATTAAAGAATTTTATTCAATTGAACATGATTTTGTTACGATGATGTGTTGTTTCATTTATGTTGTTTAATATGCTTGTTATTTGTTTAACATTTATAATTTGTAATCGAATAAATGTAAAAATATTAATTTTCATATTTTTAAAGTAAAAAAAAAAATTGATACTTGTTTTTAGTAATTCAGACAAAAAATAAACATATTATTCAAACTTAGACATTCAGCTCTATTCAGAATTTAGATTAATTCAGATTTGCTCAGATTTTAGATAAATTGAAAAAAAATCGCCAAGTAAATTTGACAACAATGTGATGCATAATTGAAATATTGAGTTGTATAATTAAACATATCTAATAATTATAGGTATAGCTTGGTAACAATAAATAAGAGCACTATAAATGGAAAGAAATGTTTATCCATTGCTATAAACATATGAATAATGATTTAGTAGGTAACTGTGTCATTTTTATGGCAAAAGACTCTGCCACATGATGTGGACCGATTAATCCATAATGTTAACAATAGTTATAGAGAATCATAAAATTGTCCTACATGTTTATGCGCTTATTTTCCATATTTGTAGATGCAATTTTTTAAAAGTACTACAGGTAAAAAATTGATGATGTGAGATAATGAGTACAACTTTGAAAAATCTGTCTTATAGACATATGAAATAATCTTAATTTAGGGAAAAAAAATAAAAGTAATAAAAGTATTAATCTTAATCATATATGTTTGTAGCATGGATTGTATTGTATATTTAAATATCTTATAAAATTTAGTAAAGATTAGTTTATTTAATTATTGTTATAAAAATTCCATCTATCATCAAAGTTTGTTGATGTTAATTCTAATATTCTTGTCACTTGGCCTTTGGCCGGGTGGTCAATTGGAGGCCAATAGTTCAAACCCCTACAAATAGGGCTGGGCATCAGATCTAATATTGTTATATGACTTTGATGGAATTCTTCGTATTACCTCAAGAGAAAATTCTTTAGCCGAACATGCCCGCTATGATAAGTAAATATTATACTCCTGTTGCATGCCTGCTATAATGTGATTTAGAGTGTATATCTACTTCTCAAGAGCAAATTTATTCGTGATTATATGACCAATAACCTGACTCATTGTTTGATTAAGCCCCGTAAGCTCACTACAACAAGTGTGTGTATTGTTACATCTTAACACTACCTATCATACATTATCTTGATTAAATACTCTCAAGGAAACATTGTATAGCTGTAATACTAAATTATATTTGTAATCAAACAACTTGCCCACATAAATATCATTTGACCTAATATTTTTAACCAAGTCCAAAGAAACCAAGCCCAAAGGCAAAATTCAAGTAATACTTACAAGTGGATCAACTATTAGGCCCTTCGAATAAGGCTTGGAGTTACAGGCCAACTTCGACACATTTCATGTTTGTTCTCAAAATGAGGCAAATCTTGACTACCACTAGTTAGGCCCTTATCATGCACAGTGTACCCATCATCGAAAGTATTATCAAAATGACCATTGGCACTATTATCAATATAAGCATAAAAAAGATATAAAGTATTATCGAAACGACCATTATCAGTTGGAGCATAAAAAAGATCATCATCCTCATCCTCAATTGGACTATGGTACGACTTAACATTAATGCTATCTGCTGGTGTATAATTCATGTCATCAACGAGATCAACATTATATTGTAGAGGAGAGTAACCTTGTTGCAGTGATGTTGTCGTCAGTGGTAACACTTCTTCATTAATATATCATTATTGTAGCATATTGAAGAGTAATGTTGCTATATTGATGTCATTACTAATAAAATCTATTTTTCAATATTAAGGACGGAAATGCTCAATTTGTACACTATTTGAGTCTTTTGTACCACTGTCTTTTAATTATGTACTTTAGGAGATTTGATAGCAAAAATAGGGATGCACCCATCATTCGTCGAATTAAAGCTTATAGGTATCAAGACACTTGCCATTTCATCATCAAGTAAGGGTGGGCAAAACATCAGACCTAATCTGATCTGAAAAATATTGGGTTCAGATCGAATTGGGTTGTGAACAAAACCTGATCAGATGCTTTTGTGTCAACTCGATCAGATTATGATCATATCAGGTTTCACCTAATCCGATTCAAAAACCCGATCGGGTTGACACAAAATTTAAAACCTGAAATTGCTAAACAATTCCTAAACACTCACATACACGAAATCACAATTCACAGACACTAACCATTACAATATACAACAAAGTGCAAATCATTACAACATGTCAACAACACAGTAACATAGTGCACACGGCAAAGCATCTACCATCCAGCCACCACGGACTAATGACACAACGGCACACGTATACAACCATACCAACCCACAAAGCACAACCTCCCTTGCTTACCTTCCATTACCGATGGTGACAAGTGGCAGCTACACAGCCCAGACGGTCACACCTACAGCCAAACAAAGGAAACAAAAATGGTTAAAAACACACACTAAGCTCACGGAGCAAGCTCGATCCGACCACCAAACACCAGCAATAACCGAGGGCCAATGCCAACTGAAGCTGTTCCACGAGAATCGTAACTTAATTAACCTATTTGCTACCTCCAAGTGCTGGATAGCTGCTCCACTTCCATGCCTCCACTCCTCCACTATCACACTACCTGATTCAAGCTCCATTCGACCCGTTAAGCTCCATCCCAAGCTCTAAAGTCTTTGGGCCGTTATCGATACTTGGCTAATAAATATGGTATATGATATGGTTACATACATTATATATAATCCAAATCTGATTTGATCCGTACTCAAAATGAACCGATTTGATCTGAATTAAATTAAAATCGAATCGGATTGGGTTATAGGTTCGGGTTGAGTTCGGATGAATTTTTATCTAACCCGATCAACGTAAAACCAGATCAGGTTGATCTAAACCTAACTTGAACTTGATTTTGCCCAGCCCTATCATCAAGTAAGTCAATAGATAATGAATATATAGATTGGGTAAAACATTTTAAGCTTAAAATTGTCTTCAATATGATATAATTATTCAAATTTATTTACAAAACATTACACATTCTTGCAAGAAATTTGTCAAGCTTACAATCTTTCAAAACCAAAAAAGCTCTATTAAGTACTTAAAATTGCCATCTATCAATTCCTTCCATAATCCATCAAAACACATTTTAAGAACAACTAACTCTATTAAGCCTGAATAATTAAGAAAAGATAAAAAAAATTATTACTTAGTAAAATAACTGTCAAAATGTGCGATAGACACTAGTCGTACATGAGGTTATGCGACAAGCACTTGTTGCACATTTTCTAGGTTAGTCTCCAACTCACTTTCACTCAAAATATCCACATAAATTTAAAATAATCGAAAGGAAAAAAAATATAGATTGTGTAAAAACAAATACTAACTTTAACTTCTTACTTTCCAATTGATAATTTTGCCTATGTATGCATGTTTGTTTCTTAAATTTGGTAAGTAGAGGGTGGTGAGTAAAAGATGGTGAATTTTTGTTAAGATGTGATTTGTTTGGTATTTTGTTAATAGGTCTGAGGTATTTAGGTCCCAAAATTACATGTATGGCTAGATATGATAGAAAAACTTAGGGTGGCTGATTTCGATAACTATAAAATATTTTGGGTTATTTTTGTAAATTTCCCCTACAATTTGGAATTGATTGGTAATTAGATAATTGTTAGGTTGAACTACGGTGGATTCTAAACCCTAGTAGCTTTAAATCTCTTGAATTGTTGTGTTAACTTATTTGTTTTAAGTTTATTTACATCTTTAATTTTATATTTCTCAAAAAAATTATTTTCCTTTTTAACTAGGGTAGAGTTTTAATTAGCTTAAATTATATTTAACTTTCCTAAAAATTGACAATACCTGTGGGTTCGACCTCATTATTCCTTTTCTATACTTTAGTAGACTATTCACTTGCGAGCAGGAAAGAAAATATTTTGCACAACATGTTTTTGGCATCATTTCTGGAGATTGTATTGGGAAATCAATTTAATTTTGATTATTTTATTTTGAATTATAGTTTATGTTAATAAAAAAAAATAACTTTTTTTGCTTGCATTTGTTAGTTTCATTTGTTATTATTATTATTACTATTTTTATGTTTGACTTTCGTTGGCCATTTGTTTCCATGAATTAATGCTTTTGGTTTATTAATAATAGCTTTTTATTATTACTATTTAATATTGTTTCTTTAGTTTATTTTTCTGTTATTATTCAATTCTTTCTTCTATTTCTTTTTACAGTTTTAGGCTTTAAGTCACAGCAATTAAACTAAAGTTTTTTCTCTATAATAGTTAGCTTTTATAACAACTTATCAAGTTAGTTTCTTTTTTCTTTTTCTTATATTTTTTATTTTTTATTTTTTATTTTTTTATTATTCTTGTGTAATTGCATGCTTGGTCAAGGATCTCTATTGTGTGATTTAGAGCCTATAGATAGTGAAATTGAGAGAACTTGTTATCAAAGAAAGAAAGCTACTTTAAAAGAAAAGGTTGAATAAATTGAGAAAAATATAATTGAAGATAAAATGGCTAGAGAACCACAAGAAAAACCTTTTTAAAATTACTTTAGTCCATTACTGGTTCCAAATATAGCTATTAGGAGTTTTAAATAAAATTTAATGTCCTTAATTGTCTCCCATCCTTTTATGGCTTAGATAATGAAGATCCCTATAATCATTTAAATGATTTTTTATACTGTGTGCCAAACTTTTAAATATGAAGATTTTTCTGTGGATGATGTTAAGCTTCGTTTGTTTCCATTCTCATTGAAAGATAGAGCTAGATCATGGTTTAACACACTGCCAGCTAATAGCATTACTTCTTAAGAGAGAAAGGTTGAGAAATTTTTGAATAAATATTTTCTTATTCATAAGGCTAATGCTATTTACAAGAAGATTTTAGAGTTTACACAAAAAGAGGATGAACAATTATTTGAAGCATGGGAGAGATTTAATGACTTATTGTTAAAGTATCCTCATTATACGTTTGCAAAAATGCATCAATGCTGATAATTTTTATATGGACTATTGCCACATATTCAAGAGTGGTTGATGGACACTACTAGAGATGAGCTTATGTCCAAGAATATGACAGAATTTTGGAACTTTTTCTAGTGATAAGTAGATAATTCCCAACAAAGGAATCAATCTTCAAGGAATATAAAGAAAATAAGAGGAATACTATAGTAGTGGATTTGGTTTAGATATCAAAGAACTCAAAACCTACATGGGGGGAATTTCTCGTCAGTTGGCCTGATTGGTCAATGTTAATCTTAGTGCGCCATATGCTTATAAATGGTCTGAACAGGATTCTTACCCTAACTAAGTCAACTCTATTAACATGCTAAGAAGGCAGACTACATATAATCCCTATTGTAACACTATCGCGGAGGGAGGAATCACCTTAAATTTTCATGGTCATAAGGTTTCCAATAGAATGAGAACTTCTTATAGGCTAAACCATGGGAACAAGAAATTCAAAGCATACTAAAATCTATAGAGAATGTTATGACAGAATAAAGGATTGAGGTGAGGGTCATCCAAATTTCTTAAGCACAACAAGCGTAATCAATGTTTAACCTTGAGAGGATGTGGGACAATTAGCTTCATCAGTTTAGAATATTGCAGCTAACATAGAGAAAGAAAAATTTTCAAGTCAACCAGTTCCTAATTTGACAGCGAGGAGTATATGAAGTTGGATATAGTTCAAACCATCAGCATGAAGAGGTAAAATCTATTATGATCTTAAGAATAGGAAACTTATTTGACAATAAGGTGGAGGTTCTAATAAAAAGGACATCTGAACCTAGTAATTTAGATCTAGTTCCATCACAAGACTCATCACTAAATGATCTAGAAGAAAGCATCCTACCACCTTACATTCTTAAGGTTTTGTTTCCTCAAGGTGAAGAAATGGACTTCAATAGGTGAGATTGCAATAATCTTCAAGCATATAAGTATAAATATCCCTTTACTTGATACAATTAAGCAAATTACTTCTTATGTTAATTATGTTTTCAAAAGATTTATGGACCAAAAAGAGAAATTGCATGTTACCAAGAAGGCATTTCTAACTAAACAAACAAGTAATTTATTTCAATGTAAAATGCCACAAAAATTTAAGGATCTAGGTTGTCCTACTATCTCTTTTGTTATAGGGACCCAATTATTTGATAAAACATTATTAGATTTAAGAGCTAGTGTTAATATTTCGCTATATTCTACTTATAAGCAACTCTGGCTAGGTCAATTACATTCAACTTCCATTGTTTTGCAACTTGCTCATAGGTCAATGAAAATACACTGTGGTATTATAGAGGATGTGTTGTTATATTCATGAGTAGACATAAATTGATTTCGAGTTGTCACACTAAAATTCAAAATTGATTGGTAATTAGATAATTGTTACTTTGAACTGTGGTGGATTCTAAAACCATGGTACCTTCAGTCTCTTGGATTTTTGTATAAATTTATTTGTTTTAATTTTAACTGCATCTTTGATTTTTATTTTTTTAAAACAAAATATTTTCTTTTCTAACTAGGGTAGAGTTTCAATTAACTTATATTAGATTTAACTTTTCTAAAAATTAACAGTCTCTATGGGCTCGATCTCATTATTTCTCCTGTCTACTCAAATAGACTCATGTGCTTGTGAGGATGTTAAAATTAGCACAACACCCTATCTGATTAATTAATTTTCATCCTTACCTAAACAAGTTTAATAATTAGCATTCTTACCCATCTCTATACCTCATGATAATATAGTGGTAGACTATTATTATTTTTATCTTTTTATTTTCTTCAAATTAGTATTATTGATCTTTATAATTTTTAATGAATATTTTTCACATAAACTTCATAAACATCAATAAAACTAATTAACATATACGAATTTAGATTATTAAAGGGTTGTATTCCATTGAATACGATTTTGTTATAATAATATATTATTTGATATATGTTCTTTAAAATATTTATTATTTGTTTAAAATTTATAATTTGTAACAGAATAAATGTACAAATACTAATTTTCATATATTTTTAAGTTAAAAATAAAACAAGCTTAATACTTGTTTTTAGTAATTCAAACAAAAAATAAAAAGTTCATGCATTCTTAAACATTCAACACTATTCAGAATTCAAGTTAATTTAGGTTTATTCAAAATTTAGATAAACAAAAAACAAACAAACGCCAACTAAATTTGACAACAATGTGATGCATAATTGAAATATTGAGCTGTATAATTAAACATATCTAATAATTATAGGTATAGCTTGGTAACAATCAATAAGAGCACTATCAATGGAAAGAAATATATATGCATTGCTATAAATATATGAATGATGATTTAGTAGGTAACTATGTCGTTCTTATAATGTTGACAATACTTATAGAGAATCATAAAATTGTCCCCCATGTTTATGCGCTTATTGTCCATATTTGTAGATCCAATTTTTTAAAAGTACTACAGGTAAAAAATTGATGGTGTGAGATAATTATTACAACTTTGAAAAATCTGTCTCATAAACAAACATATGAAATAATCTTAATTTAAGGAAAAAAATAAAAGTAATAAAAGTACTAATCTTAATCATATATGTTGTAGCATTGATTATATTGTATATTTAAATATCTTATAATATTTAGTAAAGATTAGTTTATTTAATTATTGTTATAAAAATTCCATCAATCATCAAAGTTTGTTGATGTTAATTCTAGTATCGTTGGCACTTGGCCTTTGGCTGGGTGGTTAGAGCTCCAGCAATTCAAACCCCAACAAATAGGGCTTGGTATCGGATTGAATTCGGATCAATCCGATTTGTTCTTATTCGGATTGGATTCAGATTTAGAGCTGAATTCGATTAGATAAGAATTTTGTAATCCGATCAGAGTTGATTCAGATTAGATCGGATTTAGATTCATCTAATTAATCCGATTAGATTGCACTTGCAATTACAAAAACAAAAAAATTAAATATAAATAAAAAAAATTAAAAGACGAGTCTTTCTAAATCTATTAAATCAGTCTAAATAATCTAATTAATAAGGATTCTGCCAAAAATTCAGCAAAGTCTCCCATATAATTATGACATAAAGAAACCTACAAATTAATAAAACAATCACTCCCAAAAATAATTCCAAATACAACTAAATTCATTAATCAATCTTCTCAATTAAATACCAAATCACTCAAATATCTAATATCAGAGAAAATACATAGGTTATTCTCAATCTCTGAAATATAACCAATTATACAGTCCAAAATATCTTAATAAAAATATCTAAGACTCCTATCACCATCACGTGGCCATAATTTCAAAAAAACTATTGTTGTTAGGTCGACTGTTGTATTAGTAAATCTCTTGTGGGGTGGGGGAGAAATATAATAAAATGGGGTAAGTATAAAACTCAGTGAGCTTAGTGAGTGGATAATAATTTTTGAAAATAACTCCACTCAACACAATTTCATCAAAATATCACAAGAACTTAAATAAACTTGTTTACTTTAAATCATGTACTAAAATAACAATATCACATAATATAGTATAAAATTGATAAAATCATAACACTTATAATATCAATAAGGAATACTGAAAACTATCACCAAACAAGTAACTAAGGGAAATAATCTCATTATATCGGATCTCGACAGACAGGCAATGACGTACTGGGTACAATCACGCACCGAAGCTAAATGGATAGATTCGGAAATACCATCTCATATCTCATCATATCTGTGCATGCATAATCTGGTCCCCAAAAGGCAAAGTTTCCCAAGTACAAAAACCTCCGTGTGTACTTAGATTGACCCCAAAAGCCTCATATCTCATCATATCATCTATATCACTGATCTAGAGGGGAAGGGTATTGTCTAATGATTTTAAAAAGAGATTATTATACTTATATTTATATAGCTTTATAAACATATATATAAACATATAATCTCATCCAAAGTCTCATTTCCTTTTTTATTTAACATATCTTAAATCTATTTCCTTTTCTTTAAAATATTATCATGCATATATTCAAAATCAATAATAAAATCATTAATCAAACATATTTTTAACTATAAATACCAATACGCAGATAAAATTCATTTCTACAAAATCATTAAATTGAAGCATTTGAAACTTATTTCGTAAACATGCTTTACTATCGTAATAAACTATGAAAATAGGTTTTGTATATTCCATTCACAGTGACGATATCCCAACTCAGTATCGATAACGTTTGCGGATTGGTTCTCATTCGCGGATTCTCCTAATTCAAAGAAATAACATAATTAACTTTTGTAAATGTGAATTCTAACTAATAAACTCGAAACGACGTTTATCCATAATAAAATATTCTTGAATTCCTAAAATTGCTAAAATGCCCCCGATATCAAAATTTACCAATTTTTTTTAGAAAGTCCCAGATTACCAAACTACCCTCAATTCAGATTCCAAAAAAAAAACCACGAGTTATGAATTTACGAAATTTTTGTGAAAATATAAATTACCAAAATGCCCCTAACAACATAAATTACTGAATTACCCCTGAAATCTCAAATTACCTAAATGCCCTAATATGAAATTACTAAAACATCCATTATTTCAAAATTATAGAATTACCCCTGACGTTTATAAAATTACTAAATTGGCTCTATCGGTCAACGGTGATCGTAGTTCAGTCAACAGCAATAGGAAGCTTAGGTCTAATAGTTCTAACCTGGGTGAGCCCAATGATACTTGCGGTGACCTCCCGCGTGAAGTGATGGCGGTGGATTGAGATTCCAAAGCCATGAACTTTCCGTCAGTTGATCAGCAAAAATCTGACCGTTTAAGGCAATGAGATCGGTCGAAAAATGATGAGGCTGAGCTGAGGAAGAAATCCCAAGTGGTGGCATGGCCAAAATCTAGCAAGATCGATGGTGGAGAGAAATGAGTTTGTCACAGGTTTCTGAGTTAGATCGCCGAAGTTCTAGTTGGTTTTCAGCGATGATGATGGCAGGGATACGTCGGCTGGCTCTCAAACTTCAGATCGGTGGCTTGCTAGGCCGGTGAGGTGGCAAAAAATGAGAGATTCGTTCGGTCGGGTCAACAGCTTTTCTCTCTCTCCTCTCTTTCTCTCTCTCTCTCTCTCTTCTTTCTATTTTAAGAAAATTCAATGCCTCTCTCTCTCTTTCTTTCCATAAATAGAAACCGAACTTTTTTTTTTGGCTTCATACAAATTAAGCTAATGCCATACCCTAGTGCTAAAATAAAATCCAACTACGCAGCCATTGAATCGTGTTTGAATTGTCTCGATTTTATGTCATGACAAATTTAAATTATTCAAGCACGATTAATTTAATAACCGCATCTGATAAGTCTATGAAATGAGAGTTATCTATAGCACTTATGGATTTAAATCATTATTACTTAAAGAGTAATTGACATGTTTTTATGGTATTTTAGTTAAATTTTGCATAATCTTATATTTTAGTTTATTTTCAACAAAATAGGCTGTTTTAGAATAATTGTTTGCTGAAATCATGTCCTTAATTGTAGGCAACTGACAGTGCAATTTTCAAGAAAGGAATATTGTTCAATGGGCTTGCAAAAATGAGGAAAGAAATTGGCTGCGGAAAAATGAAAATGAGTATGAAACAATACAAATGTTGTAGCCAGTGCTGTAGCAATCTTGGAGCAATAAAAGAGAAAAAATAAAAGAGAAAATTTTAAGTGAATCTTAGAAAAAAATATCAATTTATCGTTTTTAAATTTGGAAAATACGTGCCATAGACATCAAGTTACCTAATTTTTAATCTATAAATGAAGCATGCACATAAGGGAAAAGACAGAGTCATCAACTGTAAGAAAAAACCAAAAGGGAAAAAAAGAAAACAACAAAGAATAGAAAAATTCCAAGGTTGAACAAAAAGATTAAAGGCGAGAGGGAGAAGAAATTAGGAATCTAGAAGGGTCACTGGCTTTTATCTTTATTCTACTTGTTCTCTTTGATTTGTGATGATGTATATAATGGTTAAAACTATTTTTGTCTCTGTTTTGTAACAAATTATGAAATATTTTTATTTTTAATTGAGTGATAAACAAACTTGATGGTTAATTGACTGAATTTTATGTGCTGTTGCATAATTTCTATAGAATTTTATTTTGATAATAATTAATTTAATTCACTATTTCAACTGACCACTCATTTAGTGATACTAGCTAAGAGAAAGCCTAAAAAAGGCATGTTTTAATGGACCATAGCAGAACAATACTTGGTTTTATATTAGGTTTCCCAAGTTGGGTTAACTCAATTTAAATAGAGCCGTATTTAATTTAAAACCAGTGAAGAACTAGACATACAAATTCACCTTGTAGGGTATTAGGAACCTTGATCATATGATGTTATATCTTATGTGGCGTAACAACCGGTAATTGTTAGATAGCATATAGATATAAGAATTCCAACAGGCAACAGCTGATGATGCATTAGAGTTCTGTCCAATGCTGTAGTAATTGTTGTAGCAATGGTACTGTAATAAAAAAAAGTCAATACCATTAAGTGAGTTGATTCACCAAACTATATTATTCGTAATGGTTATATTCATATGTAAGGCGTGTTAATTTATTTTTATTGCATTTCATTTCCTATTACTTAGATTACTTGTTTAATTAGTTGACAAAAGAATTTAATTTAATTGAATTTGCACCATATTAATTGATGTAGCAATTCTAATAACATCAATCCCTATAGAGATGATACTTGAATACTTATCATTATATTACTTGTTGTGTACACTTGCACACTAACACTAATACTTTAAGAGATTAAACCCACATCACAACAGCGTCCAATTCACTCACAACGATTTGTAACCAATTCAACAACTTAAAAAAAATTACCAACGAAATTAAAAATACATAAAACACACTATTAAAGAAAATAATGTGCATATGGTACAACGGATTTGAGTTTTTTGAATTACTTATGAATCTGTTTTTGATTTGCTAGTATTCTCCTTTTTTTTTTGGTAATTGTAAAATTGCTTTTTTTATTTAACTTTCCTACCCTTAGGATACAATTGTTACTGAAGATCATAACTAAATTGATGTTAAAATGAATTTTCTTTCTTTCTTTTTTCCATTTGTTGGCCTGCTGCTTTTGTTTTTTATTTGTGTGATTTTAATTTCTTATTGCAACTTGAAAGTGAGATGAATTCATTTGATTTATTTGAACACATATTACCTATCTGAATCCAAATGCAATACGAACTATTATTCCAATCCGAATATATTTGGATTGGATTCGGATTGGATTTAAGCTCGAATTACATTTAGATGACTTTTTGAGCAATCTAAATAATCTGAAATCTAATCGAATAGACCCGAATCCGATTTTGCCCACCCCTACTCACAAACACATTATGGAGGTAATTCCTTCCTTAATTATAATGTATAATTGAGTGAACGTAGTCTTCTCCCTTACCAATTGTGAATGGAGTACACATTCTCAAATATTAGTGAGGGTTAAAAATTTGGGTAGTGTTTCATAAGAATTGATGTAATGTAAACTAGTCCTAATAATAGTCTGACTTTTAAATATCAATTATAATCTCATGTAATATTAAGCCATGCATATATCATCAGTAAAAGGAATTTCATTTGAAGAAATGTTTAGGAATAGTTGACTTCCAAAACAGGCATTGCCATCATCAGACTATTGTTGTTCCTATCTTTGCTTTAGTCCTTATCCAAAAGATGTGGCACTTAAGGTAATTTGCCATTCATTTTATATTTGTCATTTATTATTAATTGACATTTTATTTACACATTAAAGGTATGTTTGGCACATAAAATTAGATTGGATAAATTATTAGGATTGGATTAGATTATATTCAATTGGAATAGATTGAATTATATAACATTGTCTTATGTTTGATACAATATCGAATTTGACTATACTAACTTATATTTAAATAAAATTAAATAGTATTTAAGTTGACAATTGTGGACGAGATTGCAATGAATTCAAAACTCATGCCTTTGATACTAATGCATTTTGAGAAAATGTTGGCACATAAAATTTGTGGGCTGCACTGATAACTTTAGCTTCACCAAACGTCATTGGTTTCAGTCGTTTTGGGAAGGCTTAAGTAACTCACGTGACTAAGCAAGAAAGTTGAGAATCAAGTCAGTTAAATCTGTTACACACGTGTCTTGAACTGGTGCAATCTGGGTTTTGATATCAGAAGTATAAAAGGCTAATCACTTAAGCAGATTGCAAGAGAGAATCATGAGCTTTCAAGAGAGTTCTAGAGAGGAGAAAAGAATCATCTTGTTTCTTGTAATGTGCTCTGAGTTAGCTCTATAATTTTCATTTTGATTCATCAATAAACTTTTTTTGAGGCTTTTCCCATGGATGTAGTTGTGTATTCATACACAATCGAACCACGTTAATTTCTCTTCTGTGTGTGTGATTGTATTTTGCTCCAAGATCATGTTAGGTTTTTGTTTTAATCTTCAGTCATCTAAAGTTTAGATCTGTGAACATCATTGAAGCTTTAGATTGATTGAGGTTTTGAGTGCAACTTGAATAGATCTTTGAAAGGTTCTTGGGTAGTGGTTTGTTACTTCAGAACATAAAGGCAATCAACCACTACAAGTGGTATTAGAGCCAAGGTCCTCAGTCCAAGATCCAAGTATGGCGACTACTAAGATTGATCTTGAAAAATTCAATGGAAAGAATGACTTCAATCTATGGAAAGTAAAAATAGAAATGCTCTTCTACCAGTGACCAAGAAAGATGGGAAAGAAGTTTCTTCTTCAAAAACCCTGGAACAGATGGTTGAGATAGATAAGAAGGCTAACAGAACCATTATTTTAAGTCTTGCAAATTCAGTAATATGAGAGGTGGCTAGAGAACCTACAGTTGCTGATTTATGGGCTAAATTGGAGAGCATATACATGAAAAAATCTCTTACAAATAGACTTTATATAAAAAATATAATGTTTACATTGAAGATGCTTAAAGGCTCATCTCTTGATGATCATCTAAATGAGTTTAACAAGTGTGTGACACTCTGGAAACTATAGATGCTGTATTAAATGATGAAGATCCGACTTTGTTGTTAATCAGCTCTCTGTCCAAATCTTATGAACACTTTGTTGATGCCTTGATGTATGAGAGGCAGACTTTGACTCTGTATGAGGTAAAATCAGTACTTAGTACAAAAGAATGGCAAGGAAAGCAAGAAAGTCTTGGAAATGGCTTTGGTGAGGGTTTAATAGTGAAAGCAATGCCATATGGTAAGAAAAAGAAGCAAGGGAAGACTAAAGAAAAGCCCAAAGAATCTGAAGTGTTTTTTATGCCATAAAGAATGACACTTCAAGAATGATTGTCTAGAAAAGAAGTAACAAAAGAAGGGACAGAATGGTGATGCAGCTGTTGTAGAATAAGAAGGGTATAAATCTATTGGTGTCTGTGTGGCAACAGAAAGTAGAGACAGAGATAAATGGGTGCTTGATTCAGGTTTCACTTTCCATATATGTCCAAACAAAAGTTACTTTAATAAATATCATGGTTTTGATGGGGGTAGGGTAATGATGGGAGACAATGCTATGTGTAAGATCATAGGGATTGGAAATATTATGTTTAAACTACATGATGGTTCTATAAGGGAGCTCAAACAGGTTAGGTTTGTGCCTAATCTTAAAAGGAATTTGATTTCCTTGGGGATGCTTGACCAAATGGGGCATAGTGTTAAGATTGAATTTGGTGAAATGATGATAATCAAAGACACAAAGACCATCATGAAGGGTTTTAGGAAAAACAGAGTTTTTATCTTAAACGGGGAAGTAGTCACAGGTGAAGTTGGTGTTTCAGCTGATACTAACATTGACAAAACTAGGCTATGGCATTTAAGGTTAGGGCACATAGGAGATAAAGGGCTTAAAAAGCTAGATAAACAAGGCCTATTAGGGGGTGATAAGATTGGAAACCTTGAATTTTGTGCAGACTGTGTCTTAGGAAAAGCTATTAGAGCTAGTTTCAATAGGTCATTCCACAAATATAAGGAAAAAATGGAATATATACACTTTGATCAGTAGGGACCTTCCTAGCAAATATCTCTGGGAGGCAATAGTTATTTATTGTCTATCATTGATGATTACTCAAGAAGAGTATGGGTTTATATCCTCAAAAGTAAGGATCAAGTTTTTTAGAAGTTCATAGAATGGAAGAACTTGGTGGGAAATCAATGAAGAAAGAAAGTTAAAAAACAAAGAACTGATAATAGCTTAGAATTCTGCAATCATAGATTTGATAGTTTTTGTGCAAAGGAAGGGATTGCAAGACATAAAACAGTAAGGTTGACTCATCAGCAAAATGGCTTGGCTGAAAGGATGAATAGGACTTTCATGGACAAAGTAAGAAGCATGTTGGTTCAATCCAAACTTCCCAAGACTTTGTGGGCAGAGACACTTTTAACTGCTTGTTATTTAGTTAACCTAAGTCCCTCTTCTGCTATTGAATTTAGAACTCCTTATAAGAAATGGAGTGGTCAACCAACAAACTATGAGAACCTGAGAGCATTTGGCTGTCTACCCTATGCTCATATAAGTCAAGGTAAACTAGCACCTAGGGCTTTAAAAAGGTTGTTCATAGGGTATACAAAGGGAGTAAAAAGGTATAAAATCTTATGTACAGATTTAAAGCCCCCCAAATGTATTATAAGCAGGGATGTAATCTTTAATGAAAGGGAATTATTAAGCCAGAAGAGCAATCCCCAAGGCAATGGTAACTTAGGTTTGATGAATTTATGTTAACACATGGGCATGTGAGGTGCAATTATGATTGCTTTGTGTATTTCAAGCTATTGGATGATAATCACTACATATATCTCCTTCTATATGTGGATGATATGTTCATAGCTTGTAAAAGGAGAGATAAAATAGAGAAATTGAAGAGGATGTTGAATTCAAAATTTGACATAAAGGACTTGGGGTCTGCCAAAAAGATTTTGGGTGTGAAAATTAAACGAAACAGAGCTAAAGGAGAAATATTTCTCAGTCAAGAGAAATATTTGACTAAAGTACTTGAAACTTATCAAATGATAGGTTCAAAGCCTGTAAAAAAACCCTTAGCAGCACATTTCAAGTTGACTAATTTGCTAAGCCCAAAGACAGATGAAGAAAAGCTTGACATGGAAAATGTTCCCTATGCAAATGTTGTTGAGTGTCTAATTTATGCCATGGTGTTAACAAGACCGGACATATCTCTTGTTGTTAGTGTGGTCAGTAGGTATATGACATCACCAGGAAGAGAGCATTGGAAGGCTGCTAAATGGTTTATGAGATATCTAAATGGTTCTTTGAGCCGTGGTTTGGTGTATGGAAGGTCAACGTGAAAACAGCTAGATTGCTGGGTTTTGTTGATTCAGATTATGTAGGAGACTTAAATAGAAAGAGGTCATTAACTGGTTACATGTTCATGTACAATGGTTATCTCATTAACCAGAAAGTAGCCTTACAGCATGTGGTTGCTCTCTCAACCATAGAGGCTGAATACACAGCTGCTACTGAAGCTGTAAAGGAGGCTTTGTGGCTACAGGGATTATTGGGAGAATTGAGAGTAAATCAAAAGTCAGTAATGATCTATTGTGACAGTTCCGATGCCATTCATTTATGTAAAAACCTAGCACATCATGAAAAGACTAAACACATTGACATCAAACTGCATTTAATAAGAAATAAGGTGTCAAGAGGAGCTGTGAAGATGTCTAAGGTGCATACTGATGAAAATCCAACAGACATGCTTTCTAAAGCTGTTCCATCAGCTAAGTTCAACATGTGTTTGGACTTGGCTGGAGTAAGCAGTATCTGAATGGCTTAAAGTTGGAGAAGGAATAAAAAAAAAGAGTTTTGATTCAAAGTGGAGAAGTGTGGACTGGATTGCAATGAATTCAAAACTCATGCCTTTGATACTGCTGTATTTTGAGAAAATGTTGGCACATAAAATTCGCGGGCTGCACTGATAACTCTAGCTTCACCAAACATCATCGGTTTCAGTCATTTTGGGAAGGCTTAAGTAACTCACATGACTAAGCAACGAAGCTGAGAATCAAGTCAGTTAAATCCATTACACATGTGTCTTGAACTAGTGCAATCTGGGTTTTGATATCAGAAGCAAATTGCAAGAGAGAATCATGAGCTTTCAAGAGAGTTCTAGAGAGGAGAGAATAATCATCTTGTTCCTTGTAATATGCTCTGAGTTAGCTCTGTAATTTTCACTTGATTCATTAATAAACTTTTTCTGAGGCTTTTCCTGTGGATGTAGATTGTGTATTCATACACAATCGAACCGTGTTAATTTCTGTTCTGTGTGTGTGATTGTATTTTGCTCCAAGATTATGTTAGTTTTCTGTTTTAATCTCCAGTCATCTAAAGTTTAGATTTATGAACATCATTGAAGCTTCAGATTGATTGAGGATTTGAGTGCAACTTGAATAGATCTTGAAAGGTTCTTGGGCAATGGTATGTTGCTTCAGAGCATAAAGGCAATCAACCACTACAACAATTATATATACATATGAAATATTCATGAACATTTAACAAAAAAATAATTGTTCCCTAAGTAGGAGTATATTGTTATTTATCTTCAATAAAGTTGCCTCTTTAGTTAAGGCTTTTTTAAAAATAAAATAATTATTAAAATTAATTTAAAAGAAAAATATTAAAAAATTAAATATATAAAATTAGTTATTAAATAGTCATAATTATAATAAACGAATATAAATTAGATTAGATTAAATTAAAATAATGAATCATTGGGAATTAAATTTATTTTTTTATTAATAATTAGATATTTTGGTGTTCTTGAACTTAATTATACTAGAATTATTAAAATTATTAAGCTTGAGAACAAATTAAGGATTAAATATTTTGGTGTTTTTTGAATTTAATAATTCTTGATTCAAAATTTGTAGTTGACTTATGGTATTGAGCAAAATAAATCTAGAATTTATGAAAAATGGTGACACTTTTCTTTAAGGATTAAAAAAAAAAGGTCGGCTTAAAGAACCCTGGCTGCTATGTATTAAAGCAGCGGTCATCAAGGAGAAAAAAATGAAGAAAAAAGGAAAAAGGGGAGATGGCCAAGGCGTGGCCTTTGGCCTTGTTTGTGACCATGCTTTAGTTAAAAGTGGCAGCCATGGCCGCTACATAAGGAAGAAGAAGCAGCAGCTGGCTGCCGCATGAAAGAAGAAAAGAAAAAAGCCTAACATATTGGGCTTGATGGATTATCTTAAGGGGTTGGTTTATATTAGCTCATTAAAATTGAGTTAGATTTAGCCCATTAAAAAAAAAAAAAGAGGATTGGCTTGATTTGTGGGTTGGTTAAGGATCCGGTGCAGGTCAACCCGAATTGGTCTAGTCTTGAATCAGTCAACGGTTCACCAAACTTTGACCTTAAATTTTTTTGGGTAATTTTTGGCGTAATTTTAAATTCAAATATTAGTAGGTTTATATGTATTTTGAGACGAATTAATTGAAACAACATGTCACCAGAGTACCATCTCTTGTGAAAATTAATTTATTTTAGAATACAAACGGTTCTGTATTTGTAATTTCTGTAAATATCGATTGGCCTAAAGAAATGTCCATATTTAATAGAATTACTTGTGCACCAGTGGTAATAAACACGTGGTGATTATTCGATTCTACAAGTGAACAATAAATTGACCCAAAGGAAGATCATTGTTTCGCATGTTATTATTATCAATGTTTGATTACTACAGTAAGATATCATTTACAAGTTAATATTTTGCCCAAAGATAGAATATTAATAGAGTGTTCGGTATCTTAAGACGAGGTTTACCTTTATTTGAATTTATTTTTGTTTTCAGATTAATATGAGCTTGTTTTATTTGTCTGTTGTTCCTTGTTCAGTTATGTCTGCTGCTAACATTACTGCCAACATCAATTCTGTTCCTATGCTAAATGACTCTAACTTCAAATCATGGCACGAGAACTTTTCAATAGTTCTCACATTCATGGATCTTGACCTTGCGTTAAGGATTGATTCTCTCATACCTCTTAGGATGAGAGTACCCTTGATGATAAAAGAGAAATAGAAAGGTGGGAGAGATCAAATAGCATACGTATCATGGTCATAAAAAAGGCTATTTCAGAAGCATTTAGAGTTTTAATGCCTAAAAAAGCAATTATAGCTAAAGAGTTCCTCGCAGAAATTCAACAGAGGTTTGTCAAGAACGAAAAGGCTGAAATTGGTACACTCTTGACAAAACCTAATTTTAATAAGGTATAAGGATAAGGACAAGGGCAAGAAAAGGAATAAGAATAAGGCAGCTACAAATTCACTACCTCAAAAGAAACAACAAAAAAAATCAAATGATCAAGTAGACATTAGTTGTTTCTTTTGCAAAGTTGAAAGGCATTGCATGGTTTGTTCTGAGGTTAATTGAACTTCGGTACCTAGACATGCGTGGTGGATAGATTTGGTGCAACCACTTACATCAGTGTGTCTATGCAGGATTGCCTAAGTTGCCAAAAACTCAGTGATGGTGAAAGATACATCTATTTAGGTGATGGCAAGAAGGTTGAAGTTGAAACAAATGGAAAATTTAGATTATTATTAAAGATTAGATTTTATTTGGATCTTGATGAAACATTTGTTGTTTCGTCTTTTAGGCTGAATTTGATTTCCCTTTCTACTTTGGACAAATTTAGTTATTCTTGTTCATTCAGAAATGGAAAATTTAGTTTGTTTCATGTTTCAAAACTAGTTGGTTGCGGTTTTTTATTAGGCGATCATAATTTTTATATGCTTGATACAATTGCTTTATTTAATGAATTCCTATAATTAAGTATACAATATTTGAAAGGAAAATTAACCTACGAGAATTCGACTATGTTATAGCACAGAAAATTGGGTCATATCTCCAGACGAAGAATAGAGAGACTTGTGTCAGACGCAATTCTCGACCCCTCAGATTTTACCTATTTTGACATTTGTGTTAACTGCATCAATGGGAAACAAACCAATAAAAGGAAATTTCAAGCCAATATGACTTTGGATGTCTTAGAACTTATACATACGGACATTTATAGGCCATTCCTTGCACCTGCTTAGAATTGCAATAATATTTTATGACATTTATAAACGATATTTGTAGATACGGTTACATATATCTCCTCCATGAAAAGTCACAGTCTTTGGATAGTTTCAAAAATTTTAAGGTTAAAGTTGAGAAACAACTTGGTAAAAGAATCAAAAGCATTAGATCTAACAATAATGGTGAATACTATGGTAAATATGATGGTTCAAGTGAACAACGTTCAAGCCATTTGCTAAATTTATAGAAGAATGCGATATCATCCCACAGTACACTATGCTGAGTTCGCTTACTATGAACAGTATTGCTGAAAGACGAAATAGGACGCTTAAGGACATGGTGAAGAGTATGATTTGTCATTCTACCCTACCAGAATCACTCTAGGGAGAAGCATTTAAGACTGCAGCATATATCCTTAATAGAGTTTTAACTAAAGTGATTACCAAAACCCTTATGAGCTTTGGATAGGTAAAAAGCATAGTATAAATCACTTACATGTTTGTGGGTGTCCAGCTGAGTTAAGGCCTTATAGGCCTAATGAAAAGAAACTAGACTCAAGGATGGTGAGTTGTTATTTTATTGGATACTCAGAATGATCCAGTGGGTATAAGTTTTATGATCCCATGACTAAGTCAATTTTTTTGTCAAAAAATGATCAATTCTTTGAAGATGTTGAGTTTATAAAGGGAGATACAATTAGGGATTTGGTCTTTAAAGAGGAATATGTTGGTATTCCGATAAGTGTTATTAGCATTGATCAAGATTTTATTTCTGACTATGTTCAAGACACAACAAATCAAGACAATGTTGGAGAACCCCCTATAGAAGAAGTTGTTCCAGAAGAACAAACTCTACCACTTCAAGAACCTATGCCATTAAGGAAATCCACTAGAGAAATGAGAAATGCATTGCTAGATGAGTACATTGTAGTTCTCCAAGAACATCAGGTAGACATCGGTGTGATAGAAGACGATCCAATCAATTTTCGTCAAGCTATGAAAAGTTTTAACTCTCAGAAGTGAATTGATGCCATGAATGAAGAGATAAAGTTTATAAAGGATAATAACATATAAGATCTTATCCTATTGCCATAAGGTGTGAAACCTATTAGTCACCAATGGATATTTAAGACCAAAAGGGATTTAAAAGCAATGTGGCGAGGTACAAGGCTCGTCTAGTCGCAAAGGGCTTTACATAGAAACAAGGCATTGACTATAAAGAGACTTTTTCTCCAATTTCTTCAAAAGACTCTTTCAGGATTATAATAGCATTAGTGGTGCATTTTAATCTTGAGTTACATTAGAGGGATGTAAAGATGAAATTTCTCAGTGGTGACATTGATAAGATGATCTATATGGTGTAGATAGAAAATGTTATGTTAAGAGACCCAAAGAATCTGGTTTGCAAACTTAAAAAAATCCATTTATAGGCTTAAGCAAGCATCTCGGCAATGGTGTTTCAAGTTTCATTAAGTGATCATCTCATTTGGTTTTGAGATAAATTTGGTCGATGATTGTATATACCATAAGTTCTATGAGAGTAAATATATTTTTCTAGTTTTATATGTTGATAGCATTTTGCTTGCAAGTAGCGATATAAGCTTATTGCACAACACCAAGATATTTTTAACTAAGAATTTTGAGATAAAAGATCTTGGTGATGCCTTTTTTGTATTAGGCATATAGATACACCGAGATTGATCTTAGAGTATTATGGGATTATCACAAAAGAGCTACATCAAAACAATTTTCAAGAGATATGACATGCAAGATTGCAAACTAGGTAATACCCCTATTGTTAAAGGAGACAAGTTTAGTCTCAATTAGTGCCTTAAGAATGATTTTAAAAAGAAGGAATGTAGAAGATTCCTTATGCATCAGTAGTAGGAAGTTTGATATATGCTCAGGTCTGTATGCGATCGAATATAGCATACTTTACTGGGATGTTGGGCAGATATCTAAGTAATTCAAGAGTAGACCATTGGAAAGCAGCAAAATGAGTCTTGCGGTATCTACAGAGAATAAAAGATTACATGCTCACATATCAGAGGTCGGATAAGCTTGAAATCATTGGGTATACTGACTCTAATTTTGCTAGATGCCAAGGTAGTATGAAATCCAATTTGGGTTACATCTATCTGCTAGCTGAGGGCACCATTTCATGGAAGAGTGCTAAACAATCTCTTATAGCCTCTTTAATGATGACAGCAGGGTTCATAGCATATTACAAGGCATCCAATCATGGAATATGGCAGAATTTTATCACCGGACTACGTATAGTAGATGGTGTTGATAGATCACTTAAGTTATTTGTGACAATAAGTCAGTAGTATTATATTCGAATAACAACAAGAGCTTGACGAAATCAAAGTATATAGACATCAAGTTCCTAATTGTTAAAGAAAGTGTTCAAAATGGACAGTTGTCTATAGAGCACATCGGCACAGACTTCATGATTGTGAATCCGCTTACCACAGGACTGCCACCCAAGATGTTTTATGAGCACACTGCTCGTATAGGTGTCGTGTCATTTAAAGATATTCAGTTTTAGTAAGAGTTGATGATTTTAAATACTCTCATAATATAAACATTCTCAGCTATTTTAGTTTCTTGATATTTAAGGTTATTTTTTGCAGAAATAAATTTTTGGTTCATTCACACTCTGATTTTAGTATGGTTTAATCTCAATAAGTTTTAAGGTGGACTAGTTGGAAATAAGCATGTTAAGATCACATTGCATGAAGTTTCCATGCTACACATCCACATAATGATCCATGTTATTCAGTTATATTAGTATAGTGATCATTGAGGGTTTAGTTACGATAGTTGTAATGAAGGCCGCTTTAATCGTATGTTGGTATGGTAAGAATGAGGATTGGAATAAATTGCATTTTAGTAGTTAGGAATCATAATCAGAAAGAGTTGTATTGTCCTTAATGTGTTTACTTTATCTTGAATCGTAATAAATTATTGCAAGTTATGAAAATGACTTTAATTGATTATCGTCAATATTTATTATTATTATTATTCTTCAAAATAATTTTTATTAATAATTATAATAATAATAGTGACAATAATAATAATAATAATAATAATTATTGTTAAAATGATATTATTATTAACAACAAAAATTACAAGAATAGGAATAATAACAATAACAGCAAAGCTTGTAGGATTTGAGATGAAGAGGGGTTGGAGAAGAAGGGTTGATGCACTCTATTGCAATTATTTCTCTCTCTCCGTTACCTTTTTCTTTCATTTACTTGGCCAAGTATCAAAGTTTTGACTATTCACGAAATAATAAACAAGGTTTCTTTTCACGTGGTCATTCTTCGAGTAGACTATTACTAATGATATGTGTGTGTGTGTGTATTACTAAATTTTTGTTTATTTATTTTTTAGTTTGTGTAATATATGCATCCATTAAATATTTTATTTGTGTTGAGTCGAAGGCTTTAAAGACCCATTAGCCTTAGCTTACTAAAAGCCAAGCACAGCATTAGCCTTTATGTATTAAGCTTATTAATTAAAAGAAAAGGGAAAAAATGAAGCCACTGGTGGAGAAGAAAAGGAATTGGAAAATATTTCAAGGGTTTGGGTTAATGAAAAGTTAAAGTTTGGATCCTCCAAAATTAATTTGAGGAGTCACTCTGAACTACTTGCAATTTTAAATTCATTTGCGAATACCCATCGTAGGAGAAATTGAAGCTAGGAGAGAGAGAGGGAGAGAGTTTGTGTGTGTTTAGAGTGAGAAAGTTCAATTTAACTTGAACTTGTACTTTGATCAAATTTGATCCAAATATAGTTCAAATTAAGTCTAAAATTTGTATTTTTGTGTGCATTTTGATTCGGATCTAATCGAGTTTGACCTAATCCAATCGGGTTAGATTCTTCATCCACATTCATTTCGAACCTAAATTTTTTGGATCGTGTCAAGTCGAACAGAATTATTTGCCCACCCTTATTTTTATCTTTATTTATATTGAATTTCTTGGAAATGAGTTAATTTAAAGATTTTTTATATAATTTATTTACAGTTATGGGTTTTCAAAAAATGATAAAATTTCTCCTAAGCTACTTTTTGTAATTGGTGGATTAGTGGAGCTATATGCTTATTTATCATTGATGGAATTTGCTTGCAATAACAATTATCAAGCTAGTATCCAGATGGCAACATATGAGGCTTTATGTGGTAGAAAATGTAGAATAAATGAAATGGGTAAGTAGAGATTATTTGGTCTAGGATTAGTTTAGGATACTAATAAGAAGATAGATATTATTTGGGACAAATTAAAAGTGCCCCAAAATAGATGAAGAAGCTATACAGATAAGTATAGGTGGGACTTGAATTCATTGTCGATGATATAATATCCATACAAATATCTCCTTAGAAAGGGGTTTTGAAAAGTGCGGGAAGTTGAGCCCATGCTACATTGGCTATCAGATCGTGGAGAGAATTGGTTCTTTGCCTTATCGATTAGCTCTACCTAAAAAATTCACATTTTGTTTCATATCTCAATGCTCCATAATTACATGTATGATCTAAGTAGCCATGTGCTAACAATGCAATCGATCCAATTGAATGAAGATTTTACTTAAGAAGAGGAGCCAGTAGAGATACGAGAGTGGAAACAACAAGTCTTGCATTTTAAAACCATTCCTTTTATGAAAGTTTTGCGAAGGAATCACATAAAAACATAGACCACTGCGGAATGCGAAGAGTTAATTCAAGCCTAATAACCCTACATATTTTTATCAGGTTTGCGAATTTTATGGACGAAATTTTTATATGTAAGAAGAATTGTAACATACACACATGGAGTCTTTTATTTGTCTTGGGCGCAAGGCTTTAAAATCCCATTGGCAATGGTATACTACAAGCAAAGCCCACCATTAACCTTTATATGCTAAACTTATTAATTGAGTTTTTGAAAAAAAAAAAGGCATTTTCATTTTTTTAGAAGAGAAGCTATAGGTGGAGAAAAAAAGGAAATGTAAAAGATTTGTGGGTTTAGGTTAATGAAAAATTAAGGTTGGGTCTCTTAAAAATTGATTTATTAAGTTATTTTGAAGTGATTTTGATCTTAAATTCATTTCAGAATGCCATCGAAGATGAAATTGAAGGTGAGGAGTGTAGAGAGGAGAGAGAGATCATGTGTCTTTAAAGTGAGAGAGTTATAAATCACATTTAAAAGTTGGATTTCTCATTGAAAGTAATAGGATTGTCATCATTTTATCTCTATTTATGTTAAATTTCGTAAGAATGAAGTTAATTTAAAGATTTGTACACTTTCTTTATGGTCAAGACTCCAAAAATAGGTAAAGTTGTTATTAAGCTAATTTTTGTAATCAGTGGATAATTTTATTGGTACGAAGGTGCCAATAAGGCATTGTGGAGTCGCAGACACAATGCCCTTACTATTTTCTTGATTCGGTATGTAATTAGCCTATGGTTTTATGTTATGTTTAGGTAGTTTATAGTTAGTAATGATTTTCTTTTTTTTGGGTTGAAGTAGCTACGATTTTGAGTGCAATTAGTTTAAACAAATAAAGACTCCTTTTAACAGCTTGATTCCTATAATGGTGCCTTCTATTCAATGCATCGAGTCCTTTCTGATTTATTAATATTATACAACATGAAAATTAAATTATTGAGGAGTTAAATATGGGATTTTGGACATAAGGTGTATTATATTGCTTTGAGGATAATCTGGGAATTATAAGTTCTGGATAAATATGGATTATGTAGTTACGTCTCATACAACTAGTTGTATTTTCTTATATTGATAAAGTAATTATGTTGTTTGTTTGATTTGGAAGGAGCCACTAACGTGAGTCAATCTGTGGACATTGATAATAACTGAACTTGATGTCGTCATTGTGAGTGGTATACTAAACTTACATTCTTTTTTTTTTTTACAGTTTTAATTTTAGTAAATAAAGCATGTTTATTAAGTAATATTTGGAACCTCAATTAAGTTTTCTAGAAAACAGATTTTATTTTTATATTAATATATTTATTTAAGGATATGAAAATGGTTTTTTTTCTTTATTTTAGATAGAAATCTTTAGGGCCTGTCTGAGTATACATAAAGTTTTAGACTATATGCTTGGGAGCTTTTGCTCTTTGGGGGCTATTTTAAGTATGAAATATAATAAGATATAGGAGATGATGGTAAATGCTTGGTTTACTATTGGTAGCTTCGGTCACGATAGTGCACTTTTAGTACTATATCATTGTATCGACCTTATGACATCTAAGTATAATAAGGTTATTCTCTTGGTACTTGTTTAATGACAGTTTTAGAATCGTATATTTATATTATCTTTTAAAATAATGTCCATGATTGTTACATATAATATTATGTATTCCTTTTTTATACCAATTATTTGATTTAAAATTTAATTATGCTTTTACATATAGTTTGATGATATTGTATATTGCAATAATATAATTATTTTAAAAATAAGTTTATTTGCAAAACTTATTATCCACTCACTAAACTTAATACTCATCATATTTCACCATATTCTCCCTTGCCCCCACCCACAGGAGGCTTCAAATACACTAGTCAACTCAACTACTGTAGTTATTTTAAATTTTGGCTAGGTGATGGTACTAAGAGACATAGATGATATTATTGGGAATTTTGACCACCTCATTTTGAATTGTATACTTATATTATAATTTGATTATTATGGATGCTTAATGTATGTTGACATTAGCTAAAATATACTCTTTTGATTATTCCTTTGATACATTAGAGATGTTGGGTGATATTTGGATGAGATCATTTAGGATAAGATTGTTTAAATAAATTATTTACTATGAAGTGCGGTACTATGGTTTAGAAGGATGATCAATGAAGTTGCATGGGTGTTTATTAAATCATTTTAGAAGTGCTTATTTCACAAATTTACAAGTTGGAAATACAAAAAGATATATGGGACTCTATTGAACATTTGACAAAATTCTTATTGACAAGTTTATTTAGTCATGTTAGATGAAATTAGCTAGACTCACCCTTAGAATTTAAAGTGGGTCATTTAAGCTTGTCTTTTACTAATAACTCGAATAAAACCTTTATCTATATCACACTTACTTATGAAGGGAGATTTTCAAATTTAAAATTCCCAGATTAAAAAAGCATCTGAGATGCTTTGGTGTCTTTGGCTGTGAATCAGATCCAAAAGCCAGTATTTTGCTGCACATGGGCAAATTGAAAAAAAAAAAAAAGTTTTTGCAGTTGGATTGTTAAATTCTGATTTCACATGTGATAAAGAGATTCTTTTGTTCCTCAAACCAAAATTTGAACTGCCCAGTCGCGGTCCACGTTGCCACTTCTTCTCTTTTCTATTTGACAATTGTATATTGATCCAATTTTCTTGATCTCAATATACATAACGTTTCAACTTCTTTTGCAATTCTACCGACAAGTTCGTATCACTGAACCAAACATCAAAGTATTGACCATTAATAATAAAGGACCCATTTTTGCACGTGTCTCATCTTCCATTAAATTATTAATGTTCTGTGTGTGTGTATGCGTGTGTGTGTGTATATATATATATATATATATATATGAATTTTTTAAAATAAAATTTTAAAATACAGAAAAGTCAGAAAAGTTTTAAAACTATACAGTTTTAAAAGCTAATTTCATGATGCCATCAAACCCCATGGTTTTGTAGATTTTCCAAACTTTTTCAGACTTTAAAATCTCAAGACAAAAAACTATCAATATATATACACACACACGCAAAGTGTTTTTAAATACAGGGTGTTTTTCTTTTTTAGATTTTTTAATTCTTAGTATCTCATTATAAACATTCGCTCTTTATAGGAGAGATTCTTATTATTTTTTTATGGGTACGCATTATTATGTCATATGATTTAAAATAATTAGTGCAGACAATTTATTAAACCATATATATAGTTTTATAGTGAATTGAACATTGACTCTATTAAACATATAGCTTAACAACATGTCCATATGAAAAAAACAATGAGGGTGGCTACATCTCTCTATATGTATAGTCATTTTCTAATGAGAACATCCGCACTCCATTAAAATGAGTATGTATCTAAAACACAAAAAATATAAATTTCAACACAGTTAAATATATGTCTTTTTGCCCATTAGTATATTGAAATCAGTGTTTTTTTTATTTTTATTGGCATCCTCACTTTAACAAAACAAGATGGCTCTAACTAGAGAATGATTTTATAAATAGTTTGTTGCGTCTTTTTAATATTATCTATTTAAATTTAATAAATGGTCTGACAGCTATATGGTTTACCTAAAAAATTTAGCTCCTATTAACTTATTATATACAATCACATTTTTCATAACTTTATGTGAACTGCACTCTATCCTGTTTTTTTCCTCCTGGAAATAAACCTCGACAGCGAGAGAGGCTTGAATTAAAGTAAAGTAAAAATAATAAAACAACCAAGAGAATGGCGACAAAACGGCTTAACAAGAAGCCAGGAAAATAAAAATATTAAGCATATAATGAAGATCAGCATCCCTTTCAGGAGCCCAAAGCTTGGAAACTAAATGGTAAGTCTCAACGCAACAAACTTATTTCAATCCCAAAGCATGAAACCCTACATAATAAATTATTTGCTTTCATTATACATTTCTAAAAGTTTCAGTACTTGGACATACAGTGATGGGCGTATCAAAGAATTCAGGGAAGATAGTTATTTTAACATTGATTGAGCTCAGTAGCGGATTCAGACATTTAAACTGGGGGCCTAGTTGAAACAATTTTGTTTAATTTGGGTACTTTTTTTTTTGTGTTAAATGTTCACTTCAACACATTTTAATCTCAAAATCTTAAATTCTAAAATTATCAAATAAAACTCTTGCCACTAAACTACAAGTCTTTTGTTATACAAAAGATATGCCCAAATTTTTTTTATTTAACTTTTTGAGAAGGGCTTTGGAGTACATTTAAAAAAAAAATTAATAACCTAGAAGGGGCGGAGCGCTCACTGGACTTTAGCTGGGTCCACCCATGATTGAGCTGGCAATCCATATGGGAATATTTTTACATTAGGTAGGCCCAATAAAATGGATGATAATTGAATACAAGAATTCAATATTATATTGTAGGTGCCAGATCTTAACTCTTTATATATCCTAAATACTTTTTCTGCTAGAAATTATTATAGGTGTCAAGTGATTTAACAATTAGATTGTGGAGTTATTGTATTATTGGCTTAGGATATATATATTAACGCACACATATTAATGGAGATTCATAAAATGTCACAAAAATATCTTCATTTTTGTTTAAAGATTCTTCAAACAAGGAACAAGACAAAAATATAAAATTATATGAATTCCTTATTCATCCTTTTGTGGTAAGCCTAATTATGTCATGATGTTATTTTATCTTTTATTAGAACAATTCTCTAGCATACAGACAATTTAGCAAATTTTGGCAAGCCATTTGCAAGGAAAGAAACAATAAAGAGAAAAATCACCACAAGTTCATAACAATCGTTTTTCGGGGATTAATGGTGATTTTAAGAAATGTTTTGCTATGCAACTTGGGTTGCAAGCCTCAATATCATTATTATTATTACTTTATATATTTTAAGGTTGGATGAGTGGACAAATCTTAAATCAATATTTAACCTCTTATTTTTCTCATAATAGGAATTCAAGTAGTGAGCTTTAGAAAGATATTTAAAAGCCACTAGACCATGTTTTTGATGAAAAATATAAGTACATAATATAAGCCGAGATTAATTCAAAGCTTAGAGATTTTCATCTTTCAAAACATCCAGACTTATCATATAGTTATTTTTGTGTGAAAGGACTTGGATTTCCAACTTGTAGTGCTTAGGATGCCAACACAAATGATCCTTCAGTATTTAACGTTTGCTTGGTATTAACACTAATTATCCTGTAACGATCTTTCTTATAACCACTTCCTTGCCTATTTGTATCAAACCAATTACAATCAAACAACACAACTTTATTTCCTTCACAATGTCCTTTATTAATCCATAATAAGGTGTATTTTCAGTTTCATGTTCCCTTCTCACCATAACTCCACAATTTTGAGTTTTACTTGTTTCATCACACTCCATAGTGCGAAACCTAAAACCATTAACATTACAGCATGGGTAACAAGTAACACGCCTGTTAGGACCACGGCCAAGCTAAAGAAAGCATTTCCTTGTTAACTTGTTCGTCATTATAGAGCTTAATGATCTATAAGTGAAATATAATTTTTTTTAAAATGTAGTAAAATAAATGAAAATGATAGGAATACCTTAATGTTAGACATTGTATCTATCTTACCCTACATCTAAACCAATCAACAAATTCTTGTCCATGCACACTCTCGACATTGTCAACACCAAAACTAGCAAGTATGCTCTTGTGTTCTTTGTTAATATGAACAACTCATTTCAATATTGTGATAGATTACATTTTAATTTAAATTACAAATAATCTATCATAAATCTTACTTTATATATGATTGGTAATTCTCACAATTTTGCAAGACATAAAATGCTGCAATATTGTGAACTTTCAAATTCAAATCCTTCACAGTTGTTTTTCCATAAAACTGACAAGGTGTTAAGAAAATAGGTAATTGAGATGAATCATAAGATGGTTGACCTCCATCATAATTCCTCTAATGTTTATTGAACGTTGTTTTCACTCCATAAAGATATCGAGAGCAAAACATTAAGCATTCATTAGCTAAATAACCTTTAGCAATAGACCTTTCAAGACAGCCTTATTACGAATATAACCTTTGAGTTTACGTAAAGACCTATTTCAAAATTTTAGATTAAATTAAAATTTTTTTGTAATTTAAAAGAATTAGTAATATAATTGAAACAAAATTCAAAATGATATTACTTTTCTATTGGGAACATCCACCTATATTGAACAGATCCAGCAATTTTGCTTCCCAAGCTAAATGAATAGGTAAGTGCTCTATTATATCAAAAAAAGGAAAAGGGAATATTTTTTCTAATTTGCAAAATGTTAAACCGTTTTTTTTTCAAGCCTATCCAAATCTTCTTCTTTCAAAACCTTAGCATATAATTCTCTAAAAAATATGCTAACTTCTATCGAAGCATCACAAATCTGTTTAAGTAAAACTTCTCCCATTGTAATAGGCAATAATCTCTCTAAGAACACATGACAATCATGAGCCTTCATACTTGAAATTTTATGCTCAGGTACATTCACACATCTTGACAGATTAGCTGAATATTGATTTGTAACTTGCACATTCACCAGCCACTCGCACAATCTATTTCTCTCTTCATTCGTCAAGTTATAAGAAGCAGTGGGCAAATTAGGTTTTCCATCATCATATTTTGGGTGAAGCTCATGCCTTACATTCAAGGACTCTATATCAAGGCGAGCATTTAGGTTATCTTTTGTTTTGCCATCAATATTAAAAGAACAAGCCAAAACCTATATCCAACATTCATATTTCCAAAAGGATTGAAGCCATCAATAGCTAAACCCAATCGAACATTACGGGGATCTCTAGAAAATGACTCATGGATGCAATTAAAACTCTTCCAAGCCTCAAAATCTGCAAGATGTCTTAGCAACCCATCTTTAACACATTGTTTAGAGTGCCATCTCACATTTTCAGCTGTTTTAGATGACATAAATAACCTTTGAAGTCTAGGTGTAATTAGAAAGTAACATAGAACCTTCCAAGGAACCCTTTCGGCTTTCCCTTCATCATCCTTGCCTTTTGTCTTCCATCTCAAAAGCTCATAAGTTGAACATTGAGATGCATTTGCATTCTTTGTAATAGATTGTACAATCATTCATACATGCATCAATTTTTTCATAATGCAGACCAAGATCTTTAATAATTTTTTTTGCATCATAATTAAATGTAGTTAACTTTTCACACATAGAAAATGCATCCTTCGAAACCTCCAATAATGTGTCAAAGGATTTGTTACTCCAATCATTAATGCATTTGACATGCATTAACTTGACAATAAAAGATAGGTTGGAATATTTTGTACAATTTAAATAAAATGGTTGATGATCCTTTTCTAATATTTTGTAAAAACTTAATGTATCATTGTTAGGATCTTTGGAAAAACTTTCTTCAGCTAGGCCAAACATATCATCACATTCATCACCAGCATTATCATCATCATCACTATAACAGTCACCATCATCATTATCACCATCACTATCACTATCATTATTACTCTTTCTAATTTTCCCATGGTAGTACCAAGTAGTGTAGTCCAATTTCATCCCTTTATATAAAAGATATATTTCCAACTTACTCCGAATTGGTCTATACGTATTAGTACACTTAGCGCATGGACATAAGATTATTTTGTCTTCATATTTAATGTGCCTAAAGGCATAATCATGAAAACTCTTCACCCCACTAACTTATTCACTTGTTGATCTTTCTAATTGCATCCATGATTTTTCAACTGGCATCGTGTCTTAATAAAAAAAATATAGAAAAAGGATAATCATTATGCAAGCAACAACAACAGTAGCACTCAAGATATATACAACATCATTCCAAGAAATAAAAACCTCTACAGATTCTAGAGAATTGGATTCTAACCTACAGAATGTAATGAGGAAAGTAGCCATAATAAAGCATAAAAACTTTTTCGTATGGTGGTACAATAATCAAAGGCTAAAACATGAGCATTCTTATTAATTAATTATACTTATCTGGAGTACATATAAGAGTAAAGAGTAAAAAAGAATAAAATCTATAGCCAATAACAGAGAACCTAGTCTTTACAACTTGCTTGAACTACTTTCAACATAATAGCTCATAATCAAATAAACAAAAATGGCTAGAGAAAAATATGGATTAATTAACTACAGTAAATATAATTAATTAATCGTCGTAGATATTTAATCAATTTTTTAATCATTCAAAATTTCAAACCCTATAAGTTTGAACTGAAGAGAAACAATTGTCAAGAATAAATTTTAATCAATATTTTTTTTTTTTACAAAAGTAACAAGTCAAAGATGGCTTGAATTATTGCAATTTCTGGCAACATAGATGATTTGGATAACAATTATTATATGAATAAGTAACATAATGACAAAAGATGTTTTTTACTGAATTTTCTTACAAAACCAGACAGTTGCATTTGTCTTTTCTTAGGTTAAAATAAAATAAAATTGAAGAAGTTTAACAATAATGAAACTAGAATGAAACTTCTCCCACTTTTAAAGTCAAAAATTCAACTTAGAACAAATGCAGCTAGCTATAGCTAGAGTCTAAATCTAGTAGAAGTAAAATAATTTATGCTACAATTAGGGACTGAGTCACTAAGTTAGCCAAGAATTTTTGTTCATAAGAGGCAATTTAATTTTAACACTTTAAATTTTAACGAAATTCTTTTTATTAATAACTCCACTATAGCATATGAGAGAAATTAAGTGGGAAAGAGACTGGTTTCTGAGTAGTTGTACACCAATTATAATCGTCAACAATTGAGCATAGTGAAGAGATCCTTAAAATTCATTAGTTGATGGAAACCAAAAGCTAATCGAAAACTAAGTTGAACCTAACCTTAAATTAATTTGAAAAAACAAAGAAATCAACTACAAAATTAAGGGATTGAACATTGGAGAAATAAGATAATTGCCTTCATGCAATCGAGGAGTGATAACAATAGAGATGTGAAAACATAACTAGACAGATTGAACAAAAGATCTCTATTCTTTCAAAACTTAGTCGAATTAAAAAGTGATTAGAGATTGAGAGGGAGCTATCATCATGTGAATGTCTTATTCTCTATTTTTTTTTAATGAAATAAATTTTATTTGAGGAGAAGCTTGAACAGTGCCAGTAGGTTTAATGGAGGGCCAACAAATTGTGTGCTTGCTAAATTGCGAAGTCTTTGGAAAGTAAATTTTAGGTTCTTGTTTGAGTGATTCTAGTTCTTAATGTGTCAGTCCAAACATTTCCTTAATTTTGTTAAGCTTTGATTGTTTATTATTACTTCACTTATAGGCTGCCAAGTGATAGCTAGCTTTGGATTTTGGTTTGATTAAGGGGAAATGATTGTCATCTAAAAACCAAGACAAAAGAAAAGATATGCATATATATATATATTATAAGGGCTAAAATCTTTTATTTGACCAAAGTTTAACAAATTGATATATTTATAAGCAAATCTCTTCTATTGGGACTAACATAAATCAGATATTTTTAATTACTAGAAATATATGTGTTCTTATTTAATTTTTTAAGCTAGCAAAAGTAAGACATTATTAAAGGTTCAATTTATAATAATTTAGTTAGTCACTAAAATTATCTTCGGTTTTTAATTAGGCAAAGCCCACACACTCAAGGCCTTTATCTTGCTTTGAACTTTACAACAAAAATGTACTTTCAGTATTACTCATCTATTTTCTGACAAATATATTCTTTATCAAGGAGGGTAATTTGCTCTTGAAAAAACAAATGGCTCTTTTAATGTACATCTAATGGCTCTTCTCTACCTTTGTAAAAAGTAGTTATTACCAAGGGTAAATGAAATCCTTGGAAATATCTTGTCGGTAATGCTATTATTTGTTGTAGTGTTGATTGTGGGCTGCTGGCCGTTATTTATTTTTTAATTTATTAACTATCAGTTATTTGAGTAAAATTTTATTCAACCGAACATCAAATTGTGAAAGAATCCTAATCTAATAGAAATAAAGAACTAAAGCTTTTGATAAAAACTAATTTAATAGTTGCGATCTTTCGGAGACAATAACAAGATCAATATTTGACACGACTCGCCCCGAATCCACAGGATGAGTCTGCCTAATTCTATAAAATCTTCCTAACGTAATCTGAATAATCATGGTTCTACCGAAAAATCGGCAAAGTCTCCCCTATATTTATTATAAAACCAAATCTACAAAATTTTACATCAAGCACTCCCAAATAATATCCGAATACAACCAACTTCATCAATCAATTATCTCAACCAAAATACCAAATCACTCAATTATTCAATATCAAATAAAATACATATGCTAACCGCAATCTCTGAAATGTAACAAATTACAATCCCAAAATATTTCGATAAATCAATCAACAACTCCTAACATCACAACATGGCCATAAATTTGAAAATGACTATTGTGGCTGGGTCGACTGTTGTACCTGCGAATCTCCTGTTGGGGGGGGGGGGAAATATAATAAAAATGGATGAGTATAAAACTCAGTGAGCTCAATGAGTGGACAGTAGTTTTTCAACATAATTTTATTATAAATTAATAAATCATATCAAAATACCAACTCATTAAAATATCGCAAAAACTTAAATAACTTATTAAATCAAATCCATGTACTCAAATAACGATATCGCAAATATACTGCAAAAATCAATGAAAATTCATCATACTTATAACATCAATATCGAAATACCAAAAACTATCACCAAACAAGTACCCAGGGGAAATAATCTCATCATATCCGGACCTCGACGGACGGGCAATGACGTACTATCTGGGTACAATCACGCCCCGGAGCTACACGGATAGACAGGGAAAAGCCATATCATATCTCATCATATCCGGACCTCAACGGACAGGCAATGACGTACTATCTGGGTAACGCCACGCCCCGGAGCTACACGGATAGATCGGAACATATCATCTCATATCTCATCATATCTGTGCATGCATAATCTCGTCCCCAAAAGATAAAGTCGCCCGAGTACACAGACCAAAGCCTCTGTGTGTACTCGAGGACAGCCCCAAAAGCCTGTATCTCATCTGTATCTCATTATCAGTATTTTTGTATTCATCATACCACATACATATCTCATCTCATATGTATCACTGTATCTGAAGGGGGAGGGTACTGTCTAATGATTTTAAAAACAATCATTATGCTCATATTCATATACCTTCGTACACATATACATAAACATATAATCTCATCAGAAATCTCATCCAAAATCACATTCGAAATCTCATCCAAAATCTCATTCAAAATCTCATTTCCTTTTTCATTTAACATCTCTTAAATCTGCTTTTCTTTTCTTTAAAATATTACCATGCATATTCAAAATCAATAACCAAAATCATGAATCAAATATATTTCTCGTAATAAATACCAAAACACAGATAAAATCCATTTATATAAAATCATTAAATCGATGCCTTTAAAACCAATCTCGCAAACATGCTTTACCATATTTTTAAATCATAATAAACCACAATGAAAGTAGGTTTTGTATATTCCACTCACAGTGACGGTGTCCGAACTCGGTATCGACAATGTCCACGGGTTGATTCTCGTTCGCGGATCCTCCTAATTTGAGGAAATAACATAATTACTAATCATAATCACGAATTATAACTAATATACTCGAAACGGTATTTATCTGTAATAAAATATTCTCGAATTCGTAAAATTACAAAAATACCCTCGACATCAAAATTCATCAAATTATCCTCGGAATCACATATTATCAAACTATCCTCAATTCCGATTACAAAAATATCCACAAGTTTTGAATTTACAAAATTACCCTCGAAAAACTATAAAATTACCAAAATGCCCCTAACGACGTAAATTATTGAATTACCACCAAAATCTTAAATTACCTAACTGTCCTCAACTAAAATTACCAAAATGTCCACTGATTTTAAATTTACAGAAATGCCCCAAAAGTTTATGAATTTACCAATTTGCCCCTAACGGTCAACGGTGACCGGAACTCCTTCAACGGCGACGGGAAGCTCAGGTCTGCTAGATCTGGCCTCGGTGAGTCCAATGCTGCTGGCGGCGACCTCCCACGCGCTACGGTAACGGCGGATCTAGCTCCCCAAAAACCGTGAGCTTTCCGACGTTAATCAGCGGCAATCCGGTCGTTTCAGGTCACGGGGTTGGTCGGAAAACGATGAGGGGAAGCTGAGGAACAAGATCCAAGCAGTAGATCGGCCCAAAACCGGCGAAATCGACGGCAAGCAAAACGGGTCTTGGCCGCGAGTTTTCGGGTCTCTTTCGGCGTTAAGTCGGTTTAGTTGGCAACAGGGGATGTAACCGGCGGCTCACGAGCTTCATATCGGTACCAAGCTCGACCGAAATGGTGGCCGGAAATGGGAGATACGGCCGGGTCGGAGGCCCGGATCCGGGTCTGCAGCTTCTTCTCTCCTTCTCTCTCTTCTTCTTTCTATTTTTGGAAAGTAAAATCCCTCTCTCTCTCTCATGACTTTCCATTTATAGTAAGAGAAATTTTTTTTTTTTTTTAAAACTAAATCCGGACCCGAGTGCCAAAATAAAAATCCAATACACGGCCCTTGAATCGCGTTTGGAATGTCTCGATTGTATGTCGAGACAAATTTAAATTATTTCGAGCGCGATCAATTTTAATAACTGCGACCGATTTCTCGTAACGATTTTAACAATCTGACTTTTAAAACAAATTATGACAAAAAATAAAAATAACATTGCACTCAGTTAAATAATTTCGGTGCATATGTTACAATATTAGACACTTCAGAAAGGTTAAAGGGATAGTAAAGGAACCTGGGAGTATAGTGGTGTAGGCAATGTTGATCCAAGATACAAAACTGATAGGAGTTGATGTGAAGAGGGGTTGGAGAAGAGGGTTTGATGCACGCCCTCTTGAAATTATTTCTATCTCTATTTTCTTTTTTAGAACTATTAATCCTCATTTTTTTAACACAACGCTAGCAACAAATCTTCAGTGCAATTTATACAAATACATTTTTAATTGTTATTGTTTTAGCTAGATTTTAAATAACACAAATAAAACAATAAAATAATAAAAAGGGATGGATGATGAAGGCTGCCTCATTATGTTTGGAGTGTTTTATTTCAAGATGGGGAGGTTAGCTACGTAGGTTGAGTGTTTGTTGAGAAAAAGAGAAAGAGGGGATGAAAATGGAGATAAAGGTCACCAAACTTGAGCTGAATGAGTCCTGCAAAACAAGACAACAACTAATGTTAAAGGTGGCTGGCAATCATACTGTTATGCTTAAGGTAGACTTTAAGTGATAAGCAACTGCTTTAAGGTCTAAAATAGACTTAGATGCTTTTAATAATGATGTATATATTATGAGGAAGAAGAAGACACCAACTAATGAAAGTTTGTTACCATTTGAGAGCGAACCTTGAGATTTTGTGAAGTATGCCTGAGGGTTGTTTTAAAAATTTTAGACACGTAGTGCTCATTGATTGGCTACCCTGCCTCAGGCGAGGACATTCCAGTTACTATGACTGTGGTCCTAAGATGCTGACACATTTAGGTATAGGAGGAAAAGGAACCATTAAACACCCTTTTGCATATTGCTTTATACATGTGGCAATCTCTCCAGCATGTGAACTTGCTTCCTTTTCAACCATTGCAGAGGGTAGTTGATGTAGCAGTCTCTCATTACTCATCCTAGGAATATCTCCATCCATTTGCTCCTTGTATTGACGTGAAAATAAGATATTTTTTATTTCAAAAATGATGGCATGCATTGTTCACATGCGCCTCGAACCATTGAGAAATCTGGATTCTTATTATGGCCTTCGATATTATGTATTTTTCAAAACTACCCTTTTTTTCGTAAAGCTTATCTACTCGCTTGCTTTGAGCTATCCTGGTATCCTGGTTAAACAAATTTCTTCCACCTGTTTGACTCCCTTTTTCCATGTGTCATCGGTCCACATTTACATCCATAATTCCTCCCAAACAATTATTGTTGTTGTTATTTAGTTTAACGATCGATCATTCAATCCTCTCTTTACTTAGTAACAGAGTCTAGCAAGTCTTCCTTAAACGAGTTCCTTCAGTTAGATAGATAAAGTTATATAGGCTAGCGAGCTAGATGAGCCTAGAAGTTAAGTTAATCTCGTCAACAATTCCCTGAGTCTCGAACACATAGCAAAATATTAACTATATTATAGACGATAGATCTTCATCAAAATGGCTAGGCATTAAAATGTTGACTATTATTAATTGTAATGATAAAGGACTCTGTTAACGTGGCTTAATGTTGCTGCTGACTTTTTATTATTCCATATGATAATTATTGATGCATTTTTGTCGCTCTAGATATATAGTATTCAAAGTCTTTCCTCTTTTTCTCAACATTTACAATAGTTTTTCTATTTTGTAGATTTTAGAAGTAGAATTGAGTTAAAATTATTTTACTCTTGAAAGTTGTGTGCGAGTTCTTGAATATATTAGTTCTGGATATTATGCAAAATCAACAAATTTTAGCACTCTAAATTCATGAATATTCTTAGAATCGATATGAGTCCCAGAAAATTAATCCTTTTCTCTATTTTAGGTATAATTAATAACTATTGGAAACTTTCCTTTCTGTTGCATCATATATTCTCGCATTGTGCTGCTCTTGAAAATCTTTATGTACTATTTTCAAGTTGCTTAAAACATTTGATGCATGGTGAATACTTCTTTAGTCTCAATAATTTGAGCTGATTATCTAATTACTTTCTATATTTTTAAAATGATCCAAATGTCTCTGTCGTACTTTTATTCATATTAAAATCTATTTAGTTATTAGTTATATATTTTAACCTATTGAATATCATATTTCTTGACAAATTTTCCAAAAAGAAAAAGGATTTATTTATTATTATGGATGATTAGTTACGGAGGGATCGATTCATTTTTGTAGGTTGACCTGGTCTACTGCTCTTTTCTTAGACCTATTTCCCTTTAGATAATTTTAAGTTATATCAAATATAGATATTATTTTGCCCTTGAAATTCAGATCAAACATCTACAAAAATAATGACATGGGTGCTTTGAGTGAATCTTAAAATACAAGGACTATGAAGTAATTAACTCAAATTGGAGAGTCTAATGGAAAATTAAACAACATTTCACATTTCATGTACGTTAACATTATGAGTTAAACGTTTAATAGAGTATTTTTGTAACATATGGACCCGATTAAAAAAAAAATCAGTTTTTATATAAGGAAAGAAAGAGAGGGAAAGGCATTTTTTTCTTTCCTAAACTAGAAAGAGAGAGAGAGACCCGTTGACCTGAGTTGACTGACCCGACCCGCGGCGTTAACCCGACCGAATCTCACTATTCCGGCCACCCACCAGTCAAGCTTGGTACCAATCTAAAGCTTGTGAGCCGCCGGTTGTATCCCTACCATTCTTGTCACGGGAAACTGGCCAGAACATTGGCAATTGAGCTCGAAAAGCTGCGGCCAAACACGTTTCTCCCCACCGCCGATCTAGCAGGAATTAGGTCGTGCCACCACTTGGATCTTGTTCCTCAGCTTCCCCTCATCGTTTTCCGACCAACCCCGTCACCTGAAACGGCCAGATTGCGGCCAATCGACCGCCAGAAAGCTTACGGTTTTGGGGACCTCGATCCGCCATCGCCGCCACGCGTGGGAGGTGACCGCTGGCACCATTGGACTCACTGAGGTTAGGTCTAGTAGACCTGAGCTTCTCGTCGCCATTGACTGAGTTCTGGTCACCGTTGACCGTTAGGGGCAATTCAGTAATTTCATAAACTTTAGGGGTAATTCTATAAATTTTAAATTGGTGGACATTTTGGTAATTTCAAATCAGGACAGTTAGGTAATTTGAGATTTTTTGGGTAATTTAGTAATTTATGTCATTAGGGGTATTTTGATAATTTTACATTTTTTTCAGGGGTAATTTTATAAATTCAAAACTTGTGGATATCTTTGTAATTGGAATTGAGGATAGTTTGATAATATGTAATTCTGAGGATAATTTGATGAATTTTGATGTTGAGGGCATTTTGATAATTTTACGAATTCGAGAATATTTTATTACTGATAAATGTCGTTTCGAGCATATTAGTTATAATTCGTGATTATAGTTAGTAATTATGTTATTTTCTTAAATTAGAAGGATCCGCGCACGAGAATCAACCCGCGGACGTTGTCGATACTGAGTTTAGACACCATCATTGTGAGTGGAATATACAAAACCTATTTTCATGGTAGTTTATTATAATTTTAAAATATGGTAAAGCCTATTTATGAGATTGATTTTAAAGGCTTCGATTTAATGATTTTATAGAAATGGATTTTATCTGTGTTTTAATATTTATTACGAGGAATGTGTTTGATTAATGTAATTCTGTCATAAATAATTTCTTGACAAAATTGAATAATAAATTTACAAAGGAGAATTCAATTCTTGGCCAAAATATTAACAAAAAAGGCACAAAAATTCAAATTAATTTAATTTTAATTTAATCATTTTTTCACATTAAAATATTATGTGATAGATATATGACTATAAGTGACAGATATATGACTATAAAAAAACCATCATGAATTCATGACGGAAAAAATTCTGTCATAAATTAATAACAGTGACATAGATTACGAATGAACTATTTGTCATGCACCCCCTTTTATGGTAGTTATTTTCCATCATCTATTGCTTATTTTATTATAGTGTAAAAAAAAGCATTGTTTTCACATTAACCAATGATTGTACTTTTGTACAAAGAGGCATTTTTAAACATTAATGAAGTGTACCTTACTTTGCATGGTTTTACTACTTCTCTCTTGCAGGAATATGATGATGTCTTTCCCGAGGAAACACCACATGGTTTACCTCTGATTCGAGGGATTGAGCATCAAATTGATTTCGTACCTGGTGCAACCATTCCAAATTGATCGGCCTCTAGGAGTAACTTGAAGGAGACAAAAGAACTTCAAAGGCAGGTTAATAAATTGATGGAAAAAGGGTACGTGAGACAAAGTATGAGCCCATGTACAGTTCTGATTTTATTAATTACTAAGAAAGATGGAACATGGAGGATGTGTGTTGATTGTCGTGTTATCAACAACAGAACGGTACAGTATCGACATCCTACTCCTAGGCTAGACGATATGCTTGATGAATTGCTTGGGTCTTGTGTATTTTCTAAAATTGATCTAAAAAATGGATATCATCAAATTTAAATGAAAGAAGAAGATAAATGGAAAACTACTTTTAAAACAAAATATAGTTTGTATCAATGGTTAGTCACGTCTTTTGGTTTAACTAATGCCCCGAGCACTTTTATAAGACTTATGAATCATGCTTTGCGAGTTTTTATTGGTAAGTTTGTTTTTATTTATTTTGATGATATTCTCACATACAACAAAAACTTGGACAAACATGTAGTGCATTTGAAATCAATTTTTGATATGCTTGGAAAAGAAAGGTTGTTTGCTAATCCAAAGAAATGTACCTTTTACACTAATAAACTTGTGTTTTTAGGATTTGTTGTGAGTACATAGGGTATACAGGTTGATAAGGACATAGTACATGTAATTCAAGAGTGGACAAGTCTCACAAGTGTAAGTAATGTGAGAGGCTTTCATGGGCTTGCTAGTTTTTACCGATAGTTTGTGAAAGACTTTACCACATTGGCGGCATTGCTTACGGAAGTAATAAAAAAAAGATGTTGGATTCAAGTGGGGAGAAGAACAAGAGAAAGCGTTTCAAATGATCAAGCAAAAGCTAACCAATGCTCCCATATTGTCCTTACCTAACTTTAATAAAATATTTGAAATTGAATATGATCCCTCAAGTATTAGTATAGGCTCAATCTTCATAAAGGAAGGATGACCAATTGCTTACTTTAATGAGAAACTAAGTGGGGCAGCCTTAAACTATCGTATTTACGATAAGGAGTTGTATGCATTAGTTCAGACATTAAAGACATGGTAGCGCTACCTATAGCCTAAGGAGTTCATGATTCACATGGATCATGAGTCCTTGAAACACCTTAAAGGCAACACAAGTTGAACAAGAGGCATGCTTGATGGGTAGAATTCAGAAAGACGTTTCCATATGTCATTCGTTATAAGCAAAGTAATGAAAATGTTGTCACAAATGCGCTTTCCTTCAGGTATGTCTTAATCTCAACACTTCATGCTAAACTACTTGACTTTAAACATATTAAGGAATTGTATACTGATGACCAAGATTTTAGTGTTGAATATCAATCTAGTGAACAGACCACAGTTGGTAAGTATTTTAGGTATGATGGTTACTTATTTTGGGAGAATAAATTGTGTGTGCTAATTGTTCTTTGAGAGATTTGTTAGCGAGAGAATCCAATGGAGGAGGGCTGATGGGGTATTTTGAAGTTGTAAAAACTTCAACAGTTTTGCAAGAAGATTTTTATTGGCCACATATGAAACAAGATGTTGAGAGGTAGTTGTATCACTTATAGACAAGCCAAATCGAAAATGAAGCCCCATGGTTTATACACCCCATTCCCAATATCTAGGGCGCCTTGAACTAATGTTTCGATGGATTTTGTACTAGGGTTACCTAGGTCTAAACAAGGGATAAATTTAATTTTTGTGGTTGTGGATAAATTTTCAAATATAGCACATTTTATTCTGTGTCACAAAACAAATGATGCTTCTAATGTCGCTGACTTGTTCTTTAGGGAGATTGTGAGCTTGCATGGTATGCCCAGGACAATTGTTTTTTATAGGGATGCTAAGTTTTTAAGTTACTTCTGTAAAACATTATAGGCTAAGTTAGGGACTAAGTTATTGTTTTCAACTACTTGTCACCTTCAAAATGTTGGTCAAATAGAAGTTGCTAATAGAACTTTATTTATTCTGTTGTGGGTTATCATTAAAAAGAACATCAAAACTTTATAGGATTGTTTACCATATGCTGAGTTTGCTGATAATCGTTCTGTTCATTATATTACTAAGTATTCACCATTGGAAATTGTTTATGGTTTTAATCCTTTGACCCTATTAAATTTAACTCCATTACCTGTTTCTGAGCGTGATAACTTAGATGGCAAGAAAAAGGCTAAAATTGTTAAACATGTACATGAGATGGCCAAGTTCAACATTGAGTGGATAACTAAGCAATATGCTAAACAAGGCAACAAAGGGTGACATAAGCTAGTCTTTGAACTCAGCAATTAGGTGGGGTTACACATGTGCAAGGAACGATTCCGAAATGAAGAAAATCTAAGTTATTACCACAAGGGGATGGTCCTTTCCACGTCTTGGAACGAATTAATGATAATGCATACAAGCTGGATTTGCCCAGTGAGTATAACATAAGTGTTACTTTTAATGTTTCTAATTTGAGTCCTTTTGATCTATGTGATGATTTGAGGACAAATCCTCTTCAATAAGAGGAGAATGATGAGATTGAAGACAACATTATCACAAGCATGTAGAAATATTAACTATTTTGAACAGTGAACTACAATACATAAAAGTAAATGAGCAAGAATAAAAACCCTCATATTTAGAGCTAAGTCACCTCTATCATTAGTGCATTCAATTTTTATTCGAATATCATTCCAAAAGTAGAAGGAATCGAAGACAAAGACATCATAGGTTTGGAAATGCAAAGATAATTAGGATTATAAGTAAAGCAAAAATTACCTAACTCTGATTGAGTGCTAGGGTCAGCTACACCCTCACATTCCAATATAAGATCTTCATTTTCCCATATTCTGACCACTACCTCTTACGAACTATGGCTTAGACAGAAGAGAGCGAGTGCGCACTTTCCATTTTTTATTCTTATGAACTATTTGAAAACCATCCTCATCAACCGGTGATACATTTTGAGTAAAATCAACAATTGTTTGAATTTCCCGAAATAGCGAGATGTTCTATCAAAGCACCCATGTCATTACAACTTTCTTATTCTTATTCCTTTTCTTTCCCTTGTCCTTATCCTTATACCTTATTGAAATTAGGCTTGTGAAGAGCGTACCAATTTCAGCCTTTTCATTCTTGACAAACCTCTGTTCAATTTCTGTGAGAAACTCTTTAGTTGTAATTGCCTTTTCAGGCATTAAAACCCTAAATGCTTCTAGAATGGTCTTCTTCATGATCATAATACACATGTTATTTGATCTCTTCTACCTTTTCTCTTTTTCTTTTATCATAAGGGGTACTCTCATCCGTAAGAGGTGGGGGAGAATCAATCCTAACGCAAAGGTCAAGATCCATGATTGCGAAAACTATTGAAAAGTTCTCGTGTCATGATTTAAAGTTAGAGTCATTTAGCATAAGAACAGAATTGATGTTGACCGTAATGTTAGCAACAAACATAACTGAGCAAAGAACATCACACAAACAAAACAAGCTCATATTAATCTTTAAACAAAAATAAATTAAAATAAAGGTAAATCCCATCTTAAAATACTGAACACTCCATTAATATTCTATTTTTGGACAAAATATTAACTTATAAATGATATCTTGCTGTAGTAATCAAACACTGATAATAACAACATGTCAAACAATGAATCTTCCTTTGGGCTGATTATTGTGCACATATAAAATTGAATAATCACCACATGTTTATTACCACCAATGCACAAGTAATTCTATTAAATATGGACCATCCTTTAGGCCAATCGATATTTATAGAAATTACATATACAGAACCGTTTATATTTTAAGATAAATTAATTTTCACAAGAGAGGTCACTTTGGTGACATGTTGTTTCAATTAGTTCATCTCAAAATACATATAAACATACTAATATTTGAATTCAAAATTGCACAAAAAATTAGCCCAAAAAAATTTAAGGTCAAAGTTTGGTCAACCATTGACCAATTTAGGACTGGACTGGTTTGGGTTTACCCAAACCGGATCCTTAACTAGCCCACAAATCAAGCCAATCCTCTTTTTTTTTTTAATGGGCTAAACCTAACTCAATTTTAATGAGCTAATATAAACCAACCCTTTAATATTAATCTATTAAGCCCAATATGTTAGGCCCAAAACTTAAATTTCATTAAACTTAACCTATTAAGCTTAAAAACTAAATTTCACTAAACCCAATAAATGTAGGACTTCAATGACAAAGCTCTTAACTTGTTTTGCTAAAAGGAGATCTTAAAAAACCTTCGGGACCTTTCAGATAATTTCCATGAAACCCTAGAATCCCTTTCTTTCTTTTGTTCTTTCATGTGACAGCCAATAGCTGCTTCTTCTTCCTTATGCAGTGGCCATGGCTGCACTTTTTAACTAAGGCATGGTTGTCGATGAGGCCAACGGCCATGCCTTGGCCATCTCCCTTTTTTTTTCCCTTCTTTCTTCATTTTGTTTCTCCTTGATGACCGTTGCTTTAATACATAGAAACTGAGCTTCTTTAAGCCAACCTTTTTTTTTTAATCCTTAAAAAAAGTCACAATTTTTCACAAATTCTAGATTTATTTTGCTCAATACCATAAGTCAACTACAAATTTTGATTCAAGAATTATTAAATTCAAAAATACCAAAATAATTAATCCTTAATTTGTTCTCAAACTTAATAATTTTAATAATTCTAGTATTATTAAGTTCCAGAACATCAAAATATCTAATCATTAATAAAAAATAAATTTGATTCTCAATAATTCATTATTTTAATTTAATCTAATCTAATTTATATATGTTTATTATAATTATGACTATCTAATAACTAATTTTTGATATATTTAATTTTTTAATATTTGTCTTTTAAATTAATTTTAATAATTATTTTTTTTAAACCTTAACTAAAGAGGCAACTTTATTGAAGATAAATAACAATATGCTCCTACTTAGGGAATAATTATTTTTTTGTTAAATGTTTATGAATAGTTGATATTTGTATATAACTATCAACTTAAATACTATTTAATTTCATTTAAATATAAGTTAGTATAATCAAATCCAATATTGTATCAAACACAAGACAGTGTTATATAATTCAATCTAATCCAATTGAATCTAATATAATCCAATCCTAATAATTTGTCCAATCTAATTTTATCTGCTAAACGTAGCTTTAATATGTAAATAAAATGTCAACTAATAAGAAATGACAAATATAAAATGAATGGGAAATTACCTCAAGTGCCATATCTTTTGGATAAAGACTTGAGCAAAGATAGGAACAACAATAGTATGATTATGGCAATGCCTATTTTGGAAGATAACGATTCCTAACCATTTCTTCAAATGAAATTCCTTTTACTGATGATATTTGTATGGCTTAATAGATTCCATGATTGGATTCCAACGATACAAGATTTTTTTTTTATTACATGGGGCTATTACTCAAACTAAAACTCATATTACCTAAGATTATAACTGATATTTAAAAATCAAACTATTATTAGGATCAGTTTTACATTACATCAATTCTTATGAAACACTACCAAAATTTTTAACCCTCACTAATATTCGAGAGATGTCTACTGCACTCACACTTGGTAAAGGAGAAGACTACCTTCACTTAATTGTACATTATAATTAAGGAAGGAATTACCTCTACAATGTGTTTATGGGTAGGGGTGGGCAAAATCGGATTCGAGTCCATTTGATCGGATTTCAGATTATTTAAATTGCTAAAAAATTCATTTGAATGCAATCCGAGCTTAAATCCAATCCGAATCTGATCCGAATATATTCAGATTGGAATAATAGTTCGGATTATATTCGGATTCAAATAAGTAATATGTGTTCGAATAAATCAAATGAATTCATCTCACTTTCAAGTTGCAATCCGAAATTAAAATCACACAAATAAAAAACATAAGCAACAAGCCAACAAATGGAAAAAAAGAAAGAAAGAAAATTCATTTTAACATTAATTATTTGGTTAAGATCTTCAGTAACAATTGCATCCCAAGGGCAGGAAAGTTAAATCAAATAGGCAACTTTACAATTACCAAAAAAAAAGGAGAATACTAGCAAATCAAAAATAGATTCATAAGTAATTCAAAAAACTCAAATCCCTTTTAACATATGCACCTTATTTTCTTTAATGGTGTGTTTTATGTATTTTTAATTTCGTTGTTAATTTTTTAGAAGTCGTTAAATTGGTTACAAATCATTACGGGTGAATTGGACGTGGTTGTGATGTGGGTTTAATCTCTTAAAGTATTAGTGACAATGTGCAAGTGTACACAACAAGTAATATAATGATAAGTATTCGCGTATCGTCTCCACAAGGATTGATGCTATCAGAATTGCTACATCAATTAATCTGGTGCAAATTCAATTAAATTAAATTCTTTTGTCAACTAATTAAACTAAGTAATCTAAATAATAGGAAATGAAATGCAATAAAAATAAATTAACACATCTCACACAAGAATATAACCATTCGGAATAACATAGTTGGGTGAGTCAACTCATTTGATGGTATAGACTGTTTTCTGTTATAGTATCATTGCTACAACAATTACTACAACATTGGACAGAACTCTAATGCATCATCAGCTGTCGCCTGTTGGAATTCTTATATTTATATGCTATCTAACAATGACCAGTTGTTATGCCACATAAGGTATAGCATTATATGATCAAGGTTCCTAATACCCTATAAGGTGAATCCCTATGTCTAGTTCATCACTAGTTTTAGATTAAGCACGACCTTATTCAAATTAAGTTAACCCAACTTGGGAAACCTAATCTAAAACCAAGTATTGTTCTGTTATGTTGCATTAAAACATGTCTTTTTGAGCCGTTCTCTTAGTTAATATCACTAAATGGGTGGTCAGTTGAAATAGTGAATTAAATTAAGTATTATCAAAATAAAATGCTATAGCAATCATGTAGCAGCACATAAAATTCGATTAATTATCCATCAAGTTTGTTTATCACTCAACCAAAAATAAAATTAGTTCATAATTTATGATAAAACAAAAAAAAATAGTTTTAACCATCATATACATCATCACAAATCAAAGAGAACAAGTAGAAGAGAGTGGCCCTTTTAGATTCCTGATTTCTTCTCCCTCTCGCCTATAATCTTTTTTTTCAGCCTTGGAATTTTTCTATTCTTTGCTATTTTCTTTTCCCTCTTGGTTATTTCTTGCGGTTGATGGCTCTCTCTTTTCCCTTGTGTGCATGCTTCTTTTATAAATTGAAAATTAGGGCAACTAGCCGTTTAGAGCACGTATTTTCAAGATTTGAAATTGTAGATCGCGTATTTTTTTTCTAAGATTCATGCGAAATTTTCTCTTTTGTTGCTTCAAGATTGCTACGGCAATGGTTGCTACAGCACTGGCTACAACATCTGCACTGTTTCTGACTCGTTTCCACTTTTCTGTAGCTAATTTCTTTCCTCATTTTTGTAAGCCCATTACACAATATTCCTTTCTTGAAAATTGCACTTCTAGTTGACTACAATTAAGCACATGATTTCAACACATAATTATTTTGAAACAACCTAATTTATTAAAAATAAACTAAAATACCATAAAAACATGTCAATTACTCTTTAAGTAATAACGATTTCAAGAATTTTCAGATAACTTTCATTTCATAGACTTTTCAGAAGCAGTTATTAAATTAACCGTGATTCAATAATTTAAATTTTTCATGACATAAAATCGAGACAATTAGGAGGCGATTCAATTCCTGCATAGTCAGGTATAGTATTAGCTTAATTTATTTTAAGCCAAAAATAAAAGTTCAGTTTCTATTTATGGAAAGAAAGAGAGAGAGAGAGAGAGAGAGAGGCATTGCGTTTTCTTAAAATAGAAAGGAGAGAGAGAGAGAGAGGAAAGTTGTTGACCCAGCCTGGATGAATCTCCCATTTTTATCCACCTCATCGGCCGAGCAAGGCACCGATCTTAAGCTTGAGAGTTGGCCGACATATCCCTGCTATCATTGTCCCTAATAACCAACTAGAACTCCGACGATCTAGCTCAGAAACTTATGACAAACTTGTTTCTTTCCACTGTTGATCTCATTTGATTTAGGCCCCGCCACCACTTGAGATTCGTTCCTCAGCTTACCCTCATCATTTTCTGATAGATCGCGTCACCTAAAACAGCTTGATTTTCGCCGATCAACTGTCAGAAAGTTCACAACATTAGGATCTCAATCCATTGCCGTTGTCACGCATGGGAGGTCACTGTTCGTACCATTGGACTCACCAAGGTCATAACTATCAAACCTAAGCTTCCCGTCGCCATTGATTAAGCTCTAGTCACTGTTGACCGATAAGGGCAATTCGGTAATTTTACAAACTTTAGGGTAATTCTATAATTTTAAAATTAGTGGATATTTTAGTAATTTCATATTAGGACAGTTAGGTAATTTGAGATTTTAGAGGTAATTTGGTAATTTACATTGTTATTGGCATTTTGGTAATTTTACATTTTCAGGGGTAATTTCGTAAATTCAGAACTGATGGTTTTTTTTGTAATCTGAATTGAGGGTAGTTTGATAATCTGGGACTTTGAGGATAATTTGATAAATTTTGATATTGAGGACATTTTAGTAATTTTATGAATTCAAGAATATATTTATTGTGGATAAACGTCGTTTCGAGTTTATTTGTTATAATTCACATTTATAAAAGTTAATTATGTTATTTTCTTGAATTAGGCGGATCCGCGAATGAAAACCAATCCACGGACATTGTCGATACTAAGTTGGGACCATTATTGTGAGTGGAATATATAAAACCTATTTTCATAGTTTATTATGATAGTAAAACATGTTTACGAAATAAGTTTCAAATGCTTCGATTTAATGATTTTGTAGAGATGGATTTTATCTGTGTATTGGTATTTATTGTTAAAAATGTGTTTGATTAATGATTTTATTACCAAATTTAAATATATGCATGATAATATTTAAAGAAAAGGAAAGAGATTTCAGGTATGTTAAATGAGAAAGGAAATGAGATTTGAAATGAATTATATATTTATGTATATGTGTATAAAGGTATATGAATATAAGTATAATGGTCATTTTTTTAAAATCCTTAGACAATACCCTTCCCCTCTAGATACAGTGATATATATGATATGATGAGATATGAGGCTTTTGGGGTTCGTCTGAACACATATAGAGATTTTAGGTTGTGTACTTGGGTGCACTTGCCTTTTGGGGGCATATGCATACTGTATGATGATTACAAAGATACAAATATTGAGATACATATGATACATATGAGATATAGGCTTTTGGAGCCCGTCTAAGTACACACGGAGGTTTTTGTACTTGGGCGAATTTGTCTTTTGCGGACCAAATTATGCATGCACAGATATGATGAGATATAAGATGGTATTTCCCAATTTATACGTGTAGCTCCGGTGCGTGATTGTACTCAAATAGTACGTCATTGCCTTTCCGTCAAGATCCGGATATAATGAGATTGTTTCCCCTAATTACTTGTTTGGTGATAGTTTTTAATATTCAATATTGATATTATAAGTGTTACGATTTTATCCTCTTTATGTTGCATTATGTGATTTTGCTATTTCAGTATATGATTTAAATTAAACAAGTTTATTTAAGATCTTGTGATATTTTGATGAAATTGTGTTTATAAATGATATAATTATTTTTAGAGTAGAGCTATTTTCAAAAACTATTATCTACTCACTGAGTTTTATACTCACCCCGTTTTATTATATTTCCCTCGCACTCCAAAAGAGATTTGCAGGTGCAACAGTCGACCCAGCAACAATAATTATTTTGAAATTATGGCCACGTGATGGTGATAGGAGTGTTAGATGTTTTTATTGAGATATTTTGGATTGTATAATTTGTTACATTTCAGAGAATGAGAATAGCCTATGTATTTTCTTCGACATTAGATATTAGAGTGATTTGGTATTTTATTGAGGAGATTGATTGATGAAGTTGGTTGTATTTGGAATTATTTTTGTGAGTATTGTTTTATTAATTTGTAGGTTTGGTTGTGTCATAATTATAAGGAAGACTTTGCCGAATTTTTATCAAAATCTTTATTAATTAGTTTATTTAGATCGATTTAATGGATTTAGACAAACTCGTCTTTTAATTTTTATTTTTTATTTATATTTAATTTATTATTTTTTTTAATTGCAAGTGCAATCTAATTGAATTAATCAGATGAATTTGGATCGGATTCATCCGAATTCAATCCAATGCCCAACCCTATTTTTACTTGTAGTACTTTTAAAAAATTGCATCTACAAATATGGAAAATAAGCGGATAACCATGGGGGACAATTTTATGATTCTCTATAAGAATTGTCAATGTTATAAGAACGACACAATTACCTACTAAATCATCATTCATATATTTATAGCAATTCATATACATTTTTTTCCATTGATAGTGCTCTTATTTACTGTTACCAAGCTATACATATAATTATTAGATATGTTTAATTATACAGTTCAATATTTCAATTAAGCATCACATTGTTGTCAAATTTAGTTGGCTTTTGTTTTTTTTTTTTTTTGTTTATCTAAATTCTAAATAAACCTATATTAACTTTCATTTTGAATAGTGCTAAATGTTTAAGTCTAAATGACATTTTTATTTTTTGTTTGAATTACTAAAACAAGTATCAAGCTTGTTCGTTTTTTAACTTAAAACAAATATGAAAATTAGTATTTTTACATTTATTCACTTACAAATTATAAAATTTAAACAAATAATAAACATTTTAAAGAACATATATCAGATAATATATTATCATAACAAAATCACATTCAATTGAATACAACCCTTTAATAATCTCAATTAGTATATGTTAATTAGTTTTATTGATGTTTATGAAGTTTATGTGAAAATATTCATTAAAAATTATAAAGATAAATAATACTAATTTGAAGAAAATAAAAAGATAAAAATAATAATATTCTACCACTATATTATTATGAGGTATAGAGATGGATAACAATGCTAATTATTAAACTTGTTTAGGTAAGGATAAAAATTAATTAATTAGATAGGGTGTTGTGCTAATTTTAACATACTCACAAGGACATGAGGCTATTTGAGTAGACACGAGGAATAATGAGATCGAACCCATAGGGGCTGTCAATTTTTAGAAAAGTTAAATCTAATATAAGTTCATTAAAACGCTACCCTAGTTAGAAAAGAAAATATTTTGTTTTAAAAAAATAAAAACCAAAGATGCAGTTAAAATTAAAACAAATAAATTCATACAAAAATCCAAAAGATTGAAGGTACCAGGGTTTTGGAATCCACTACAGTTCAAATTAACAATTATCTAATTACCAATCAATTTTGAATTTTAGTGTGACAACTCGAAATCAATTTATGTCTACTCGTGAATATAACAACATATCTTCTATAATACCACGTGTTATTTTCATTGACCTATGAGCAAGTTGCAAAACAATGGAAGTTGAATTTAATTGATCGAGCCTGAGTTGCTTATAAGTAGAATATGGGAAAATATTAACATTAGCTCTTAAATCTAATAATGCTTTATCAAACAATTAGGTCCCTATCACAAAAAAGATAGTAGGAGAACTTAGATCTTTAAATTTTTGTGGCATTTTACATTGAAATAAATTACTTGTTTGTTTAGTTAGAAATGCCTTCTTGGTAACATGCAATTTCTCTTTTTAGTCCATAAATCTTTTGAAAACATAATTAACATAAGAAGGAATTTGCTTAATTGCATCAAGTAAATGGATATTTATACTTATATGCTTGAAGATTTTTGCAATCTCACTTATTGAAGTCCTTTTCTTCACCTTTGAGGAAAAGAAACCTTAAGAATGTAGGGTGGTAGGATGCTTTCTTCTAGATCATTTAGTGATGAGTCTTGTGATGGAACTAGATCTGAATTAGCAAGTTCAGATGTCCTTTTTGTTAGAACCTCTACCTTATTGTCAAATAATTTTCCTATTCTTAAGATCATAATAGATTTTACCTCTTCATGCTAATGGTTTGAACTATGTCCAACTTCATATACTCCTTTTGGATTAGGAACTAGTTGATTTGAAAATTTTCCTTTCTCTATGTTCGTTATGATATTCTAAATTGATGAAGCTAATTGTCCTATCATCGTCTTAAGGTTAAACATGGATTGTGTTTGTTGTACTTAAGAAATTTGGATGGCCTTCACCTCAGTCCTCTATTCTGTCATAGCATCCTTCGAGATTTTAATATGCTTTGAATTTCTTCTTCCCATGGTTTAGCCTATGAGAAGTTCTGATTAAACTGCTGAAAGTTTTGCTAAAAAGCTTAAGGAGCTTAAGCTACTATCTCATTTTATTAGAAACCTTGTGACCATGAAAATTTAGGGTGATTCCTCCCTCCTGGATAGTGTTACAGTAGGGATTATAAGTAGGTTGCCTTTTCAACATGTTAATAGAGTTGACTTAGGGTAAGAAACATGTTCAGACTATTTGTAAGCACATGGCGCACTAAGATTAAAACTAATCAAGTAGGCCAACTGGCGAGAAATTCCCCCCATATAAGTTTTAAGTTCTTTTATATCTAAACCAGATCCACTGATATAGTATTCCCCTTATTTTCTTAATGTTCCTTGAAGATTGATTCCTCTACTGGGAATTATCTGCTCATCACAAGAAAAAGTTCCAAATTTCTGTCACATTCTTGGACATAAGCTCATCTCCAATAGTGACCATCAACCACTCTTGATTATGTGGCATTAGTCCATCTAAAAATTATTAGCATTGATGCCATTTTTCAAACCTATAATGAGGATACTTTAACAGTAAGTCATTAATTCTCTCCCATGCTTCAAATAATTGTTCATCTTTTTGTCTGAACTCTAAAGTCTCCTTGCAAATAGCATTAGCCTTATGAACAAGAAAATATTTATTCAAAAATTTCTCAACCTTTCTCTCCAAGGATGTAATGCTATTAGCTGGCAATATGTTAAACCATGATTTCAATGAGAATAGAAACAAACGAAGCTTAACATCATCTACAGAAAAATCTTCACATTTAAAAGTTTGGCACACAATATAAAAAATCATTTAAATGATTATAGGGATCTTCATTATCTAAGCCATAAAAGGATGGGAGACAATTAAGGACATTAAGTTTTATTTAAAAACTCCTAACAACTACATTTGGAATCGGTAATGGACTAAAGTAATTTTAAAAAGGTTTTTCTTGTGGTTCTCTAGCCATTTTATCTTCAATTATATTTTTCTCAATTTAGTCAACCTTTTCTTTTAAAGTAGCTTTCTCTCTTCGAAAAAAAGTTCTCTCAATTTCACTATCTATAGGCTCTAAATCACACAATAGAGATCTTTAACCAAGCATGCGATTACACAAGAACAATAAAAAATAAAAAAATAAAATTTGCAAAAATATAAGAAAAGAAAAGAGAAACTAACAGGATAAGTTGTTATAAAAGCTAACTATTATAGAGGAAAATTAAAAAGCTTAAACCTATGACTTTAGTTTAATTGTTGTGACTGAAAGCCTAAAATTGTAAAAAGAAATAGAAGAAAGAATTGAATAATAATAGAAAATAAACTAAAAAAAAATATTAAATAGTAATAATAAAAAGCTGTTATTAATAAACCAAAAGCATTAATTCACGGAAAGAAATGACCAACGAAAGTCAAACGTAAAAATAGTAATAATAATAATAATCATAATAAATGAAACTAACACATGCGAGTAGAAAAGTTAATTTTTTTATTAACCTAAACTATAATTCAAATTAAAATAATCAAAATTAAATTGATTTCCCAATACAATCTCTAGAAATGATGCCAAAAACATATTATGCAAAATATTTTTTTTATTACTCGCAAGTGTAGAGGCTACTAGAGTATAGAAAAGGAATAACGAGGATGAACCCATAGCGATTGTCAATTTTTAAGAAAGTTAAATATAATTTAAGCAAATTAAAACTCTACCCTAGTTAGAAAGGAAAATATTTTGTTTGAGAAAAATAAAAGTTAAAGATGTAACTAAACTTAAAACGAATAAGTTAACACAAGAATTCAAGAGATTTGAAGCTACCAGGGTTTAGAATCCACCGTAGTTCAACCTAACAATTATCTAATTACCATTCAATTCCCAATTGTAGGGGAAGTTTACAGAAATAACCCAAAATATTTTTTATTATCAAAATTAGCCACCCTAAGTTTTTTCTATCATATCTAGCCATACATGTAATTTTGGAACCCAAATACCCTCAGACCTATCAACAAAATACCAAACAAATCACTTTTCAACAAAAACTCACCTTCCTCTACTCACCACCCTCTACTTACCAAATTTATGAAACAAACATACGTACATAGACAAAATTGTCAATTGGAAAGTAAGAAGTTAAAGTTAGTATTTGTTTTTACACAATCTATATTTTTTTCCTTTCGATTATTTAAAATTTATATGGATATTTTGAGTGAAAACGAGTTGGAGACTAACCTAGAAAATGTGCAACAAGTGCTTGCCACATAACCTCATGTACGACTAGTGTCTATCACATATTTTGATAGTTTTCTTACTAAGTAATAATTTTTTTTATCTTTTCTTAATTCTTTGGGCTTAATAGAGTTAGTTGTTCTTCAAATGTGTTTTGATGGATTATGGATGGAATTGACAGATGGCCACTTTAAGTATGGGAATGGTAAAAATAGAGTTGTTTTGGTTTTGAAACATTGTAAGCTTGAAAAATTTCTTACAAGAATGTGTAATGTTTTGTAAATAAATTCGAATAATTATATAACCATATTAAAGACAAGTTTAAGCTTAAAATGTTTTACCCAATCTATATGTTTACTATCTAAGGACGTACTTGATGATAGGGCTGAGCAAAATCAGGTTCAAGTTGGGTTCAGATCAACCTGATCGGGTTTCGATTGATCGGGTTAGATAAAAATTCATCCGAACTCAACTTATACCTATAACCCGATCTGATCCGATCTGAATTAAATTCAGATCGAATCAGGTCAGGTTGAGTTTAGATCGAATCAAATTCAGATTATATATAATGCATGTAACCATATCATATACCATCTCTATCAACCAAGTATCGATAATGGCCCAAAGACTTTAGAGCTTGGGATGGAGCTTAATAGGTCAAATGGAGCTTGAATCAAGTCGTGTGATGGTAGAGGAGTGGAGGCGTGAAAGTGGAGCAAACAATTCGGCGCTTGGAGGCAACAAATAGGTAGATCAAGTCACGATCCTCGTGGAGCAGCTTCGATTGGCATCGGCCCTCGGCGATTGCAGTGTTTGGTGGCCGGATCAAGCTTACTTCGTGAGCTTTATATGTGTGTTTGAGCATTTGTGTTTCATTTGTTTTGTTATGGGAGTGGCCGTGTAGGCCGTGTGGCTGCCACTTGTCACCATCGGCAGTGGGATACGAGTGAGGGAGGTTGTGCCCTGTGGGTCGGTATGGCCGTGTACGTGTGCCATTGTGAGTCAATGGTGGCTAGCTGATAGATGCTTTGTCATGTGCACTGTGTTAGTATATTGTTGACCTATTATAATGGTTTGCACTTTGTTGTATATTGTAATGGTTTGTGTCTGTGAATTGTGATTTGTTGTTTGTGAACCATATGATGTGTGTGAGTGTTTAAGAATTGTTTAGCAATTTTGGGTTTCAAATTTTTTTTTTGATTTTGTGTCAACTCGATTGTGTTTTTGGATCAGATCAAGTGAAACCCAATCTGATCGGGTTAACTCGAAAGCATCCGATCTGGTTTTATTCACAACCTGATCCTATCCAAACTTGATATTTTTTGGATTGGGTCAGATATTTTGCCCGCCCTTACTTGATGATGAAATGGTAAGTGTTTTGATACATATAAGCTTTCGTTCGGTGAATGGTGCGTGCATCCTTATTTTTGCTATCAAATCTACTAAAGTACAGAATTAAGAGATAGTGAACATCTCTGTCCCTAATATTGAAAAAGAGATTTTACCAGTAATGACATAAATGTAGCAACATTACTTTTCAACATGCTACAATAATGATATGTTGATGAAAAAGTGTTACGACTGACAACAGCGTCACTGTAACAAGGTTACTCTCCTCTACAATGTAATGTTGTTCCCATTGATGACATGAATTATACCCTAGCAAATAGTATTAATACTAAGTTGTACCATATTCCAATTGACGATGAGGATGATGATCTTTTTTATGCTCCAATTGATAATGGTCATTTCTATATTACTTTCTATCTTTTTTATGCTTATATTGATAATGGTGACGATGGTTATTTTGATAATACTTTCGATGATAGGTACACTATGCATGATAAGGGTCTAACTAATGGTAGTCCAGATTTGCCTTATTTTGAGAACGAGCATGAAATGTAGTGAAGTCGGCCTGTAACTCCAAGCTTTATTCCTGTAATTCCAAGCCCTATTCTAAGGGGCTAGTAGTTGATCCACTTGTAAGTATTACTTAAATTTTGCCTTCAAACTTGGTTTCTTTGGACTTTGTTAGAAATAATAGGTCTGATGATATTTGTGTAGGCAAATTGTTTGATTCCAAATATAATTCAGTATTATAGCTATACAATGTTTCGTTGAGAGCATTTAATCAAGATATGTATAATGGGTAGTGATGATATGTAACAATAAACACACTTGTTGTAATGAGCCTACAAGTCTTCATCAAACAATGAGTCAGGTTATTGGTCATATAATCAAGAATAAATTTACTCTTGAGAAGTAGATATACACTCTAAATGACATTATAGCAAGCATGCAACAGGAGTATAATATTCGTTTATCATAACAGGCATATGGGGCTAAAGAATTTGCTCTTGAAGTAATAAGAATAATTCTATCAAAGTCATATAACTTACTCTCTAAGTGCTCTCATGTTTTAGAAAAGGAAAATGAGGGTACAATAACCAGCCTAAAATTGGATGGCAATAATAATTCATGTACTATTTTGTAGCTATTAAATCTTGCACTAATAGTTTGTTGTTTTGCATCAGGCTAGTGATTGCAAGAAATTGTACTCATCTGAAAGGGTTATATTGTAGAACGATGTCTATGGCAATATGCTTGGATAGAAATAATCAATGGTATCCCTTAGCTATTAGGATACACTTGAGTTAAAAGATTGGCGATAATCTCTTGTTGTAAAGGTCTATTGACACCTTTGAAATCAATTATAAGAGTTGTTGAAGCCTTGGAGGCTCACTTAGTGAAATCCTCAAGCCCAGTGAGCTTGGAGGCGTGGATGTATGTACGGTTGGCCGAACTAAGTAAAAATCACGTATTTGTTCTCTCCTACCCTATCTCTTTTTTATTCATTGCATATTAATTTGTTTATTTTTGAATTTGGTTAATTTATGTTATTTGCGTTAAGTTTTATTTGCTAAATTTTTTTTAAAACCCAATTCATCCCCCTCTTGGGTAGCCTAGTTAGCATTTCATTTGGTATCAGAGCGAGGTTCTCTAGTTAAGACTTAACTGTCTAGAGTAAAAGATCCACGGCAACCAAAATGATTCGAGCTCTAAGGAAGGTCAGTCGACAATTAGGCCACCGTTCTTTGATGGAAATGGCTACCCATATTGGAAAACTAGGATGAGAATTTATTTGGAAGTATTAGATTATGAAATATGGAAGGTTTCTTGTGATGGTCCATTTATGCCTACCACTAAAAATGAAGAAGGAGAAGATATTTCGAAACCTTCATGTGAATGGAATGAGATGGAAAAGAAAAATACTTCTCTAAACTCCAAAACTATGAATGCCCTAATTTGTGCCTTAGATAAAAAAGAGTTTCAAAGAGTTTTAGGTTGTTCTAATACTTATGAGATTTAGAAGAAACTTGAAGTAGTTATGAAAGAACAAATCAACATAAGAATCAAAATTAGTAGATATACTACGCAATATGAATTGTTCCAAATGGAACAAAATGAGAGTGTTTATTACATGTATACTACATTTACAGATATTGTAAACACTCAAGGAGCACTTGGTAAGACCTTTTCAAATAGGGAGAAGGTAAAGAAAATCATTAGGTCATTACTAAAAGAATGGAGACATAAGAGAATAGCCATTGATGAAACCAAAGATTTAAATACTTTGTCTATTGATGATTTAATTGGCTCACTTATTTCTTATGAAGAGGATTTGACAGCCGAAAGAGGAGACGAAGACAAGAAGAAGAAAAGCATTACCTTGAAAGTATCAAAACCAGAAAGTAATGAGGAAAGCGAATTTGAAAATGAAGAAATGGTTATGATAGCAAGAAAATTTAGGAAGTTTTTTAAGAAATTTGGCGAGAGAAGAAAGTTCAGAAACTTCAAGAACCAAAAGGAGAAGAATGAAGCAATCATATGCTATGAATACAAGAAACCTGGCTATATAAAATTAGAACGCTCTCTTCTTAACAAACTCAAGAAGGAAGGCATGGTGGCAACTTAGATAATAGTGATGAAGAATCAAGTGATGAAGAACAGCCGCAAGAAGTGTTAAAACCTAGCACTTATGGCAATAGAAGAAGATGAACTTGATGAGGGAAATCATCTTCCAACTTAAAATGAATTATGTGATGCTTTTAAAGAATTGCGTCGTGATATGATAAAAATTGATAAGAAAAATGCATGTTTCCAGAAGAAAATAATAGAACTTTCAAATAAAAGTGATGCCTTGCAGAAATGCAATGATTACTAAATGAAAAGATCAAAGAACTACAATTAAATAATAAAATATTGCATGATAGGAATGCATCCTTAAAAGGTAAACAAAGTATTTCATATAAGTATGATAAATTACATGTTGATGACTTGATAAAAAAAAATGAAGAGCTCAAAAAGAAAAGTAATGAGCTCAATGAGATTATGTTAAAATTTACACATGGTGAAAAGAACTTAGAAAAATTGCTTAGCTCTAAAAATGTGCGTTTGATAAAGGAGGAATTGGTTATAAGCCTAACTCGAAAAGAAAATATTACCAAAATTACTTTGTTAAGGCTACCTCCATTAGTAATCATAAAATTATTTGTCATTACTGCAATGGAAAGCGTTACATTAATTATAGATTTCTTATTAAAAGAAATGTTTCTTATGGAATCAAATGTGCTTGGGTTCCAATAAGAACCATTGCTAACACTCAAGGACCCAAAAAGGTTTAATTACCTAAGATTTGACATTTCCTCTGTAGGGTTCGAAAAAGAAGAAGAAAAAAAATGGTATCTAGATAGTGGTTGTTCAACGCATATGACTAAAAATTATACCTGGATTTTACCAAGATTGAAAATGGTGGAGATGTCTCCTATAGAGACAACTCAAATGGAAAGATTCTCCGAATTGATAATGTCGGTAAAGTATGTTTAGTTTCCTCAACTCTCATTGAAAATGTATGTTTAGTTCAAAATTTGAAACACAATTTGATTAATATTAGTCAATTATCTGATAAAGGCTATAAAGTTGTTTTTAATAAAAGTAGATGTGTTATTAAAAATACATGTGATAGCAAAGTTTCATTTATTAGAAATAGATGTGGCAATGTTTATACCATAGACATAGAATGTGCATCTGCTCATTATAAATGTTTTTCCGCATTACATGATGATAGTTGGTTATGGCATAGAAGGCTAGGTCATGTAAGCATGGATTTGGTTTCATAGAATTTCAAAACTGATTTAGTTAAAGGTCTTCCAAAGATTGGTGTTGAAAAGAATAAAATTTGCGAAGCGTGTCAATTTGGAAAACAAATTAAAATTTCTTTCAAAAACAAAGGTCATACTTCTACTTCAAAACCATTTTAACTTCTTCACTTGGATTTGTTTGGACCTTCTAGATATGCTAGTTTAAGTGGTAAATATTATGCATTTGTAATTATGGATGATTATTCTAGATATATATGGGCATTATTCTTAGCCAATAAGGATTATGCCTTTGATGCATTTAAGTTTTTTCTGTACAAAGGTTCAAAATGAAAAAAGGCTATTCTATTATATGCATTGAAGCGATCATGGTAGAGAACTTGAAAATCATGCATTTGAGAGTTTTGTAATGATTTTGGTATCAAACATCAATTTCCATCACCTAGGACTCCATAACAAAATGGTGTTGTTGAAAAAAAGAATAAGTCTATTCAAGAGATGGCTAAAACCATGTTGAATGAGAATGCATTACCAAAATACTTTTAGGTTGAAGCTGTTAATACCTCATACTATGTCTTGAATTGTGTTTTGATTAGATCGTTTCTTAATAAAACTCCCTATGAGCTTTGGAAAGATAAAAAACCCAACATTTGTTATTTCAAAGTTTTTAGATGCAAATGCTTTATGTTGAATACTAAAGACAATCTTAGTAAATTTGATCCAAAATCTAATATTGGTATCTTTCTTGGATATTCAAACACTAGCAAAGCCTATAGATTGTACAATAAAAGAACACTGGTTGTTGAAGAATTCATGCATGTTAGGTTTAATGAATTTAACTGCTCCTCTATGGAGAAAGTTGTTGTTGATAAGAATGTAGATGAAGAAGTACAACAAGAAAAAACTTCAAATGCGAAACAAGATGCTTTACCACGTGAGAATAAAGAAGAGCAATGAGAAGAATAAACTAATATGAAGTAAAATGAGGGTAATTCTCAAACACTCCACAAAGAGTTAAGCTATGTTTCTTCTCAACTTAAAGACTTAATTTTAGGTGTTCCCTCATGAGGTGTAACCACTAGATCATTACTTTGGAACACATGTGCAAATATTGCATTCATATCTCAAATTGAACTAAAATCCCTTGCGGATGCGGAAAACGATGAATCTTGAATTATAGCAATGCAAGAAGAGTTAAATCAATTTGAGAGAAACAGTGTGTGGAAATTAGTTCCTAAACTGAAACATCAATCCATTATAGGTATTAAATGGGTTTTTAGGAATAAGATGGATAAATTCTGTATGGTTGTAAGGAATAAAGCTAGATTAGTAGCTTAAGGTTACAACCAAGAAGAAAGAATTGATTTTGATGAAATTTTTGCACCTGTAGCTAGATTAGAATCCATTAGAATGCTCTTATCATTTGCATGCCATAAAAATTTTATTTTGTATCAAATGGATGTCAAAAGTACATTTCTAAATGGTTACATCATGGAAGAAGTTTATGTGAAACAACCTCTTGATTTTGAAAATAAAAAATTTCCAAATCATGTTTATAAGTTGTCAAAAGCATTGTATGGATTAAAACAAGCACCTAAAGCTTGGTATGATAGACTTAGTAAATTTATTTTGGAAAATGATTTTTCAATGGGAAGAGCTAATACTACACTATTTATTAAGCATAAGAATCAAAATATACTCATTGTTTAGATTTATATTGATGATATTATTTTTGGTTCTACTAATGAGTTTTGCCTGAGGAATTTTCATCTTGTATGAGCAAAGAATTTGAGATGAGCACGATGAGAGAATTGAAGTACTTTATTGGATTACAAATAAAACAAAATGAAGAAGGAATCTTCATCAATCAAACCAAATATTTGAGAGATTTACTCAGAAGATTCAGACTTGAAGATGGAAAGAATAAAAGTACTCTAATGAGCTCAACAATCAAGTTTGACAAAGATTAAAAAGGTAAAGAAGTTGATGTCAAAACATATTAATGTATGGTCAGATCGTTACTTTACTTAACTGCTAGCAGACCGAATATCATGTTTAGTGTATGTTTGTGTGCAAGATTTCAATCATGTGCTGCGGAATCTCATTTGCTTGCCGACTTTGCTGGTTATAAGGTTGATAGGAAGAGTACAACGGGAACTTATCACTTTCTATGTCACTCACTTGTCTCTTGGTTTAGTAAGAAGTAAAACTCAATTGTACTTTCAACCACCAAGGCTGAACATATTACAGTTGGCAGTTGTCGTGCACAAGCACTTTGGATGAAACAAACCCTTAGAGATTATGGTATCAATCTTGATTATATACCTATCATGTGTGACAATACTAGTACCATAAACCTATCCAAGAATCATATACAACACTCTAGAACCAAGTATATTGAGATAAGATATTATTTCTTAAGAGATCATGTTAAAAAAAAAGAGATTTCATTGAATTTTATTTCAATCAAAAAACAACTTGCTAATATTTTTACTAAACCTCTTGGCGAATAACAATTTGCTAAAATTAGGCATGAGCTTGGAATGATAAATGTTGCACAATAGCATTAATTTATACAATTTCTAATTTATTTTTAGTTTCCATAATATGATTATTTGTTTGAATTAGATGTTCTAAATTTTGTAAATTTATGAATGATGTATTATATTGGCCTTTAAAGACATTTTTTATCAACAAGATCATTTAGAAACGTATTAAGTATGGGTCGTAAGGTAATAGACTCTTACTATGTACATTTAGATGACATTAATGATTTGATTGTATATGGTAGACGTGTGAAACATATGTGTTTGCCTTGGGAGTTTGCATTAGACATTGAGGAAAGGGTTTATCCTAATCTCGCTAGTGTCTTTTACTCGAATATGAAAATTTCCACAAATAGGCTAGATATGCTGGCCAAAAACTATATTTCGAAGCTCAGAAATGATAAAAAGAAATTGTATCCACCCCAATTGAGTGCCCCCAGATAAAGCGTCCTGTTTGGATTAAGACAAGTAATTTGTTAGTAGTTACATTATATTTACCTTGTGTTATAAAATTGTTTCTTCTTATGCAGAAAATCAGTTGTGTCAATAAGAGCAGGAGAGCTTTAAACAAGTGCAATCACTACCTTAGTCAAAAAGGATATGTTGGATTAATGAAAGAAATTGGAAGTATATATATATTATTAAATTTTTTAACTATTAAATACTTATAAAAGGGTTTAGTTAGCTATTAAATTTTTTAATAGTTAACTTATCTTATTTCCTTATCAAACTAGTGTGTAGAATCTAGTCTTTTTAAAGACTTAATTGACAGGAGTGAATTGTGGAAGAGAGCTCAGATACTAAAAAATGGAGGATACGATTTTGAAACCGAACAAATCATTAAGAAAATGGTAATCAAGTTTAACTAGAACAAACATTGTTATGATATTAGGACTATACTCATTTAACAATATTAGTTTCTTTATGGTGGGATATTAGGAAATGCTAGAAAAAGAGGACCAAAAAGACTCCTTGAATTTGGATGCAAGAAATAGAAATGACTTACTTGTACAAGCATTGGGAAAGCTTCCTCGAACTGGTCATATGCAAGGCTTGGGCAAATTTATATCTGCTTCTATATACTTTCACAGCATTCGTGGACCCATCTAAAGCAAGAGAGGGAGGGAGTTGGATGCTTGGAAAAAAAAATAGATGACTAGTTGTGAGAAATTTGCAAAGAATTGAAGAGGACACCTCATCATTCAAATGTAGAAAGTTCCATTTTCCTACAAAATGAAGTCAATGATGACTGTTGTGCAAATTTTATTGAACTCGCAAGTGCACGAATCTATTGTAGAATAGATTAATGGTGACGAGTGTCGATCCCACGAGGAGGTGGATTTTAATTATGTGTAGAATTAATTTTCTGAGTTGGTGGTTGGATTTATAATGACAATTATGTAGGCAATGTATTAATTTGAATTAAAGCTATTGGAATAAACTATTAAAATAAAATGCTTGGATCTCCGGATCTGTCTCAACATGTACCATCGGCTTAATATTCATTATTAGTACCAATTAAATCATGAAGGGGGAACTTCCACTCATCATGAACCACACTCTAATAGATATGGTGCTAAGGGCTTCCCGTGCCAAATAGTAATAACCTTGCCTAGGGAGGCGGTTATTCCACCGATATCAGACAAGATTATTACTATCCTGTCTCTACGAAAAGTCAAAACAACCACATAAATTAAAGGGGAAGGAAAAGTAAATTTACCAATATAAGCCCATGGAGCATGTTGAGACTTCACCTTCAACCCAAACTTGAAAGGAAATTAGCCACTCATATTTGAACTAGGTGTAAAATGGGAAATTTATTAAAAAAAGTAGAAAATACAAGATGGAGATGGAATTACAGAAAATGGAGTCCAAAAATGGATTCAGGGGTGTCAAATTAGGGGGGAGCCCCTTTTATAGATACACCGAGTAAATCATGGCCATCTGATTAAAACAATTTGGACGCTCGAGGATTGCGCCACGTGGCAAGTTCTATTGGATGGAACACATCATCGGGGTTATTATGTGTATATGCATGTACCTTACATACTTTTTTTTCGACCCACTAATATTCTGCCACGTCACCGGTCAACATTTTTGTTCAATAGGATCATGACACGCCATCGATGCCAACGCCACATCATCGATCAATGCCCATGTAAGCGGTCAATGCCACATCATTCGCCCAATCAAATGCCGCCACGTCATCGTATAGTGCCACGCCATCGCATGCAGTGCCACGCAAAGATACGATACACAGTGAAACAAGTGAAACGTGAGCGTGCAGGTAAAGATCAGATTTATCAACCGTCAGTATGTGTGAACAAGATCGTATATGTGAAACGATACCATTTTTCTTTTATGCTCCTCCTAAGGTTTTCGACTGTCCTGAGTTCAAAAGTGTTTTCCGTTTTTCAATCTGATCTCTCGTTTATTGTGAAATGACCATGATATCCCCTAAAATACATAAAATACTTAATTAAAATAAAACATACATAATTAAATTACAAATGACTTAAAGACATAAAAATAGGAATGTTAGTAAGACTTGGAGTGTAAAATGATGATTTTCTCCATTATAAATATACACTTTCTAATACTCAACACACCCCCCAACCAGCTTGTTGCTAGTCCTTAGCAATTTGAGCGAAAACAAAGCTGAAATTTTTTTTTTTTTTTTTTTTATATACTGTGGTATTTATTCAATCAGACTAATGATAACAATCAAATAAAAGTATAAGCATTATCTACAGTCTAAAGAAATATCATTCCCACATCAACTCTCCACATGAATCAGTTTAGAAAACTTTGTCACAACTTTAGTAATCGAGTCACTTTTAAGAATGACATGCAAACCCCAAAATCTCACTGGTAGTAGTAATACGCTCACAAAGAAATTAAACCCAAAAATAATCACTCCAGTGAATGGTAGCTTGAGTGAAAATAATAAAGAAATAATATCACACACTCACCAAGGTGACAAAAATATGCCCTCGAACTTAGAAAATAAGACGATGTCAATGCTAATCACACCAATACAATCATCATCTTTTTTTTTTTTTTTTTTTTTTTTTCTAAGATGATTGCCACATCTTTTCAACCAATATAACTAGTTTATTTGATTATAGTTCCCTAAAATCAAGAAGGACTTTTATTGTGACGTAACGTAGAAAGGCTAGGGACGTGGCTAACAAAAAGAAAGGATAATAGGAAAAATAAAATATATGTTTGAAAAATAGAGAACTTTGGAGATTGTAAAGTCTTTTCACTTGATTTTTTTTCTTTATTTATTTATTATTATTTTTTTTTTTTAAAAAATTTTTTTTATTTTGGTTCTTTTTATCTTTTTTTTTTTAGCACCTTTTTTTTTATACAAAATTATCTCTATTTTCAAACATAAATGGGTGGTGAGAAATACAAAATATAAGGTGATACTCCACATTGGAGTGGGACAAGATAATAGGTTGCCAAAGAAAAAGTCTTTATTTTTATTATTTTATTATTATTTTTTTTTTTTTTAAGGCTCAAAGGGGTTAACTATGGATACATATTAATAGGGTTGGCTAGAAAGGCTCAAACGGACCAAAGATGGCCTTTCTGTCATCTTTTAGGGTTCTAAATAATCTTCCATATCTACTAGTTAGATGGACCTTCGGATGTGGCAACACACACTTTAGTTTTTTTTTTTTTTTTTTTTTTAACAGAAATTTGGAGATAATGTATAAAGAAATAAACTGCTAAGCTGAATGAAGAATGGGCAAAAAGGGTTACTCTCCAAGAAAAATAACAGGCTCAAAAACTCACTTGGAAATTATTATGACATGTGCATTCTTTCAAGAAACTTATATTTGTCTCCAACATCAACATGTAGAGTAACAAACATGGTGTAACATAACTAAAGACCAAAGATAATACAAATACTAAAATTTGAAAGTTATCATGTCATCTAATTATTAAAATATCACAAAAAATTTTTTTTTTTTTTTTTTTTTTTTTTTTTTTTTAAAGAAGATGCGTTTCTAGAGTCACTGCACTCCATATTCAGCCATCTTCGACTAAAAAAATTTAACCTGATTAGTTTCTAAAATAAAAATTAGTAAAAACTACACCAAGATTGAGATATTCCACAATTGTCAACTATTCCCTCCCCCAACTGTAACGAAACATTGTCCTCAATGTTGAAAGAAAATAGGGTTTAGAAGACATCACCCGAATCTTTGTATCACGAAGAAAATATTTACAAGCGGAGAGTTAAATCTAATTTGCACTTTTTACTACGCCATTACCATCATTAGTTGGCCATTCCAACACGAGGGTCTTGGGATCGGCTGGGTCTATAAGCTTTGAATGCAGATCAATTAACTCGTTAGCAAGATGATGAGCACAAATAAAGATTTTTTCATTTGTGAAAGGGATGAAATGGTTTTTATTGCATGGTTAAGAAATGCGATGAAGCCATCATAAAAGTTATTGACATTTAACAAACCGATGGGTTTTCGATGAATGTTGGATGGGCCCAAGATGCTAATGTGATTAGTGCTCTCTAGAGTTGCAAGATCTCCTGGTAGGAAAATAAAAGCATCAAGATGATTTAGCATTTCAGCTTATTCTTTCTTGAATACCGAGACAACTAACTCTTCTCCGGTTGGTGAGTCGGACATACAAAGCCAACGGTTTGAGGCTTGGGATGATGCCTAACACTTGGCTCCCTCTGAGATAAACAGCTTCTGAGACTAGTTTTGATAACCCTCGGTCACCTCCTCCATAAACCAGATGCAAATTTCTTTCTGCTATGCGTTGACCAAGATCGATGGCTGCCTCAACGAACTCTTTATGTTTGCCATAGGTAAATCCAAAGAGCACACAAATGTTCTTGAATTGTTTATTGGGAGTAGCTGCCATTGGAATGCTTCTCAAAAACAATTTGTGAGTCTAAAAGAAAATGATCATATATCAAGGATCTTGGTGACAATGATTTACAGCTGTATAGGAGGTAGCATGTCTATGTCAATTAACGCTTAAAGCACATGGCTCGAGAGTCAAAAAGGAAATAGTAAAAGAAAAAGCACTCAATTATTAAAGACAATAATGCAATTGCTAAAACAACAGTGAAATAAAACAACAGTAAAGTAAAACAACAGTAAAAGGATATTTACAAGTAGTTGTGATTGTGGCTCACATCTTCCTCTGGTTTTACGTCCAGAAACGGCCAACGCCTCATGGGTCGAGGATAGGCTTCCCATCCAGTTTTCTTATAAACGGCAAAACAGGTCGTTTATAGTCGATTCCCAAGACTATATCGGACACGTTCTTTTCAAATAATGGCCATAAGCGGAGAAGAATTGTTTGTACGTATCCACTGGGATGCGTTTCAAGAGACAAAAGGATATCATCCAATGACTCTTTATTCAAGCCATCCCTAATGAATTGAATCTTATCTTCCCTATTATCAGACATCATTCCGAAAGAACAAGGTTTTTTATCGCATTTCATCCTGGCACACTTATGACAATTAACATGAAGTTTTTTAGCTCTTCTTTTCTCGAGTAGTTTCCTTTACCACAACCAGGCATGTATGCAATAAATTTAGGAGGTAACTCACCGCCAAACGTACCTTGGCCTCGATTAACCAACGGATGTCGGCAGGGACGTTATTTCTCATAAGCAATCGCATGCGTTCGGACCGAGCTTTATAGATCGTAAGGAGGGCATTCTCCGAGGAAGTGAAGGAAATCGCTTGTGAAGCTTTGCTAGAATCGCGTTTTTCCATACCTTCTTCTCGAGAACATTAGTTATTATGGGAAACTAAAGTAACCGACTTTGATTGTCACGGAGTACCGTTATCCGCCACTTAACTTAGGGGTAACAAACTAGAGAACACAAAAAAAGAAAAGAAAAGAAAAGAAAAGAAAAATAATAATCTCACAATTGTCCTCTTATTGAGTTTTCCTCAAGTTCGATTTGGGTTTCGTTGATACCTCCCTCAATTTCTTTGAGTTGTCTTTCTAGATCTTCAACGTGGGATACCAACTCGGAGGTTGTAGCTTCCAAATACGATGCGTTTTACAAAATCGTATCCGGCTTCTCGGATGAGATTGTACACGCGTTGAAGTTGTCCGAGAATGTTCAAGAAGGAATCTGTCTAGTTGAGGAACACATAATTAGAAGTGATAAAAGAAAACTGAATGATTAAATAAACACACTTTCACAATAATTTAAATCAGAAAAGAAGAAATAAATAAGAAAAATTCTTAATTTAAATTTGGTGGGTCACTCAAATCTATTTTGATTGCCTTTTTTCACGTGGTTGGTACTCTAGATATGGCTTGATCTTTGACCATTAACTTTAAAAATTACACCGTTCTTTGGATCCTTAATTTTAAGCGCTCCATATGAAAAACAGTGTGGACTATAAAGGGACATCCATCGATACAGCGAACTTACCTGGGAATAGGCGCAAGTGAGAATTGAATAAAAGTACTTTCGACCTGGTGTGAAAGATCTTTCATAATGTGCTTGTCATGAAAGACTTTCATTCATTTGTTTGTAAATTTTGGCATTTTCGTATGCATCATTACGAATTTCTTCAAGTTCTCGCTTAGCTGTAATCTTCTTTCGAGCTAGCTTGCTTTGCATATCAAAGTTGAATTTCTTAATGGCCCAAAGATGCACGATGCTCGAGTTCCACAGGTAGGTGGCAAGCTTTTCCATATACTAGCCTATAGGGTGACATCCCAATCGGAGTCTTGAAAACTGTTCTATATGCCCATAATGCATCATCTAGTCTTAATGACCAATCTTTTCTGTCTGGTCTCACCGTTTTTCTAATATGTGCTTTATCTCTCGATTGGAGATCTCAACTTGGCCACCTTTGGTTTTGCGGATGATATGGGGTCGTCACTTTGTGAGTAATGGAATACTTTGTCAAAAGAGCTTTGAATGATTTTGTTACAAAAGTGGGCTCCACCATCACCGATTATCGCTCGAGGGAATCCAAAGCGTGAAACAATGTTGCTTTTCAAAAATCGATCACCACCTTGTGATCATTGGTTCTACACGAATCGCTTCTACCCATTTCGATACGTAGTCAAATGACCAATATGTATTGATGACCAAAAGAAGGGAAAGGGTCGTGAAGTCGATACCCCATACGTCAAAAATCTCAACCACTAAAATGGGTTTAGTGGCATCATGTTCCTTCGTGTAATGCTCCCCATTCGTTGACACCTATCACATGAAGAACAAAAAAATGTAAGTATCTCGAAATATAGTTGGCCAATAGAAACCACATTGTAATATTTTAGTAGTTGTTTTCTTAAGATGAAATGGCCTCCACACGCTTGTTCATGGCGAGAATGAAATGATATTTTGAAATTCATTTTAAGGACACATCGTCGATAATTTGATCTGCACAATACTTGAACAGATAGGGGTCATCCCAGAAGAAATTCTTTATTTCTGCAAAAATTTGGCCTTGTCTTGCTTAGTCCAATGCTCCGGAAGTTTACCTGTAACAAGATAGTTAACTATATCAGCATACCATGGTAATACTTCCACACTCATTAGTTGTTCATCTGGAAATGATTCATTTAATGGAAATGGTTCTGTAATTGTATCAAAATTTAGACGAGACAGATGGTCTGCAACAACATTTTCTGTGCCCTTCTTATCCTTGATTTCAAAGTCAAATTCCTGCAAAAGTAACACCCAACGAATTAGTCTAGCTTTTGTATCTTTCTTTGTGAGAAGATATTTAAGAGCAGCATGATCTGTGAAAACAATTATTTTACAACCAATAAGATAAGATCGAAATTTCTCTAATGCAAACACCACTGCTAGCATTTCTTTTTCAGTGGTTGAATAGTTCAACTGTGCATCATTTAATGTCATACTAGCATAGTAAATGACATGGGGAATTCGATCAACTCTTTGTCCTAATACTGCTCCTACTGCATAATCAGATGCATCACACATAAGCTCAAATGGTAAGTTCCAGTTTGGAGGTTGAATGATGGGTGATGATGTTAACAACTGCTTAAGCTTCTTAAATGCCACAAGACAGGAATCATTAAAGACAAAAGGTACATCTTTAGCAAGTAAATTGCATAAAGGTCTAGAAACTTTGCTAAAATCTTTAATGAAACGTCTGTAAAAACCCGCATGCCCAAGGAAAGATCTTACTTCTCTAACTGTTTTAGGTGGAGGAAGATTGGAAATAAGATCCACCTTGGCCTTATCAACCTCAATACCTTCGCTCGAAATGATGTGACCGAGAACAATACCTTGTTTTACCATAAAATGGCATTTCTCCCAATTTAGGACCAAATTCTTCTCTATGCATCTCTGCAGAACTAGTGTTAGATGATGTAAACATTGATCAAATGAATCACCAAAAACAGAAAAATCATCCATAAAGACTTCAAGGAATCGTTCAACCATATCAGAAAAAATGCTTAACATGCATCGTTGAAATGTAGCAGGTGCATTACATAATCCAAATGGCATTCTCCTATATGCAAAAGTGCGAAAGGGCAAGTGAAAGTGGTTTTCTCTTGATCTTTTGGTCTTTATGGAATCGATTATATCCCGAGTAACCATCTGTAAAGCAATAAAATTCATGACCTGCTAATCTATCAAGCATTTGATCAATAAATGGTAGAGGAAAATGATCTTTACGTGTGTGAATTCAACTTTCTATAATCAATGCATACACGCCATCCTCGTAGTTACTCTAGTAGGTATTAATTCATTATCGGCATTGGTAACTCGTGACTCGACTTTTTGGGGACAACTTGCACAGGACTGACCCATGAACTATCAGAAATAGGGTAAATGATACCTGCGTCTAATAGTTTAAGGACTTCAGTTCTAACTACTTCTTTCATGTTAGGGTTTAACCGACGTTGCATTTCCCTGGTAGGTTTAGCATTTTCATCAAGGTGAATGTAATGCATACAGTCCACTGGGTTTATACCTTTTATATGCGGTATGGTCCATCCTAATGCTCCTTTGCGCACTTTCAAAACTTCCAACAACTTACCTTTTTGTTCTTCATTCAGGGATGATGAAATGATTACTGGTAGAGTGCTTTCTTCTCCAAAAAAGGCATATTCCAAAGTGTCGGGTAATGGCTTGAGCTCGAGTTTTGGTGGTGATTCTGATGACGTACTGAGTTTCTTCTCTGATGGTGCTAGTTGTTCCACTCTTGACTTCCATTTGTTAGTGTCCATGGATGGTGTTGAATCAAGTAAGGCATTAACCTCATCTACTGATCTGTCAATATCAAAATCCAAACCAAAGTGAGTTAAACATGTTTGTAAAGGGTCATCACTGAGGTTTGAAAGAAAGGCATTATCAATTAATTCTTCTATCCAATCCACATCAACAATTTCATCATCTGCATTGTGAGGTTGTTTGGCGATGTTGAAGATATTTAGTTCCATCGTCATATTGCCAAAAGACAACTGCATATTTCGATCTGCATTGAATGTGAGCATCGGCGATTGCCAAGAAAGGGTCGTCCTAGGATAATGGGGACCGCTTCCTCAATCTGGGATGGTTGAGTGTCAATTACAATAAAATCAACAGGAAAATAAAACTTATCTACCTGTATAAAGACGCCCTCCACAATACCACGAGGTTTTTTCATGGATCGATCTGCAAGTTGTAACACCACCTGGAGTTGGGTGTAATTCTCGACCCAAGTTTCACAAATCGAGTAAAGGCAACAGATTTACACTAGCTCCTAAGTCAACAAAGCATTCTCAATTGTGTGGTTCCTATACTACATGAAATAGTGGGGAGCCGGGTCTTTGTATTTTAGAGGAAGTTTGTGTTGGAGTATAGAACTAACATTTTCTCGGTAAAAATGCCTTCTTTTGAACATGAATGTTTCTCTTTTTAGTACAAAGGTCTTTAAGAAACTTGGCATAAGATGGCACTTGTTTTATAGCATCAAGTAAAGGGATGTTAACACTTACCTGTTTAAAGATTTCAAAAATCTCACTTGTAGATTTTCCTTCTTCGCTTTAACTAACCTGCGGGAAATGGAGCTTTTGGAACGTATTCTTGTGGGTTGGTTTTTCTTTCTCCTCTCGAGGATGAGTCTTCTTCATTTACCGGTACAATTTGAGTTATTTTTGAGTGCAGCATCTCCACTTTGTTGTCGACTTCTTTTCCTTTTCGCAAGGTCATGACGGCTTTGACCTCTCCATGTGTTGAGGGTGAATGGTACTTACTTCATGCACTCCTTTAGGATTAAAGCCTTTGGTTGACTTGGGAATTTTCCTTTCTCGTGATCATTGCCAAGGTTTGAATGAAGAAGCAAGTTGTCCCACCATTTTTTTCAAGGTTTGGCGATTGGGTTTGTGAGTTGAAACCCGCTCTCATCTCATTTTCATTCATCAATGGTGCGGTTTTGTTGCTCGATTTTGGAGTAAGTAAGATTCTTGAAATTCGGAATGCATCCTCCCATGGTCTAGCCGAGAATAGTTTGGGTTCTGATTATATGGTCTAAATGGTGGCTGAGAGGCTTGAGGATTTTGAGGAATTGGTTGCATTGGTGGAGCTGGAGCTGGAGCTGCTGGTCCATTCTGTTGGAATCCTTGAGACCATGAAAAATTGGGGTGGTCTCTCCATCCAGGATTATATGTGTTGGAGTAGGGGTTGTAGGTTGATGGCTTTCTCATTGCACCTATGGCATTGGCTTGATCTGAGTATGAGTCCTGGTCATGTGGTTCCATTAATTTAGCAGCTGTTAACGATGCTATTTGACGGGAAAAACCTTCAACTATGTCTTTGACTTCTTTAATTTTCGAACTTGACTCGCCAATGTGAACCTCATTCACTCCCCTAACTCTTCTAGTACTCCTGAGTGAACGACTCCGTTGTTGGGAATTATCTGCTTGTCGCTGGAAGAAATCCCAAATCTCTGATGCACTTTTTGACATTAGCTCTCCTCCACTTGTTGCCATTAGCCATTCTTGCACGTTCGGCAATAATCCCTCCAAAAAGTATTGGCATTGGTGCCATTTTTCGTACCCATGATGTGGACACTTTAGGAGTAGCCCATTGAATCGCTCCCATACTTCGAAAAATTGCTCGTCTTCTCTTTGGGTAAACTCTGAAATTTCCCTGCGAATAGCATTGGTTTTATGTACTGGGAAATATTTATTCAAAAATTTTGTTACCATTTGTTCCCATGATGTAATGCTATTAGCAGGCAATGCATTGAACCATGAACGAGCTCTATCCTTTAAAGAAAATGGAAATAATCTAAGCTTAACATCATCATCTGAAAAATTCTCATATTTAAAAGTTTGACAAATAGCATGGAAATCATTCAGATGATTATATGGATCTTCATTTTCTAGGCCATAGAATGTTGGGAGACAATTTAGCACACTAGGTTTTAATTCAAAACTCCTAGCAGCTACATTTGGGTATCGTATGCATGATGTGCTCAAGTTAGCTAAGGGACTGAAGTAGTCCTTAAATGGCCTCTCTTGTGGTGCTGGTTGCAAATCCATTTCAAATTTATTTTTAATTGTAATGTGCTTGTGTGTGCGAAGTGTTTTTTCTAATTCAAAATCTATAGGCTCAAGATTCGGTAATTGTGACCTACGACCATGCATGCAAAGAAAAAAAAATGATAACAAAATTAATAAAGATAAATAAGAGGGAGAAATTACAATACTAACCTTATTACGCTGTTACAAATTTGCTATGAAAATAACTCAAGCGCTATATATAGAAAAGAAAATACGTGAAACAAATTAAAATAAATTAAGAGGCGGTTGAACCTGCCGATTTCACAAAATAAAAAATAAAAAATAAAATAAAATGAAAATTAAATTACAGAAATTTAAAGAAGAAAAGAAAAGAAAAGAAAATAATACCTACTTCAGAATGTAATTTCACTTTTTTTTTCTCTCTTTTTGTTTTTTTTTAAATAATAATAATAAATAAATATTACAAGGAAACAAATAAAATAAATAAATAAAGAAGAAAAAAAAGAAAAAAAAAATTCTACAAATTAAAATACTTACCTCCCCGGCAACGGCGCCAAAAACTTGTTGTGCAAATTTTATTGAACTCGCAAGTGCACGAATCTATTGTAGAATAGATTAATGGTGACGAGTGTCGATCCCACGAGGAGGTGGATTTTAATTATGTGTAGAATTAATTTTCTGAGTTGGTGGTTGGATTTATAATGACAATTATGTAGGCAATGTATTAATTTGAATTAAAGCTATTGGAATAAACTATTAAAATAAAATGCTTGGATCTCCGGATCTGTCTCAACATGTACCATCGGCTTAATATTCATTATTAGTACCAATTAAATCATGAAGGGGGAACTTCCACTCATCATGAACCACACTCTAATAGATATGGTGCTAAGGGCTTCCCGTGCCAAATAGTAATAACCTTGCTAGGGAGGCGGTTATTCCAGTAGATATCCGGACAAGATTATTACTATCCTGTCTAAGAATAGTCAAAACAACCAAATATATTAAATGGGAAGGAAAAGTAAATTTACAAAATTAAGCCCATGGAGCATGTTGAGAATTCACCTTCAACCCAAGCTTGAAAGGAAATTAGCCACTCATATTTGAACTAGGGTAAAATGGGAATTTTATTAAAATACGTAGAAAATACAATATGGAGATGGAATTACAGAAAATGGAGTCCAAAAATGGATTCAGGGGTGTCAAATTAGTGGGGAGCCCCTTTTATAGATACACCGAGTAAATCATGGCCATCTGATTAAAACAATTTGGACGCTCGAGGATTGCGCCACGTGGCAAGTTCCTATTGGATGGAACACATCATCGTGGGCTGTTATTCGTGTATATGCATGTACCGTACACGCGTTTTTCGATCCACTAATATTCTCGCCACGCCACCGGTCAACATTTTTTGTTCAATAGGATCATGACACGCGTCATCGATCAACGCCACATCATCGATCAATGCCCATAAGCGGTCAATGCCACATCATTCGTCCAATCAAATGTCGCCACGTCATCGTACAGTGCCACGTCATCGTGCAGTGCCACGTCAAAGATACGATACAGGTGAACAGTGATCCGTGAGCGATTGTCGTAATGCGATCAGTATTTATCAACCGCATCAGTATGTGTGAAACGACTGAGTATATGTGAACAGTACCATTTTTCTTTTTATGCTCCTCCTAAGGTTTTCGACTGTCCTGAGTTCAAAAGTGTTGTCCGTTTTTCAATCTGATCTCTCGTTTATTGTGAAATGACCATGATATCCCCTAAAATACATAAAATACTTAATTAAAATAAAACATACATAATTAAATTACAAATGACTTAAAGACATAAAAATAGGGATGTTAGTAAGACTTGGAGTGTAAAATGATGATTTTCTCCATTATAAATATACACTTTCTAATACTCAACAATGACGACAGTGAGGGAAATGTAGAAAAGGTTACTTTAGTCATAAAATTACCAAAATTTTTCTTGGTTTAAGTATTTTTCCTTGTATATCTTCCATTTATTAGAGTTTAATTTACTTACTCTTTATTGATAATGCTAACAAGAGCTGGATAATTTAGGCAAGTGAGCTGTGAAGAAGAGGAAATTGATGTCTAATCAAAGGGAAGAGCATCCTAAAGTATAAACACTAAGAAAGAAGGAAGAAGCTCGGAAGAAAGAAGAGACACCAAAAAACACTACTGCTGCCATTCCAATGAAGTCAACCAAAAATGATCATCACGATGATCACAGTGAAGGAGATGCACATAAAGTTAATTTATTCATAATAAATGGTTGTATTTTTCTTAGATTATGAATTTTTACCTTGCCTATATACTATTCAATCTAATTTAATATACTTAGTAATTCATATAATTTATCTTCACAGGAGGTAGATAATTTGGGCAAGATACCAATAAATACCACTACTGCCATTCCGATGAAGTTAGCAAAAATTGACAACAATGAAAAAGAAGCACATAAGGATAGTTTATAAAATTAACTGTATTTAAGTTCTTTTTGTCTTTGTATGTAGGATTTCTTTTTTGGTTGGCTAATTGTTTTAATTGATATAACTATGCAAGTCAAGTACAATGTTTAAAACAGAGGCCAAGTTGCACAAGCTGGCTTTGTAGCCACAACATATTTATATAAGTTGCTACATATTATTATTATTATTATACATACATACATACATACATACATACATACATATATACATACATACATACATACATACATACATACATACATATATATATATATGTATATTGTTTTAATTATTTGGGTTTCTTACATGTGAGTCTTGTGTATTATTTTTTTTAATTCATTGCTTGTATTTTATTTTTTTCTTTTCCAATAGACCGCATTTTTTGCATATTAAGTGAGATAGTTATATGTGTGCTTGTTAGAATTAATTTTAAAAATGGAATTGCAAATCACCTAATGAAATATGTTTGGCTCATTTTTTAAAAACTTTGTCAGTATCAATGCTTGAATTATTCTTAAAAGTGAATAAAACTTAATATACTTACAATTTGATATCATTAATATTCAGAGGAGCCAAATAATTTGGGCAAGCCACCAAAAAACACTATTGTTGCCACTTTGAGGAAAAGTGCAAGACTCAATCCTCTTTTGCCAAAGGATTATGTAAATGATGAGATGAAAAAAGTTGGAAGCAATAAAAAGCAATTAGATTTTGATTATGTTGATGTTATGGCTGATGGTATACAAGAGATTCATCTTGACAACCCAATAAAAAAGTCACTTTTAAAAAAGGATAAAGCCCAAAAAACTTGTAGTGCAGCCGATGAAGAACACAAGGAGTACGGTGTTCAAGCACGGAAAGACCATCCTATCTGCAACTCTTTGAGAGATTGTGTGAGAAATAGCTACCTAATGAAAATGATGATGCTCTGACATATACAATTGATGATAGTGTGTTTCAAAGAAATACTTGTGCTTATATTGGGAAGAAAGATTGTAATGAACTGTTGTCAATGCAAGCACTAGGAGTAAATGCTATTCCAGTATATATGGCATAAGTAGTTTTATGAGTTTTCTTTACACCACTTTATAACAACTTAACATAATTTTTTTATTGATGCACTGATTTTCTATTTAAGATATTGGATTCTACCATTCTACCAATTAGAAAAGGAACAAAACCATTTGGATTCATGTGTCCAAGCTTGGTTTGCCCATCAAATCCAAAGGCTGTAGAAAATTTTCACTCAAAGAAAGTTGAGCATATTCACGGCGGCTTGAAAAAAGCCAAAAATGAACAATTCATTTTCATGCCGTACAATCCTTCATAAGTTTTAATTTTCATTTAAAACTTTTTAAATTTATATTAATTTACAGCTATTTGTTAATTCATGTTTTTGATTTTTGCTTTTTTTTTTATTGCCTTCTCCTATTGTAGCTATCATTGGGTATTAGTTTTGTTTGACGTGGTGAAAAATGAAGTGTTTTATGTGGATCCTATATGGTCCAGTCCTGATACTGATTTAGAATAGCTCTTGAAAATGTATGTATGCCAATCCATTTCATGCAATGGATATTTTAAGTTTTTTCAATATGATTAAGAGATAACAGGTTTTTTTTTTTTTACAAAGACCATGACACTCTTCACATCAGAGGATAGTAAGGAAAAATGGAATTATAATACAAAGATGAGAATTGTGAAGGTAAAAAAAAGTAACTCTAAAGAAACTATATGTGCCTATCGATTATACACCTTAACTAAAATGGGTGAATTTTGTAATTTTTTTTTTTACATTAATAGGCTCCGAAACAAAATATCACAAAATTGGAGTGTGGCTATTATGTGTTAACGTACATGAAGGAAATAATAGCATATGTTAGTTTGTTAATGAACAATGTAAGTTGATGATGAGATTTCTTAATTTTTTTTTATTCCATATACGCGAAATTATTTTTGAAGTTTGAACTTTTAATAATCTTGTGATTAATAGTTTAATGGAAAGAAAGTACACACTCAAGATGAATTAGATGAGGTTCGTTTGGAGTGGGCTAACCATTTTTCTGACATCCTTGTCCCATCAGCAAAATGGTTAGTATGAGTATGAAACTATAAATATTAGTTGTTAACATTTGTTGAAAATAAAGTTATGGTGTCAACTTATAATTGTTATTGTTAACGATTGTAGCATACATGTTATGCATTCGATAACATTGGGTATTTTGATTGATTCTTAATAGATTGGTTTGCTGGGTTTGGGTTGGAATGTTACTAGGTATATAGCTGGAATAACAGTGGTGTAAGAAGATGCTAGGTTGCTACTGAATATGTGTTGGAGTGTCTCGGGAATGTGGCTATTGGACTATTGCTGCTAGAAGATGTATTGTTGCTAGAAGTTTTGTTGGCTTGTGGCTGTAATTTGAGTTGCTTTTCTTGAAGTTTAATTGCATGATTTTTTAAAAAAAAATTAGGATGTTGATTATGTAATGGTAGTGATGACAATATTGGACACTAGATGTATTTATTTTGAAATTAACTTGTTGGATTGAATGGATGTAAATTAATATTAATTGCTTTTAGTTTTTTTATTAATGATATTCATTTTTATTAATTAATTAAATTTGTAAACAGGAATTTACAAACAAATTATTATCATAATTTTCTTTTAAAAGAAATAATTGTATGATGGGAAATACCCATCACAAAATCTATCACAAACAATTTCCTGCCAAAATCAAATAATAAATTTACAAACGATAATATAATTTCCCACCAAAATTTTCAAAAATGGTGCGAAAATTTAAATAAATTCAATTTTTAATTTAATTCTTTTTTCACATTATAATGTTGTGTGATGGATATATGATTGTAAAATGCAATCATGAATGCATGATCGAAAATATTTTGTCTTAAATTAATGACAACGACATAGATGTCAGATGAACTATCTGTCATACAACCCATTTTATGACAATTATTTTCCATCATCTATTGTTTGTTTTCTTGTAGTAAAAGAATCTAAATCAAATCAAAATCTTAATCTAAATAAATAGAAAAGAATCTAAATCAAATCAGAATCCTAATCTAAACAAATAGAAAAGAATCTAAATCAAATCAGAATCTTAATCTAACCAAAATGCCTTACATCAGTTAAAATGGAAACTAGGCAATTAAAAGAGAAATAACTAATTTTGTTCTCTATTAGCCTCCTCAAGAAACGGGAAAATATCCAAAAAAAGAAAATAATATATTTTCCAAACAAGAAAGTATCTGGAAAGGAAAATAATATATTTTTCCGCCATAATTTGTAAGCCACTTGCCGATCTCATGTAAGTAATTATTTAGAAACTTCAAGAGCCTGAATCACACATTTAGTAGTCCGAATATCATGTGTGATTCCTTTAACGGGCTTCTAAAATGCTAACTATGCTACCCAAGAGGAGGGTAAATTGGGTTTTAAAAAAAATTAGCAACTAAAACTTAATGCAAATAAAATAAATTAATCAAATTCAAAAATAAAAAAAATTAATGTGTAATGAATAATAAAAAGATAGGGTAGGAGAGGGCAAACATGTGATTTTTACTTGGTTCAGCCAACCGTGCCTACATCCACACCTCCAAGCTCACCAGGCTTGAGGATTTCACTAAGTGAGCTTCTAAAGCTTCAACAACTCTTACAATTAACCTCAAAAGTGTCAATAGACATTTGCAACAAGAGATTATCCTCAATCTTTGAACCCAGTTGTTTCCTAACACTTACAATAACTAAAAAATAAAGATTACAAATGAATTATCTCTCACACAATGTATATGGTTGCCAATGAAAGCTCAAAGCGTGAATCAATAAAACAAAGACAAGTTCAAAACTCAATGATGATTGTATACTCAGTAGTTCTCTTGAAATTTGAATTGGATTAAGTCATTTTATAGTTGGAACTAAAAACTAGCCATTGTTGATTCTCTGAGAAAAATTAGATTGTCGTTTACTGTTGTCGGTTGACCATTTTGACTTGTCCACATAACTATTGTGCTTAACTTTTAAATAAATGGTTCATCGTTTAAAGTTGTTGCAGTACCATTTATTTCCAAAATCATGAAAAACAAATTTAACTAACTGTTCTTACTAAAAAATTCACGATTAGAAAACATTCATTTTCTGTAACTTATTGGTTCACTATTTTATAATAGGTAGTTCACCATTAATTTCTAAAATCCTACAAAACAAGTCTAACTAACCGTTTTTGCCAAAACGGTTCACGATTGAAAAGACTAAATCTTTTCTATAAATTATCGATTCACCGTTAATTTCTAAAATTTGTATTTTCATAATTTTTTGTTGAAAATGATTTTCGGACTCAAGTTAATAATTATCCAAATTCTTAAACATGTCTAAAAATATAATACAACTTTAAGATTTTGTTTCATATTAATAGTACCAACATTTTTAATCAAGAACATTTCTTATCTCTTTTTTTTACATATAAAGTTTGTCATCATCAAAAAGAGGAGATAACATTGAATATAAGCTCCCCTGAAAATATAACTTCTCCTCTTTCATCATCAAAAAGTAAGTAAACAAGTAAGACAAAATAAATACTTATCCTCCTTTGGCAAGTGAAAATTTTGGTAGAATCTCCCTTTAACATTAAGCATCTCCTTAAAAACCATTAGCAAAATTTACACCCAATAGTAAAATCAATATTAAAACAACTATAGCCAATAGCAAAATCAATGCCAAAATAACCATAAGAATTCACATATATAAGACAAACATTCATAAAACAAGAAATGATCCACCACACATAAAAGTATCTAAAATATGAGAATGTTGTGCGAAATCATAAGTCAAAAACAATTAAGAGACTACTATTGATCAAGGATCTATTACTGCCAAAGCTGAAATGAAGCAAACCGATCCTTAAGCTGCTGCTGCTTGGAAAGAGTGCGAACATCTCCAACCAATTGATGTAAGAGACTATCAGGAGCTGGTGGAGCTTCTAGAGCGTGTGGCTAATCAATATCCATCTCATGATCCTTAGAATCAAAGTCTGCTGGAGGATGCAATATAGATCCACGACGAAGGGGCGGAGGTCTATCTCCTAGCCCAAAGTTAAGAAGCTGATCAAAAGGATAAACATCGTTAAGCAAGCGGTTATCTTCTTGAGCGATAAGGGTGTCTTGGTTTTTGTTATGGGTGTCTTGATCCATTCCTTATTCTTTCAATAAAATCCTATTCTTATTATAGCTTCGTGACCAATCCTCTTAGTCTCCATATAAACTAAATCACAAATGGGTACCCGAAAATGTTGTAGTATCTTAGAAATAATACTACCATATGGAAATAACCAATGGTTAACCCAAGAGTGCTCAGCACATATCTCAAGATAATATACCTTATGTTAATAGGTTGCCTCGTAAGAAGACTATCGAGTAACCCAACATCCATCCTCGTCACCTCATCTGAATAACCCTTCCTAGGAGTAACAATATGCTCTAAAATGGTGTGAAGAAAAAATTGTAACCTAAATAAAATAGCACATATCTCATCAGTAGGATGCTAACGCCAACAAATATTTTTAACCCCATGATGATAGATAAAATTGACAAATGAGAGCTCCTTCCGAGAAGTATAAATTCGATGCCCAGAATTTAGAATTTCTAAAATATTGTTCAAATCCTCAACATCAAATTCAATGGGAACTCCTCCTACATACGTGATTATCCTATCTAGACTATTTGCAGAAATTTCCATATTCGAGTAAAAGACAAAAACTAGATTAAGATAAACCATTTCCTCAATGTCTAATGCAGACTCCCAAGGCAACAATATATCTTTCACACTTCTACCACATACAATCAAATCCTTAAAGTCATCCAAATCCCCATAGTAAGAGTCTATTACCTTACGACCCATAAAGTGGGTTTTGAAGCGTTTTGCCAGAGAAGCTGTAAGAAAATGAATCCTCTCGAATTCTGAGTTCTCCTTACGTGGTAATGGGTTCTTACTAGGAAAAAATTTTCTGTTACGACCAACCCGTGAAGATTCAGCCATTGTTCAACTAGAAAAATTTGGATTTTTAAGAAATGATGAAAATGGAAGAAGTTAAACCAATTAGAAGGACAATAGAGGATATAGGAAGTGATTAAGATGCTCAATTTGATAAAAAAAAAAAAAGGCAAAAATTGATCTAAAATTGAGAAAAATCGTTCGGCTGACCTTATGGTTTTGATTTTGGATTTCTTGATTTAAGGCTTGATTTTGTGTTTTGGCTTGATAAAACTATTCTAAGGATATTTAGAAAGGTTTTATAGGCTCAATTTTGCAAAAAATTGCAAGAAAAGTGAAAGATTTTAGAGAAAGAGAGCTTAGGGTTCTTGGTTTAGAGAAAATGGTGAGAAAGTAACTGAAAGTGAGGAAGAAAGACTGGAACAGTTTATATCATATGAAAACATGGAGCCATTTTCCTTAAAAGATTCACCGATAATTTCCAAAGAGCTATCAGAAAATAAGTCTGTCACCGTTTAATAAAGCAACCTCTCTATTTTTAATCGGTTAACCGTTAGGCATAAACAATGAGCCGCTAATGTTCAACAATTATTCTAATGTTTCTGTAATTAAACAGTACACCATTTATTCTCAAACGGTAATCCATTTACTTTGACTATGATTTCACACGTTTGTTTTAATCTTTGGCCAATACTTAATACATTTCTAATCCATCTTGTTGATAAAAAATATCTTTAAAGGCCAATATAATGCATGATTCATAAATTTACATAATTTAAAACATCCAATTCAAACAAATAATCATATTGTGGAAAGCAAAAATGAATTAGATATTGTATAAAGTAATGCTATTATACAACAGTTATCATTCCAATCTCATGTCTAATTTTAGCAAATTGTTCTTTGCTAAGAGGTTTAGTAAAAATATCAGCAAATTGTTTTTCGATTGAAATAAAATTCAATGAAATCTCTCCCTTTTGAACATGATCTCTTAAGAAATGATGTCTTATCTCAATATACTTGGTTCTAAAGTGTTGTATAGGATTCTTAGATAGGTTTATGTCACTAGTATTGTCACTCATGATAGGTATATGATCAAGATTGATACCATAGTCTCTAAGGGTTTGTTTAATCCAAAGTGCTTGTGCACAACAACTACCAATTGCAATATATTCAACCTCGGTAGTTAAAATCGCAATTGAGTTTTGTTTCTTACTAAACCGAAAGACAAATGAGTCACCTAGAAAGTGACAAGTTCCACTAGTACTATTCCTATCAACCTTATAACCAACAAAGTTGGCATCCGATTAACAAGTTAAATCTTTATAAGTTTCTCTAGGATACCAAAGCCAAGATCTAAAGTTCCATTAAAATAACAAAAATTTCTCTTGACGGCAGGCAAATGAGATTCCTTAGCACATGATTGAAATCTTGCACACAAACATACATTAAACATGACATCGTGTTTACTAGTAGTTAAGTAACGTAAAGATCTGACCATACCTCGATATCTTTTGACATCAACTTCTCTACCTTTTTCATCTTTGTCAAGCATGATTGTTGAGCTCATTGGAGTACTTTTATTCTTTCCATCTTCAAGTCTAAATCTTTTGAATAAATCTGTTATAGTGCATTTCATGCACTAGTTTTCCCTTTAATATCAATGTTTTGCACTTAATAGTTGTGATTTACTTTTATTTTATTTTTGTAGGTACAATTCTATTGATTAGTGCTAAATTGAGGTACAAGATGATGTTTGAGGATGAATTGACTTCCTGGAGAAATTCTAAATTTCAGAAGAAGTTTGTTCATAAGGCGTGGGCGCGTGACAATTAGTTTCAGAAGAAGTTTGTTGATAATGCGTGGGCGCGTTCTGTCAACTGCATACTTGTTTTTTTTATTTTTATTTTTTAACATGTTTTATATTTTTGTTACTCTTGTAATCTTGAATTTAAATTTTAGATAATATTTTAGATATTAGTATCTTTATCCTTTTGAAGAAAACTATAAAAAGGGGAATATTTAAATTATTGATATTTATTTTTTTTAGGGTTTTCTCTTTTTTTCCATAAGGAACTAAACTCAATTTTATGGTTGAAGAGTTAATGAAGTTTTGATTCACCAATACTGTGAGATCTTTCTTGTGCTTTTAACAGTTTTATTGCTTTTTGGGTATTTGTTTATTCTTTGAATTATTGTCATGATTATGTTTGTTAATTAGATAATTTGCCACTATTTAATTATCAATTTAATATACTGTCAATTGAAAGATTCATCGTATGAAGATTTTGACGCTTGTGGCAAATAACATAGCAATGTGTTGTATTATAGGAATAAACAATGTAATTTAAATGAATCATCGCATGTGTTTGTTAATTAGATTTGGGTCTTTCTCATTTTCAGGCTGTCAATTGATTAAATCTTATGATTGTATCTAGGGTTGTCTATTGATTAGGGAAATAACCAATGGTCGTACCTTGGTTATCAACTAATTAAGAAGAGATTAGCTATTAGAGTGTCTCAGTAGCTATAACCGGTCTATTCATAAGCAGTAATGATTTACTGTTGTATCGATGATTAGTAATCGAATCAAAGCTGAGTTAATTCCTTCAACCAGAGTTTTCTGATTTTGAATTACACTTTTAATTTGCATTCTTATTATTTTAATTTGATTTTCATTATTGTCAACAATCACCCAATTTACATTTTTAATTTAAAAAGGATTAATAATTACCAATCTCTGTGGATACGACCCTGCTCAATCACTATACACAATCTTGTTTAAAATAAGTTTTTATATTTGCTGGCTTCGAAACCCATCAAAATCTCTCAAATAGTTGGCTTAATTAATGAAGATTCCTTCTTCATTTTGTTTTATTTGTAATCCAAGAAAGTACTTCAATTCTCTCATCATGCTCATCTCAAATTCTTTGCTCATATAAGATGAAAATTCCTTACACAAAAACTCTTGATTCCTAAGTATATGTACATGCTTTGTTTTATTTTGTTTTATAGGTTTGTACTTGATTCTTAAGTACATGCCAAAAATAATATCATCAATATAAATTTAAACAATAAGTATATCTTGATTATTATGCTTAATAAATAGTGTAGTATCAACTCTTCCCATTGACAATCATTTTTAAAAGAAATTTACTAAGTCTATCATACCAAGCTCTAAGTGCTTGTTTTAATCCATACAATGCTTTTGACAAATTACAAACATAATTTAGAAATTTTTCATTTTCAAAATCAAGAGGTTGTTTCACATAAACTTCTTTCCTGATGTAACCATTTAGAAATGCACTTTTGACTTCCATTTGATACAAAATAAAATTTTTATGGCATGCAAATACTAAGAGCATCCTAATGGATTCTAATTTAGCTACAAGTGCAAAAGTTTCATCAAAATCAATTTCTTCCTCTTGGTTGTAACCTAGAGCTACTAATCTAGCTTTATTCCTTACAACCACACCGGATTCATCAATCTTATTCCTTAAACCCCATTTAATACCTATGATGGATTAATGTTTTGGTTTAGGAACTAATTTCCATATATTGTTTCTCTCAAATTGATTTAACTTTTCTTACATTGCTATAATCCAAGATTCATCGTTTTCTACATCTCAAAAGGATTTTGGTTCAATTTGAGATATGAATGCAGTATTTGCACATGTGTGCCTAAGTGATGATCTAGTGGTTACACTTCATGAGAGATCACCTAAAATTAAGTCTTTAGGGTGAGAAGAAACATACCTCTACTCTTTGTGGAGTGTTTAAAAATTACCTTTATTTTACTCCATATTAGTTTATTCTTCTTGTTGTTCCTCTTGATTCTCACATGGTAAAGCATCTTGTTTGGCGTTTAAAGGTTTTTCTTGTTGTACTTCTTCACCTACATTCTTATCAATAAAAACTTTCTCTATAGAGGAGGGGTTAAATTCATCAAATGTAACATGCATGGATTCTTCAACAACCAAGATTCTTTTATTGTGCAATTTATAAGGTTTGCTAATGTTTGAATATCCAAGAAAGACACTAACATTAGATTTTAGATCAAATTTACTAAGATTGTCTTTAGTATTCAATATCAAGCATTTACATCTAAAAATTTTGAAATAACCAATGTTGGGTTTTTTATCTTTCCATAGCTCATAAGGAGTTTTATTAAGAAACAATCAAATCAAAACACGATTCAAGACATAGCATGCAATATTAATGGCTTCGGCTTAAAAGTATTTTGGTAATGCATTCTCATTCAACATGGTCCTAGCCATCTCTTCAATAGACCTATTCTTTCTTTCAACAATACCATTTTGTTGTGGAGTCCTAAGTGATGAAAATTGATGTTTGATACCAAAATCATTACAAAAACTCTCAAATGCATGATTTTCAAATTCTCCACCATGATCGCTTCTAATGCATAAAATAGAATAGCCTTTTTTCATTTTGAACCCTTTACAAAAAACTTTAAATGCATCAAAGGCATCATCCTTATTGGCTAAGAATAATACCCATGTATATCTAGAATATTCATCTATAATTACAAATGCATAATATTTATCACTTAGACTAGCATATCTAGAAGGTCCAAACAAATCCAAGTGAAGAAGTTAAAGTGGATTTGAACTAGAAATATGATTTTTGTTTTTGAAAAAAATTTTGATTTTTTTTCGAAAGAAATTTTGATTTGTTTTCCAAATCGACATGTTTCGCAAATTTTATTCTTTTCAAAACCAATCTTCAGAAGACCTTTAACTAAATCATTTTTGGAAATCTTTGAAATCAAATCCATGCTTGCATGACCTAGTCTTTTATTCCATAACCAACTATCATCGTGTAATGCGGAAAAATATTTATCATGAGTAGATGCACATTCTATGTCTATGGTATAAACATTGCCACATCTATTTCTAATAAACACAACTTTGCTATGACATGTATTCTCAATAACAAATCTAGTTTTATTAAAAACAACTTTATAGCCCTTATCACATAATTGACTAATACTAATCAAATTATGTTTCAAATTTTCAACGAAACATGCATTTTCAATGAGAGTTGAGGAAACTGTACCGACATGAACAATTTTGAGAATCTTTCCCTTTAAGTTGTCTCCAAAGGAGACATCTCCACCATTTTCGATCTTGGTAAAAATTGAGAACTATGTATAATTTCTAGTCATATACCTTGCACAACCACTGTCTAGATACCATTTACTTTTCTTCTTCTTCGAATCCTACAGAGGAAATTTCAAATCTTAGGTACTAAAACCTTTTTGGATCCTTGATAGTTAGCAATGGTTCTTTTTGGAACCAAAACACATTTGATTCCATAAGATGCATTTCTCTTAATAGGACATCTACAATCATGTGACCAATTCCATTACAAAGAATGACAAACAATTTTATGATTACTAGAGGAGGTAACCTTAACAAAGAAATTTAGGTAATTTCTTTTCTTCGAGTTAGGCTTATACCTTATTCTTCCTTTATCAAACGCACATTTTTAAAGTTGAGCAATTTTTCTAAGTTCTTTTGACCATGTGTGAATTTTAATATAATCTCATTGAGCTCATTACTCTTCTTTTTTAGCTCTTCATTTTCTTTAATCAAGTCATCAACATGTTTTATCATACTTATATGAAGTACTTTGTTTACCTTTTAAGCATGCAATCCTATCATACAATATTTCATTATTTAATTCTAGTTCTTTGATCTTTTCATTTAGTAATCATTGCATTTCTACAAGGCATCGTTTTCATTTAAAAGTTCCAGTATTTTCTTCTTGAAATATGCATTTTTCTTACCAATTTTTATCATATCACCATGCAATTCTTTAAAAGCATCATATAATTCATTATAAGTTGAAAGATCATTTATCTCATCAAGTTCATCTTTTCCTATTGTCATAAGTGCTAGGTTTGACACTTCTTGCGACTATTCTTCATCACTTGATTCTTCATCATTATCATACCAAGTTGCCACCATGCCTTTCTTCTTGAGTTTGTTGAGAAGAGGGCATTCTAATTTTATATAGCCAAGTTTCTTGCATTCATAACATATGATTGCTTCCTTCTTCTCCTTTTGGTTCTTGAAGTTTCTGAACTTTCTTCTCTCACCAGATTTCTTGAAAAACTTCCTAAATTTTCTGGCTATCATAGCCATTTCTTCATCTTTAAATTTGTTTTCCTCATTACTTTTTGGTTTTGATGCTTTCAAAGCAACGCTGTTCTTCATCTTATCTTCGTCTGCTCTTTCGACTGTCAAATTCTCTTCATAAGAAATAAGTGAGCCAATTAAATCATCAATAGACAAAATATTTAAATCTTTGGCTTCATCAATGGCTATTCTCTTATGTCTTCATTCCTTTGGTAATGACCTAATGATTTTCTTTACCTTTTCGCTATTTAAAAAAGTCTTACCAAGTGCTCCTAAAGTGTTTACAATATCAGTAAATCTAGTATACATGGAATAAACACTCTCATTTTGTTTCATTTGAAACAATTTGTATTGCCTAGTATATCTACTAATTTTAGATTCTTTAACCTAATTTTTTCCTTCATAAACTATTTCAAGTTTCTTCTAAATCTCATAAGTATTAGAACAACTTGAAACTCTTTGAAGCTCTTTCTTATCTAAGGCACAAAATAAGGCATTCACAGCTTTGGAGTTTAGAGAAGCTTTTTTCTTTTCCAGCTCATTCCATTCACGTGAAGGTTTCTAAATAACTTCTCCTTCTTCCTTTTTAGTGGTAGGTATAAATGGACCATCACAAGCAACCTCCCATATTTCATAATCTAATGCTTACAAATAAATTTGCACTCTAGTTTTCCAATATGGGTAGTCATTTCCATCAAAAAACGGTGGCCTAATTGTGAAATAACCTTCCCTAAAGCTGGAATCATTTTAGGTTACCATGGATCTTTTACTCTAGACAGTTAAGTCTTAACAAGCGAACCTTGCTCTGATACCAAATGAAACGCTAACTAGGCTACCCAAGAGGGGGGTGAAATGGGTTTTAAAAAAAATTAACAACTAAAAGTTAATGCAAATAAAATAAATTAACTAAATTCAAAAATAAACAAATGAATGTGCAATGAATAATAAAGAGATAAGGTATGAGAGAGCAAACACACGATTTTTACGTGGTTCAGTCAACCGTGCCTACGTCCACACCTTTAACTTCACCGTGTTTGGGGATTTCACTAAGCGAGCCTCCAAGGCTTCAACAACTCTTACAATTGACTTCAAAGTGTCGATAGACCTTTACAACAAAAGATTATCCCTAATCTCTTAACCCAAGTGTATCCCAATGCTTATAATCACTCAAAAATAAAGATTACAAATAAATTATCTCGCACACAATGTATATGGTTGCCAATGAAAGCTCAAAGCGTGAATCAATGAAACAAAGAAAAGTTTAAAGCTCAATGATGATTGCATACTCAATTTCAAGCTCAATGATAACTATTGGATCTCTTGAAATTTGAATTGGATAGAGTCATTTTATAGCTGGAGTTGAAAGCTAGCTGTTGTTGATTTTCTAGGAAAAATCAGATTGTTGTTTACTATTATCAGTTGACCGTTTTGACTTGTCCAAATAACCATTATGTTTAGCTTTTAAATAAATGGTTCACCGTTTAAAGTTATCAGAGTGCCATTTATTTCCAAAATCCTGCAAAATAAATTTAGCTAACCGTTCTTGCTAAATGGTTCATCATTAGAAAATATTTCTTTTCTATAACTTATTGATTCACCGTTTTATAATAAACGGTTCATCGTAAATTTCCAAAATCCTACAAAACAAATCTAGCTAACCATTTTTGGTAAATGGTTCATGATTAAAAAGACTAAATCTTTTATGTAAATTATCAGTTCACCGTTTATAATAAATGGTTCACTGTTAATTTACAGAATCTGTATTTTGATAACTTTTTGTAGAAAATAATTTTCTGACTCAAGTTAACAGTTATCCAGATTCTTAAACATATCTAAAAATATAATACGGCTTTAAGATTTTGTTTCATATTAATAGTACTAACATTTTTAATCAAGAACATATAAGGTTTGTTATCATCAAAATCAATATTATAAGATTATTTATCTCAACAACATCTACGAATTTGATTGAGCCAATGTTGCTTAAATCAACTCATTAAGCGCTTCTTTGAATTTTTGTCCTCAAGCTCATATGATGGGTCCCACAGGAATTTAAATAGGATTTGAATATGCCTTATACCATGTGCTTGTGACAGTGTTATCCTCAATCTCATCAAAGATGCCCATATTTGTTGCTAAAGACAAGATGATATAGGACCACCTAGTAGATGGTGATCTTACTTTGGCAGAAGCTTATCAATTTTTATTTTGCAACCGTCAAGTTTGTCTTTGGAATAACTGCTTGTGGTCTTTTTATTCCTCTAAAATACTCTATGTTTGTCTGGAGGTTGTTTTCTATTAGTGTTTCAACAGATGATCAGCTGCGTTTATGTGGTTTCTTGTCCTCTCAGCTTGCCTATTTTGCTTGCAAACTGATGAAACAGCTACCCAATTATTTTTGTTCTATAAGTTCTTTCGACAGCTTTGTTGGCTCACTTCTTTATTTGGAGTCACTTTTCCCATGAATAGAGAACTTGTGAGTTTACGGAAGCTAATTCTTAACTATAGATTCTCACATCACACAGCCTCCCTCTGGCACATGGCTTGCTTCTTTCTGCTTTATTATTCGTGGAAAGCTCAGAATTTATTATGCTCTGAAAATCATGTGCTTTCCTCGTCTCAGCTAAAGGTCCTCATTACTTCACACATTATTTTATTGAACTCTTATTGTCTAGGTCACCTGGCTAGCTAGGTTCCGATTTATGACATATTAAGCATGAAGAAGCCTTTGCAACATGCTCCGAAGGTAGTTTCTATTTTTTGGTATCCTCCTTTAATTCCTTGGGTTAAAATTAATACAGATTGACTTGCTCAAGGAAATCCGGCAGAGGCAGCTTGTGGTGCTGTTTTCAGGGGATTTAACGGGCCCTTTCAAGGATTCTTTAAGTGTTTTGATATCAGCTGCTATTTGATATTCCTATATGCTGTACAGGTCATCTGATTGCTTCGCTGTTGGTCGGTCTATGCATGATTATGGTGACTTTTTTAAACCAACACAAGCCGGAGGGGATCGGTAATCTTCCTAAACCGACACATTAATCCTTATTTTTCACATTTCATTGGCCTTTTTTTGATGTACTGTAATTATATTGCCAGAAACTGACTAATAGTGGATAAAGAAGAATTGATTAAAATCTCTTAGAGCTCTCTCGAGAAGGCAAGAGAACAAAAGAATAAAGCTTTATTACCGTCATCGACAATATAAAATTGATTCATTTAAAGAATGGATGATTCAATACATGATGATAAAAAATTATTATGATCTGGAACATCAAATCTTGTATATATACAAATAATCATTGTGTTACATACATTCTTGAAAGTAATTGATGTCTTCGCTCTAAGTAGACAAGTCTAGATTACATATTAGCAATTTTCATAATGGATACTCTAGAAGATAATCATAATATTCCAGAATAATAATGTCAGCAAGCCATGCTGCAATGATGGAATTAATGAAACTCCAACGTCATGTATTTCATAATATCCCCTATAATTAGAACACTATATCTATGAGTTTTTCTTCTTTCGTCAATGTAATACAGAAAGTGAAAAGCAACCTTACAAGCTTTGTATCGTATGAAGACATCACAAGTTTTTTCTATAATTCTCACAAGTCCTTACATTTTTTAAGTTTTTCGTGATTTTAATCTGAATGTAGACTAACTTAAAAAATTAATTAATGAAAAGTTTTAAATCATATTTGGTATTGAGAGTGAGGAATTCTAGATTAAAAGATAAGGTACTAAAATATTTGTTAAATAATAACTACTATGATTTAAAACTTAATTGAATTTGATTACACACATTTTGATGAAAAACTTATAGTATTTTTATTAATTCTACCAATACATATTATTATTAAAAAGCTTTACTTACTACAAACTATTAAATTCTATTCCATAATTACAGTTTTTTTTTTTTACTACAGCTACAGCACCTTAATACTAAAGAAGGTATTGCTTCCACATAATCACAGCTGAAATAGGTGTCCTTAATTACGATTGACTCACAAGTTTTGGTTGGCAGCTCCCTCAAAAAATAAGAATTTCCACTATGGTTTTGGTTTATGAAAAACTCGTTTGCAAACGATTTCATCAGACGGATAGTCATGTTACTTGTTACACTTTTCAGTGAGCTTTTCAACTGCCACTTTTATTCACTTGACTTTAGAAGGATTCCTATAACATAAGTTTTACGTGTTTTCAATTCGAATGTAGACTAACTTAAAAAAAATAATTAATGAAAAGTTTTAAATCCCGTTTGATATTTAGGTTGGGCAGTTATAACATAAAAAATAAAATATTAAAGTATTTAATAAACACTACTTACTATGTTTAGAAAATAATTTAATTTGATTGCACACCTTATAATGAAAAACTGATAATATCTTTATTAATTTTATTAATAAATAGTATTATTCAAAAGCTATACTTACTACACACTATTAAGTTTTATTTCATTATAGTAGTTTCTTTTTTTTTTTACTGTAATTACAACATCTCAATACCAGACAGGACCCTACTTCCACATAATCAAGGCTAAAACAGGTGTCTTTGAACTTTGATTTTGATTAACCCCACAAGTTTTGGTTGGCAGCTACCTCAGAAAATATGAATTTCCTCAATGGTTTTGGTTTATGATAAACTCTTTTGCAATCGACTTCATGAGATAGGGGACATGTTACACTCTTCTGTGTGCTTTTGAACTGCCACTTTGATTCACTTGACTTTTGAAGGATTCATAGCATTGGTTTTGATACTTATTTAGATTGATAATCAAATTATATTTGATAATTTAGCTTTTGTAACTATATCCAAATGTCAAAGCCCAATTTGGTTCTTGATTGCTTCTCACGTGCAAGCCTTGAAATGGAACATCTTTGACGTCGCCTGTCGAAGCCCGTTAGCAAATTATTTTTTTAAAAAAAAAGATTATAGAATAAAATAAAGCTGAGCTGCTCGCTAGTTTTGGTGAAAACCTGAAAACCATACAAAAATTTTAAATATAACAATATTTTGGCCATATAATTTGTGTGTAATAACTTGAAAGTTGCAATATCAAAATATCAAATAGGTGTAAAAGTTTTATATCTCAAACTATAGAAAATATTTAATTAAGAGCTTCTAATGGTACATTTAATTCATGGAATCTAAGGTTCAACATTCAATTGTTGCTAAAGTGAAAGATCCTCACTTTTAATGAAATAAAATTTACGACACTGGACTTAAGCTATTAAATAGCATAAAAGTCAATACGTGAAACGAGCACGATATAAACCCAACTACAAATCATGAGATTATAGATCTAATTTAATGTTTCTTGGATGCCAACATTCATATTTTATAAAATTCCAACTAATTAAGATCTTTGGAAAACAATAGAATATTGTTGTGAATCAATCTTCTTTCCCTTTTTTTTTTCTTAAAAGTTTTAGTTAAGTTCATTTGACGTAAACGTTTGAGCCAGAGGTAAATTGTTAATGTCAAATACATGACTCTAAATATAAAATAAAAATGCTTTACACATCATATTGTTAACAGTCAATTAGCAAAGATCATATAATCCCAGGCAATGCTTTTCCAGGCGTGAAATTACACACCTGTTATTTCGCGTCTGTGAAAAAAAAAATTGTCATTAAGTACAGATTTTTATCATTTTCTGATTGTCATTGTGATACCACCAAATGCCAACCTGGCTAACTGGATCAATAAGAGCAACTTGATCATCAGCACACTATCACAATCAATGATCATCATTATTGCCATCCTCTATTATGCTGCCATGTGTCAGTAATATTGGTGTCTAAAAGTTAGGCCCACGACGCTTTTAGTACCCAAACCGAAGAAGCTAAGTAGATATTGATTATGATGTGTGACGACACTTTTATAGGTTCATTAATTCCAAATGTTACTTATCTTAATAATGCTAGTACCCATAAACGTAACCGTTATTCGAGTGGGTCATTCAGTGTCCCGTTGATCAGAAGGTAGTTAAAGGTACTCACCTATTAGTTTCGAGGGGGAAAGAAAATGTTCACCTATTTAAAAGTGTGCAAATAAAAATAAAGATCAAGGAGAAGAAAAGTAAAGGTAATGTATATGTTGGCTAGAAAGAAAAATATGTTTTACTTTGATAGTTGTTCTAAAAGTGAGGATATTACTTCACTAATATATATAAGTATAATTTATTGAATTATAACAAAGATATCGAGACTTCAAATTCATACAGTGATAGCATAATTTAGAATTTATTAAAATTTGTATCAACAAATTTGAGTCTGTTCAAATTATTTCGGGAAAAAAAAATAACCTCACTTTCTGCTTGTAGAGCATTGAAGAGATGAGTTTGCCATCCAGCTAAGACGGCCACTCAATTTGGGATGAAATTTAGTTTCATTTTTTTATAATCAGCTGTCCACTCAATTTGTATACATGATTATTTTTTTATAATCAATGATCAAAATTAATTCTTTTATATATAGGTAATCTAGAATTGTCTACTAAGCAAAAAGATTCATTACTGCATTTTTAATGTTGTTAATCTTATAGTTAATTGAATATGCAAAAAGATGCTTTATTTTATAATATAAACAATAAGAAGATATCATTAAAAGGCTTCAAAATCTAAATTAGTTAAGAGAGGGTTAACGTCCTTTTCACATTTTGTAATAGAAAATAATATATTAATGGTACAATTATCCCGAACTTAACTTCTAGAACACTCTTTTAGCATAGCTTCTTATTTTATTCTCACTAAGAAAAGTGGTGGATCTTTGAGAATTCTAATAATCATTGTCATCAAGAGAATTATAATTAATATTTCCTCCATATAAGTCGTTGTTATCCATTGCTAATGGCGGTAGTAATCATGATCTTTACATATGAAATTTGAAGCCCTTCTTGATAGTTCTATGAGATATTAATTCTCCTTTTATATAATTGGATTTGTAATTTTTAACTAGGAATTAAAAAATAAAGTATTAGATATTGAATTAGAAAAAAATCACAATTTAAAAACAACATTTTTAATAGTGTCATTATATAAAAGAGTGAATTTGAGAGGTCAGAGAATAAAATATTAATAAAAGGGTGAGGTTAGCCACTCTCTATCGGAGTGGTGGTCACCTCCTCAATTGTTTCTCGAGGCGGAGTCTTGTATATTTTTAAGATTGATTTTTATCTAGATATTTATAAGTAAAATTGATCTGTTCATTTTTTACTTAGAACTTAATCAAATTGCAGCCTCACAAAGCTGATTTAAGAAGTTTGATAAACTTCTGCTTATAAATATTAGTAAATTATAATATATTTAAATAATTAGATATCTTATAGACTCTAGACCTTAGAAAATTACTAATTGTCATCTTAAATAGATCATTTACATGACCACACAGACACACAAACACACATACATAGTAATATTACAATAAGGGAATTCTTTACCTTATTAAAAAAGGAATAATCTAAAATATAATAAACCATATATTTTATTATATTATAAAACAAAATACACTAAAAGAAATGTGTGCTTTTTTATGCTTTACTTTTTTTTTGCTTTAAATAAAGAAAGAATGCCCTTACTATAATATTACTTTGTATACATACATGAAACAAGATAAAAGACAAAATACACACACACACCCCTCATATATTATATTCTTCTTGCAATGTATTGAAATATATACTTTTCTTTTATCATTTAAATTATTTCTTAGTTATTTTAATAAAATTAGTTATTTTAATAAAATATGAGATTCCTTGTTATAAAATTAATCATTAAGGTCATTCTATAATGTCATGATTAAAATCATGGCATTAATACAATAATTAAATATAAATTGTGTAAACAAAATATAAGACATGTAAATTTAACATAAAATTTATAAATTAACATTAAATGTAAAACAAAACATAAATTATGGAAATAGAACATAAGACTTGTAAATAAAAGCTAAAATAAGTAAATTAACATAGTAATGATAAATTGCTATATTACTGGTTAATAAGAAAAAAACTTACAGACATAACATAAAACTTATAAATTAACTTTAAGTGTAAAATAAAACATAAATTGTGCATAAAACTTGTAAATAGAAGGTAAAATAAGTAAATCAACATAAGAATGGTAAATCGATATACTGTTGGTAAATAAAACAAAAACTTATAGATATAATATAAAGCAAGTAAATTAATATAGGAGTGGTAAATTGATATATCACTAACAAATAAAACAGAAACTTATCAATATAATGTAAAACTTGTAAATTAATATTAAATGTAAAATAGAACAAATATTAAGTAAATAAAACATAAGATCTGTAAATAGAATGTAAAACAAGCAAATTAATATAATGGTAGCCCCCAAGGGCGTAGATAAGTTAGTTGGTAGTGCAATCTGTCGTCCCTCACTTGTGTGGACTCGGGTTCGAGCCTTGAGGGTGGGGAGGGGGTGAAAATTGATTTGAGCTTGCCCACCCCCTTTTCCTTTTAAAAAAAAATTAACATAAGGGTAGTAAAATAATATATTATTGGTAAACAAAACATAAACCTATAGATGTCATATAAAACTTGTAAATTAACATTAAGTGTAGAATAAAACAAAAATTAAATAAATAAAACATAAGACCTGTAAATAAAAAGTAAAACAAGTAAATTAATATAGGAGTAGAAAAATAATATATTATTGGTAAACAAAAAATAAACTTAAAGACGTAGTATAAAACTTGTAAATTAACATTAATGCTTCGTTTACTAAACTGGAATCAGAATGAGCTGGAATCGGAATGGACAGAAATCAGAATAGGCTGGAATGGAAATAGGGAATGGGAATCAGAATAAGTTGTTTACTTGAACTGTAGGAATCGAAATCGGAATGAGCTGGATTGCCATTAATATGTTTACTTTGTTTTGGAATCGGAATCGGAATGAATTTGATTATAACAAATTACCAAAAAGTATATAATGAATTATTATCATAATCATTATTTTATTTTTAATTATAGTGATTATTTATTCAAAAAATTTTATTATTATTAATTATTGTCAAAATATATTGATATATTAATTATTTGTAAAATTAATTAATTAATTATAATAATATACTAATTACTTATAATAATTATATTATTAATTATTGTCATTATTTAGTCAAAATAATGTTTTTATTAATAGTTATTGTTAATAATGTATTAATATAATAATTAATAGTAATTTTTATATTAATTAGTTATTATTAATAATAAATTAATTAATTATAATAATAGTAATATATTAATTATTGTGATTATTTAATCAAAAACTATAATTATTAATATATTATTGTCAATAATATATTTATATATGAATTAATAGTAATAATTATATGAATTAATTGATGATAATATATGAATTAATTATAATTATTATATTAATAATTATTATAATGGTAAATTAATTAATTATAATAATAATAACATATTAATTATTGTGATTATTTAGTCAAAAATATAATTATTAATAGTTATCGTTAATAATGTATTAATATAATAACTAGTAGTAGTAATTATATTAATTAATTAGCAATTATATTAATAATTATTATAATAGTATATTAATTAATTAATTAATTATAATAATAAAAATATATTAATTATTGTGGTTATTTATTCAAAACTAAAATTATTAACATATTATTGTTAATAATGTATTAATAATTAATATTAATTCTTATATTAGTATATTATTATTAATAATAAATGAATTAATTATAATAATAGTAATACATTAATTATTGTGCTTATTTAATCAAAAACTATAAATATTAATATATTATTGTTAATAATATATTTATATATTAATTAATAGTAATAATTATATCAATTAATTGATGATAATATATGAATTAATTATAATAATTATATTAATCATTATTATAATAATAAATAAATAAATTATAATAATAATAATAACATATTAATTATTGTGAGTATTTATTCAAAAACTGTAATTATTAATAGTTATTGTTAATAATATATTAATTAGTTATAATAATTATATTAATTAATTAACTATAATAATAATATATTAATAATAATAATAATATATTAATTATTTTAATTATTTATCCAAAAATTATAATTATTGATAATAATATATCAATTAATTAATTATTATAATATATTAATTAATTAATTATTATAATATATTAATTAATTAATTATTATAATATATTAATTAATTAATTATTATAATATATTAATTAATTAATTATTATAATATATTAATTAATTAATTATTATAATATATTAATTAATTACAAATGAGGGCAAAGTGGGTATTTTCAATTTTGGGGAGGGGCAAAATGGAAATTTCAAGGAATGGGAGATTGATTCCCACCTCCCCCCATGGGAATCAATCTCTCATTCCTCATTCTCAAATAATGGTGGGCCCCTCAATTCCGATTTCGATTCCTACTTCATTTTTGCGAAGTAAACGCCATCAATCATTCCGATTCCGATTCCTCAATCCGGGAAGTAAACGCACCATAAGTATAAAATAACATATAAATTATGTAAATGAAATAGAAGACTTGTAAATGAAACGTAAAACAAGTAAAAATTATAAGAGTTACTAAAAAAATAAAAACTTACAAATGTAAAATAAAAACTCATTATAATAATGATTACCCTATATATTTACTATTTTTATTTCTGAATTGAATAATGATAATTTCAGGTTTATATATTACTTGTGATGAAATATATGAAATTTTATAAATAATAAAACTTATTCTCAAAATCTAATTTCGAAAAAACTTTTTTTCATTTTTTCAAAATTGTTTCTAAGATAAATGATCTTTCTAAACCTCCTCAACAGTAACCCCAAATGGTCTTTTAGTATAAATGAAAAGCTAAATTTGAAACTACATGAAATATGTATAAAGCAAAAAAGTGGATCCACTTTATTTTTATTTATATTTCATGTATGTCTAGTAATAAAAGAATGTCTTTTTATTTTGTTTTGGCTTAATCCACATCAAGAAAAATAACTTTGCTTAATTAACTTGTATAGTAAACAAACACTATGATAGAAAAATGAAAAATAAAAGTTTATAAATGTCCTAACATGAATATAGAATTTATGGTTAAATCAATTTAATAAGATTTATTCTAATTGTTTCAATACAAATTGTTTGTTTTCAATTGATGAGCAATTTTTTCTTTGCTTATATAAATTAAGTAAATAAACTATTTTTAAATTAAAGTTTAGTATTGATTTACAAGTTTTATGTTATTTTTATAAAAATTTATTTTATTTATAATTTTAAAATACCAATTTACTCTTCTTAGATTAATTTACTTATTTTATAATTTATTTATTTATCTTATTTATAATTTATAAAATTTATATTTATCATGACATTATGCCATAATTTTAATCACGACATTATAGAATTTTCCTTATTCATTACCTATGGCTTAAAAATAAAAACAAAATGTTAGTTTATCACGGATAAACAAAAAATTTTCGAAGACGAATCCGCTGAGGATGTGGTCCACGATGTAAATTGATGCTAAATGCAGATTATACATATCTAAAAGGTATACTTTTTCCTAGAAATTGCATTCATTTAGTTATTATAGGTTTGGTTTTGATAATAATGATTTATACTTCCGATCAACCGCATCTGCCACGATCTCCTTAGTCCATGTGTCCTTTGGTCGCCCCCCCCCCCCCCCCCCCCAAATTGACTCTCGCGCCAAGCAACAGGCGGCAGCATTTAGTCAATCTGGACCAGATCAGTGACAGAACCGAGGATATCGAAGGAACTAGGGCAAAGATTAAAGAAATCGCAAGCAAAGTTGAGATCATGACGACGTATTGGCTGCGACCATGGCGCGACTGCGATGATGCTAGCAGTTGAAAGGCAGTGCTTGATTTGAGTGATAATGATGAGTTTGATCTGAGTAAGAGAGGTGAGCTTAGTGAACATTAAAAAAAGAGGGTCGAAAGAAGAGATTTTTTTTATTTTAACTAGCTCGATCAGGTTTTAAAATCGATTCAGGTTTAACCGAAATCGAATTGCAACTTAATCGAGCTTCAGCATTCAAACCGTTCGGATTTTAGAGTTAACCCAAACTAAACCGAAAATTGAAATAAATTTTGGAATTCGAACCGAATGTCCACTCTTAAATTCAAAGTCGAACCTACCACACGGTGTGGACTAGCAAAATCTATAATATTAGGCTATCAATACGTTGCGCAAAAGTCTAGGAGCCTGGCACATATAGCCCAACCATGTGACTCGACAGCTTAACACACGTGACCTCATGTGTCCCCATATGAGCTAGGTTGTAAAATTTAATGGTTAAAGGGTGGCAGTAACGAAAAAATTAAGATTTGGGTCCCCCAAAATTGATTAAGGAGTCACTTTGAAATGCTTGTAATTTTAAATTCATTTGGGAATACCTATGAAGAAGAAATTGAAGGTGAGACGTGTAGAGAGAGATTGTGTGTTGAGAGTGAGAGAGGTATAAATAAAGCATACAAATTAGATTTCTCACTCAAGTAAATAAGATTTTTGTCATTTTATGTTTATTCATATTGAATTTTATGATAATGAGTTATTTTAAAGATTTGTACACTTTATTTATAATTAGGATTTCCAAAGATGGATAAAGTTGCTCTTAAGCTAATTTTTATAATTGGTGGACTAGAGGTAGTTGTGATATTTATTTACCTTTGATGGAGTTTACTTATAATAATAGTTATCTACCTGGTGTCGAGAATGATAGCATATGAGGCTTTGTACATAAAATTGCTACTAAGCTAATTTTTGCAAATAGCAGGTTATTTTAGGAGCACAAAGGTACCAACAAGGCATTCTGAAGCTGTAGACACATTGCCCTTATCGTTTTCCCAATTTAATATGTAATTATGGTTTTATGTTATTTTTAGCAGCTTATAGTAACGAGATTTTTTCCTTTTTTTGGTTGAAGTAGCTACAACTTTTGGTGTAGTTAGTTTAAATAACATAATCTCTCTCTACACGTCTCACCTTCAATTTCTTCTTCATAGGTATTCCCAAATGAATTTAAAATTATAAGCATTTCAAATTGTTACTACCTTTTATTAATTGCACCAGATCATTTTTTATTTGATAGTATTATACAATCTGAAAATTAGATTATTAAGGGTGAAATATGGAATTTTAGACATAAGGTGTTATATATGACTTTAAGGGTATTATAGTAATTATAAACTTATAAGTATGGATTTCAGTACATCATTAATCTACTAGTTGTAGTTCTGAGCACGGTATTACACTTTTAGTATGTTATTGTACCGCCCTCTATAAGGTCTAAGTAGGACAAGGTTATTCTCCTAGGTGCTCGTTTAATGAAATTTGGAATCATATATTTATATTGTCTTTTGATGTGATTCCATGATCACTATGTACAGTATCAGCCAAGTACTTGATTTAAAGTTTAAACATTTTACTTACGTTTTCATGTGATTTGTACATTGCAATAATATAATTATTTTAAAATAAGTTTATTTTCAAAACCTATTATCCACTCACTAAGTTTTATACTCACCCCATTTTACTATATTTGCCCCCTTCCCTTCTCCCTACAGGAGATTGCAGGTAAACTAGTCGACCGAGGGACTATAGTTATTTTTAGTTTTGGCCACCTAATCTTCCTAAGAGAGATAGATGATATTATTATGGTATTTTGATCACCTCATTTTGAATTGTATAATTATATTGTGATTTTATGAATGGATGTTTAATGTCTGTTGGCATTCGCTAAAATATACTCTTTCATATTCTAGAGACGTTGAGTGATATTTGTATGAGATCATTTAGGATCAAAATGCTTAAGTACATTGTTTACTATGAAGTGTGGTATTATGGTTGAGAAGGTTGATTAATGAACTTGGTTGTCTATTTAATTATTTTGGGAGTGCTTATTTTATAGATTTACAAGTTGGAAATGTAAAAAGTAGAGGAAACTCTATTTAATTTTTGACAAAATCCTTATTGATAAGTTTATTTAGTCATGTTACATGAAATTACATAGACTCACCCCTAAATTCAAAGTGGATCATTTCAACTTGTCTTTTACTAATTATTATATTAAAATAAGGTGATGTGTGTATATGTATAGTTCTTGTCTAGTGTGGATGCCCTTATTTTTTTCATGTGGACACGCCTTTTAAATTGTGAGGTTTAAGAGAGTTAATTTTTAATTTTCTTAAACTATACGATTTAAGAGCGTGTCTACATTAAAAAGAATGCGAGAATCAACACCTAAGAATGAATATCTATCTATCTATATATATATATAGCACTTGCATATAAAGAGACATTTTCAAACCCAAAAATTCTAAGATTCAAAAAGCATCTAGCATGCTTTGGTGTCTTTGGATGTGAATCCAAAGGCCAGTATTTTGATGCACATGGAATGTCATGCAACAAACAAATTTAAAGGGAAAAAAAAGGACAATGGCAATTGGATTGGTAAATCGAGATTTCACATGTGATAAAAAGGCTCTGTTTATTCTTCAAACTAAAATTTTAACAGCCCAATCTAGGTCATGTTGCTACTATTTCTCCATTCCATTTGACAATTATAAATTGACACAATTTTCTCGGTCTTGGTATATAAATTTTTCAACTTGTACTACTATTCTATCGATCTTGTCAAGGAATTTAGACAAGTTCACATCGCTTGGCCAAGTGTCGAACTATTGACCATTAATATTAAACAAGCGATCTTTTCCCGTGTCTCTTCTTTGATTCAAGTATTAACATTTGTATACATATATAGACATAGACAGAGCTTGTACGTTTTTCTTTTTTTAATGTGAAGAGTTGAATTGTGATTTGGGGACTAAAGTGTAATTGAGACATAGTTATAAGGGCTATAGTGCAGATTGCATTCAGTTTAAGGGTGGATATGCAAATAAGTTGCTGACGTGGCCAAAAGTCTATTATGTTGTTATTCTATTTTTGGAAATTTTTCAGAAACTTCAGCTTATAAAAGGTTATTTCACAGCCTCTAATGTGTAGGTTTTTTCTCTCTCAATTCTGGTTCAATTTCTGTAATTCTTACTTTGTTGAGAAGCTTGTTGTTGAGTACTAGAAAGTGTGTATTTATAATGGAGAAAATCATCATTTTACACTCTAAGTCTCACTAACATCCCTACTTTTATGTCTTTAAGTCCCTTGTAATTTAATTATGTGTGTTTTATTTTAATTAAGTATTTTATGTATTTTAAGGGATGTCATAGTCATTTCACAATGTACGAGATATCAGATGGAAAAACGGACAACAATTTTGAACTCAGGACAGTCGAAAACCTTAGGAGGAGAATAAAAAGAAAAATAGTACTATTCACATATACGGTACTGTTCACGGCACTGTTCACCTGTATTGTACGCTGATGTGGCATTGTACGATGACGTGGCACTATACGATAATGTGGCGGCATTTGCTTGGATGAATGATATGGCATTGACCACTTATGTGGCATTGACTTATGATGTGGCGTTGACTGATGACGTATCACGATCCTATTAGACCAAAATACTGACTGGCGACGTGGCAGAATGTTAGTGGACCGAAAATATGTGTGTACGGTACATGCATATACACGGAATGACAGTCCTGATGATGTGTTCCATCCAATAAGAGCTTGCCACGTGGCGCAATCCTGAGCGTCCAAATTGTTTTAATCCGATGGCCATGATTTACTCAGTATATCTATAAAAAGGAGGCTCCCCCCTAATTTGACATCCCTGAATCTATTTTTGAGCTCAAATTTCTATAATTCCATCTCCATCTTGTATTTTCTACGTATTTTAATAAAATTCCCATTTTACCCCTAGTTCAATTATTAGTGGCTAATTTTCTTTCAAGCTTGGGTTGAAGGTGAAGTCTCAACATGATCCATGGGCTTAATTTGGTAAATTTACTTTTCCTTTCCCTTTAATTTATGTGGATGTTTTGACTTTTCGTAGATATATAGTAATAATCTTCTTTGGATATCGGCTGGAATAACTACCTCCCTAGGCAAGGTTATTACTATTTGGCATGGGAAGCCCTTAGCACCATATCTATTAGAGTATAATTCATGAGGAGTGAAAAATATCCCTTTATGATTTAATTGGTACTTCATTTTAATAGTTTATTCCCACAGCTTTAATTTAAATTAATACATTGCCTACATCATTGTCATTATAAATCTAATCGCCCACTTAGAAAATTAATTCTACAAGCAATTAAAATCCACCTCCTTGTGGGATCGACACTCATCACCGTTGATCTATTCTACAATAGATTCGTGCGCTTGCGAGTTCAATAAAATTTGCACAACACTTGTAAACTCTTCTGATTTGTATAATCTGTGTGTAATCAGTTTGAGCAATAAAAGCTTATAAGTTTTTCCTTCAAAACGATGGTGTTTTGTTTAGTGTTGGTTTTTGTTTCTTGGATTCAATGCTTTGTTCTTTGTTCTTGATATATTCATGTTTTATTCTTTGATTATTTTTCTTCTCAAGCTACAACAAGTGGTATCCGAGCTTGGTAAATTACTACCATGTCTCTTCCATAACGAGAAGTTGAAAAATTCACAATTAGTGGTGATTTTTCTCTATGAAAGATGAAAATGATGGCTCTCCTTGTGTATCAAGACCTTGAATCTGCCCTAGAAGAAAAAGACTCAAAGACTACTGTAAGCTCTAAGCTTAATAAGAAGAAGAAACAAATCCATAATAGAGCTCATAGTACTCTAATTTTGAGTCCTAATGATTCAATCTTGAGAGAAATTTTTGAAGAAAAAACAACCTTAGGAATTTGGAATAAAGTGGAAGCTCTGTGCATGAAAAAGTCTCTGGCTTACAAACTTTTCCTCAAGAATAGATTATATACCTTTTCAATGAGAGAGGAGGTTTCAATTCAAGATCATATTGATACTTTCAACAAGATCATTCTTGATCTTGAAGGGGTGGAAAATGTAAAGATCAGTGATAAAGACAAAGCATTCTTTTTACTAGGTTTATTGCCAAAGTCTTATGAAGGCTTTATGGATACAATGTTATATGGCATAACATCCTTGACCTTGGAAGATGTTAAATCATCCTTGAGTTCAAAGGAAATTCAAAAGAATGCGCATGAAGGGAGCAATGGTGAAAGGTTGATTGCTAAAACAAAAAAGAAAAAGGATCAGAAGAATAAAAATCAAAGAAAAGAAGGGCAAAGAAAGAATTAAGATACTTCAGACAAGAAAAAAAAGAAGAGAAAGTGTTTTTATTTGAGAAAAGAAGGCACTGCATCAGAGATTGTGTAGAGAAAAAAAAGAAGGATAATAAAAAAAGGTCAGGTGATGCAGCTATGGCCTCAAATGACTCCACAAATGAAGGTTACCATAGTGTTGATCTATTGATAGCTTCAAAAGGTGACTTAGAAGGTTAGTGGGTGTTGGATTCAGGCTGTTCCTTTCACATATGTCCTAATAAGTCACTCTGTTATCAATATGAGTCTATTGATGATGGTAGAGTCCTTATAGAGAGCAACAATGGGTGTAAAATTGTTAGCATAGGATTAATAAAGATAAGAATGTTTGATGAAGTCATTAGAACTGTATATAAAGTCTCTATTGATGATGGTAGAGTCTTAATAGGGAGCAACAATGAGTGTAAAATTGTTAGCATAGGATCAATCAAGATAAGAATGTTTAATGGAGTCATTAGAACTCTACATGGGGTCAAATATGCTCCTGAGTTAAAGAGAAATTTAATCTCTTTAGGTAAGTTAGATAGTTCAATGTACTCTTTTAATTCATATAATAGAGGGATAAGAGTGACTAAATGAGGGACTGTGGTAATGAAAGGAAAAAAGAAGAATGAATTGTATGTGTTGATTGAATGTTAGATCATTCAATGTACTCTTTTATACTTGCAAATGCTATAATGACAGCAAAATCAAATGTAGATAAGATAAAGCTATGGCATCTTAGGCTTGATCATATGAGTGTAAAAAGGCTTCAAGAACTTAAAAATAAAGGGTTGTTATATGGTGACAAGATAGGTAGTCTTGACTTTTATGAGAATTGTGTTTTTGGCAAGTCACATAGAGCTAAGTTTCTTATAGGGGTGCATAAGTCTAAATGTGTCTTGGAATATGTTCATTCTTATCTATGGAGGCCAGCTCAAGTGCCATCTTTATATGGGGGCAGTTACTTCATGACTTTAATTGATGATTACCCAAGGAAAATGTGGTTTTACATTCGAAAACTAAAGATCAAGCTGTAGAAAAGTTCAAAGCTTGGAAAGCATTAGTTGAAAATCAAAGTGGGAGGAAATTAAATACCTTAAGAACTAATAATGGCCTAGAATTTTGTAACATGCTGCTTCAGACTTTCTGTCAAGACCATGGTGTTTTGAGACATAAAATAATTAGATTTACCCTTCAGTAAAATGGCTTAGTTGAGAGGATGAATATAACTTTAGTAGACAAGACCAGATGCATGCTTATCAATTCAAAACTACTAAGAAGTTTTTGGGTAGAAGTAGTTAGTACAGCCTGTTATCTATTTAACAGAAGCCCATCAGCAAATATTGGCTTTAAGGCACCGAAAGAGTCATGGCTAGGAAGGCCTGCAAAGTATAAAAATCTTAGGATTTTTGGGTGCCCTACTTATGTCCATATTAATCAGGGTAAGCTTGATGCTAAAGCCTTGAAGTGAGTCTTTATTGGATACCCTAATAGAGTTAAAGGGTATAAGGTCTGGTGTGGAGAAAAAAGGAAGTTTATTATCAACAGAGATGTAGTGTTTCATAAAGCTGTATTATTAAAAAGAAATGCAGCAGGTGTTATTGATGTGCATGTAGATAATAATATTGAATAGCCTGCTGATACTTCAACACTTAAGGTGGAGTTTTCTAATTCTGAAGCAAAAGCACCAGATGATGTGCGTAAAATACATACTAATGTTAAAGACATTGAGCCACCAGCCTTGCAACAATCTAGTCTTCATGATTATCTATTGGCTAGAGATAGGGCTAAAAGGTAAACTAGAGCCCCAATCAGATATGGCTATGCTGACTTAATTGCTTTTGCATTAATTAGTGCTGATGACATAGCAATTGAAGAGCCTTAAATCTATTCAAAAGTGATTAAAGATTAGGATTGTGATAAGTGGCTGACAGTTATGCAAAAAGAAATGGATTCTCTGCAAAGAAACCATGCTTGGACATTTGTGCCAAATCTAGAAAACAGAAAGCTAATTAGCTGTAAGTGGATTTTTAAAAGGAAGAAAGTGGTTCCAGATATTAAGCCCTCAAAATACGAAGCAAGACTTGTGGCCATAAGGTATACACAAAGAAAAGGCATAGATTTCAGTGAAATTTTTTCTCCTATTGTCAAACATAGTTCTATAAGGATTATCTTAGCTATAATGGCTTTACTTAATATAAAACTTGAGCAAATAGATGTTAAAACAGCTTTCTTTCATGGAAATTTTGAAGAATAGATACTAATGATGCAACCTGAAGGCTTTGAGCACAAGGGAAAGGAGGATCATGTTTGTTTGTTGAATAAGTCATTATATGGACTCAAGCAATCTCCAAGACAATGGTATAGGAGATTTGATGAGTTTATGATGTCTAATGGTTATAACAGAAACAAGTATAATAGTTGTGTTTACTATAGTGGTTCAGATCAAGTTGGATCTGTATACTTGCTTCTATGTGTGGATGATATGTTAATTTCCAGCAAACACAAGACTGAGATAGACAAATTGAAGAATCTACTGAAAGGTCAGTTTGAAATGAAAGATGTAAGCAGTGCAAAAAAAATCCTTGGCATGGAGATCTCCAAAAATAAGATTGCTGGTACTTTCTTTCTAAGCCAAGGAAAATACATTAAGAAGGTTTAAGAAAAGTTTGACATGCATAATAGCAAGCCTAATCTAACCAACGCTCAGAGGCTGAAAAGGTACAAATGGATAAGATACCATATGCACAAGCTATGAAAAGCTTAATGTATGCAATGGTATGCACAAGACCAGACATAGCCTATGCAGTGAGTGTGGTTAGTAGATTTCTGAGTTGTCCAAACAAAACTCATTGGGGTGCTGTTAAATGGATAATGAGATATCTCAAGGGTTCTTCTACACGTGATTTGTTATATAGGAAGTCAAAAAGTGATGTAAATGAGGTTGTGGGGTATGTGGATTATGACTTTGTAGGGGATTTCGACAAAAGGAAGTCAATTTCAGGATACATGTTTATATTGAACATGTGTATGGTAAGTTGGAAAACATCCTTGCAACCAGTAGTAGCTTTATCCTCTATTGAGGTTGAATTTGTTGCAGCTGCTGAAGTAATAAAAGAGGCTATGTGGCTTAAAGGAATTCTCAATGAGCTTTGGTTGAATCAGAAAACTGTTCAAGTATTCTGTGACAATCAAAGTGCCATTCAACTGATCAAAAATCTAATCTATCATGAGAGAACTAAACATATGGATGTAAAGCTACAATTTATCAGAAAAGAAGTTGCAAAGGGAACTAAAGCAGTGTCTAAGATCCATACATATATGAATCCAGCTGATGCACTTACTAAAGTGCTTCCCATTGCAAAATTTGAGTTCTATGTGAACTTAATGGGTGTTTTGCCCAACTCAAACTGAATTCATGAGTGAATTACAAATAGTTGAAGGTTTTTTAAATGCTACTTTGATGTTAAGACAAACTGAATTAGATCTACAAGGTGGAGAGTGTGAAGAGTTGAATTGTGATTTGGGGACCAAAGTGTAATTGAGACAAAGTTATAAGTGCCATAGTGCAGATTGCATTTAGTTTAAAGGTCGATATGCAAATAAGTTGCTGACATGGCCAAAAGTTTGTTATGGTCGTTACTCTATTTTTGGAAATTTTTGGCCAAAAGCTTATAAAAAGCCGTTTCATAGCCTCTTATGTGTGGGTTTTTTCTCTCTCAATTCTGGTTCAATTCTGTAATTCTTGCTTTATTGAAAAGCTTGTAAACTCTTCTGAATTTTATGATTTGTGTGTAATTAGTGTGAGTTTTTCTTTCAAAACGGTGGTGTTTTGTTCGGTGTATTGGTTTCTATTTCTTTAATTCAATGTTTTGTTCTCTGTTCTTGATCTATTCTTGGTTTCTTCTTTGATTGTTTTTCTTCCCAATTTACAACATTTAAATTCTTATCAGTTGAAGATTTGCTCTTTATTGGAGGATTCTTGTTATTCTTTCCATTTTAATTTTGTACAATTAACCTAAGCAATATATTACAGCAGAATTACCCTCAATGTGTGTGTAGTCCTTCTCTCATGTAAACATTTTCATTTTTTTCTTTCAAACATATTATCATACTATATGGTTTAATAAAGTTAATGCAAACACTCCATTAAACTATATAACTTCATAGTGAATTGAGTAATATACGTTCTCATTAGGCTCAAATTTTATTCATTATTTTGTTTTCATATTTACTAAATAACGAGAATAGTTCCTTCCTTAATATAGATGCAGTAATTGGAAACGCGTTTGATATTGATCGGTCTTAATAAAATTTTGTTAATTAAGAAATATCGCTAGTAATGTTATTATCATTCCAAAAACATATATATATATATAATTGTTATTTACTTATCAGCTATCACCTTACTTAATTAACTTGTTTGTTCTACGATGTTTTTAAAATGATGACGCATACCTTGCATGTGATCGTTTAAGTGCTCTCTTGCTCCTGGCTTGTGAGATTGGCTGTTGGAGGAATTTTACACCGCCATTCTAGGAGAAAATCTTGTAATGGTCGGTCTTATTGCCGCGGTATGCACCGAGCTGCTGACTGAGGTGGTGAGACCAATAACTATGAAATAGTTATGTGGGTGTTTTGGTGGGTCTGATGGTGGGACTCACTAATTTTTAATTTTAAATAATTATTTATAACATAAAGAGGGTGGGTTTATTCACCAGCTCATATAGCTATTTTTTATTGGTCAATTGCACCACCGACACATCTAATTAATTGGTAAAAATCATTAAGTGATCATCCTTTGACTTTAGGAATTTTCTATGTCGTTACTCGTAATGTAAAATATGAATATATTTTATAATTTTTAAGTAATAAACAATATTTAATAAAAATAAAGAGAGAACAACAAACAAATGGTTCAATTAAAGACATTTTAGTATTCGAAAAGGTGTAAAATATAAATATATTTTATATCGTCACTTTTAATGTAAAACACAATTAGATTTTATAATATTTCAAATGATAAATAATATTTTAATAGAAGTAACTGGAAAATAACTAACAAATGGTTTAACTGAAGACCTTTTAGCATTCGGAAAGGTGTGTACAGAAAAAATCAATTTGCTAATGTATTAAATAGGTATTTATCAAGGGTAAAAGTGACCCGATCTAAACATTAATAGACATATTTAACACAGACTTCCGTAAACATTAATTTCATGGGAAATTTATAAAAATAACCACAAAAAATTCCCAATTTTGAAACATAACCTCCCAAATATTTTCATATCATAATTAGCCAAAATTATTTTTTTTCTCCAAATTACCCTCCCTATTCCTACACTCAAGCTCTCACTAACAACACTCACAATTTTTGCTCATGAATGGAAAATGACGACCGGCAACCGGCAACCATGACCGGCGACCGGTGACGGTGATAGCAACAGTGACCGGTGATGACAATGGCGACAACGATGGCAACAGCGATCGCCACAACTCACGTAAAACTTACTTCCATCTACCTTAATCTATCCAAATTGGAAACGGATCAAAGAAATTGAAAAAAACCCAAACCCTAGGTAAGGAAATTTCAACATTCCATAGTGATTTGAGTGAATTTGATTGGGATTGTAGGTGATTATAGGTTGTTAGAGTGGTGTAATGAAAAAAATTTAATTAGAATGATGAGTTATAACTATTGCACATTATGTGTTTGATGAAATTCCACTTCGATTGTTTATGTTTAGCTTTTGTACAATGAAGGTGTGATGGGAAATTTGTTGAGTTGTATGTATTGTTTATTATATGTCAAGTTTGATGGAGAGTAAAATTAGTGGTTGGGAAAAAACGTAACATGACCGGCACCCAGTCCCACCACGTGATTGGGTTTTTTTTTTTAAATTTTTGTTGTTGTTATTATTATGAATTTATTAACATATAATTGTGTGATACAACAATTTAATTTTGTTTTCCATTACAAATAAATAGCAAAATTGAAAATAGCAAAGCATAATCCACCTAGACCGACAAGTGAACTAGGCATCATGAAAATACCTTATGACCATCACTTCCCTAGACGTATCACAAGTATGTGTAAATTAGATACAGTCGTAAAAGCCATCCGAGATAAATTAACAAAACGACAGTTGAAATTGTTTAAGGACGATATATTTGGACATTTCCTAGAGTGCCAAAGGTATCCTTTTAGTGGCGTAATTGTGCACAATGTGTTGCTAAGGCAAATGTTCCATGGGGAATGTAATGAAAAAGATCAAATGTGGTTTCAAATTGGTGAGAATTTGAAATGCTTATCGGTTGGAGAATAGTGCCTAGTAATGGGACTTTGCTATGGTGAAGATTTCGTACTAAAAAAACAAAAGACAGTGCACAAGTTGATACACAAGTATTTCGGCAGTTTGTTTCACAAGATTAATCTTGGACAATTTGATACAAGATTTATGGACTTAGACTTCAAGGATATGGATGATACCGATGCACTAAAGATCGCTCTGTTTTACTTTGTAGACGGAGTACTCAATGGAAGAAAAGATCATTGTCAAATTAATGTCTCGTTGTTGAGCGAGGTTGATGAGATTGATCACTTTCAAAGTCGTCTGTGGGGTCGTTTGTCATGGGAAACGATATACGACAGTCTTGACAATTCATTGTATGGAAAAGTTGAGAAATTTAAGAAGGCTTGCAAAGACAAACCAAAGCATAACATTGAAAAATACAATGTTTATGCCTTTACGTCTGGAGTGCAAGTATGTGGAGAAAATTTTTTGACAACTTTGTTTTGTAATAATGAATATTTAATGACACGTTTTATGACTTTATATCTTTTTTTCATGTAGGCATGGATTTTTTAAGCAATTGAAGGACTGCCAACAGAATGGGTTGTGAAAGCCAGAAAGAAGATTCCTCGAATCATATAGTGGAAACCCATGGCGTCTTCCAAGATAAACTTTACTGAGGTGTATTCATATCTAATGACAACTCTCATCTTGTAAGTAATAAATAATTGTTAAAGTATGTATATAAAACTACTTTACACTTTAAATGTTGTACTATATAATTACACCAACTTAAAATGTGGTATTTTCTATAGCAAGGAAACATTTTACAAACTATCAATCCGAACGCAAAGGAAAAAGTGTCAAAATATTAGAAGAGTGTGGAGGATTACGTGTCATATATCCCAAGTTGGGTCCATGATGTGGGTATCTCTTATTGCATCGTACCATAATGTAAAAGATAATCTTGTTGTGGAGATTTTTTTGCTTGGTTTTTACTTATTTTGTATGTTAATTTATGCAACATCAACCTTCAATCAACGTGCCACCAATTATAAAGAGAAAAAAGAAAGAACACGAGACCACAAACCCAACACCGGTGCAGCAAAATCCTGTTGAGGATAAGCTTCCTGTCGATGAACATTACGAATCAGTGCATGATTATGTCGACACACCAAATTCAGAGGTTAATTTTTATTGTAAAAGATCATTTCTTTTTCACATATATTTGATTTCCGCACTCTCTTTATTTTTTGTTTCATGATAATAAGGGAGGACAAAGTTTTGTTATGATTATTTCATTCAACGGATGGACAACATTGACCATTCCATTCATGAACTGAGGTTGGAGTTTCAAGCTGAGCAAAGAGAACAACAATAGTTTAGAGAAGCATTCATGGGATTTATGGCTTCATTCAGTGATGGTTCTTCGAAGCGCTCATATAGTGATTCTCCGATTGGACAATCGCATATGATAAGCAAGTTTAACAAGTAACGGTTATGTTCTTGTAGTTGAAAATACGATGTTAGTTTAATATTCTGTATTTATCGAATTGACAGGTCTTAGATGACTATGTTCCGTACATTGATGACATAGTCTGCATGGAGACGTAAGTGATGACAATGTGCAGATCCTCACGAAGGCGCCTCCTAGCGTAAGTAAGTTTAGATGTTTGTATAGACTATCACATGTTTTTAGCAATCCTTACTTCGTTCCTTTTTTCAAGAGAGTTAAGAACGTTAGGCCTCCTCTCCTACTCAAAATAACAAACCGTGAGATTAATGAAAAAACGAGTATTGATATAAATCCGCTGAGGGGCCTTGAAGATCCAAGGCTATTTGAGGAGTTTGATCAATGATTTGCTGGTAGGATTACTGTGGATCGTCCCATTCAATGGTCCAAATAATTCTTTAAAATGATGTTGGGCAATGCTTCAATGGGGTGGCTTGGTGACGAGGTTAGTGTTCTTAATGGTCAAAATATTAAACTGTTGTTTATTTTACTTTTTGTACAAAATGTTGTTATAAGTTTACTTATTTTTATTCATCCACAATATATTCATGCATATTTTCGCTTGATCAGTGAGAAGCAACGACAATATCCAAATGTCTTACCTCAACGAGTCACACATACGGACACGTTTTTTGGGGTAATGAGTTCATCAACTGATTAGTTATTTATTATAATTTCTTATCTTATAATGTCTCGAAATCTTGTTAATTTTTTAATCCTCGGGTAATATATGTAATAGGTGTTTTTGAAGCAATTATGAAACAATGGTGACTGGAATGTCCATTCATTACAATATAGCAACAACTTAAACAGCTACATTTATAGGCGAGAAGATATAATGTCGAAACGGTTCATGGACATCGATGTGGTTCGTAATGCTACTCAATATTGTGTACTTTATTTTTTTAACGATGTTTGGGCATATAAAATATGATGAATATATTAATTTTTTTTGCATATACTTATTCATGTGATTTTGGGTGGCGATCATTGGGTAATGGCACGAGTAGACCTTTGCGCGAAGAGGGTATGAATTTATGACTCGTTAATGGCACTTCACGACGAAAAAACATACTTATGTCAATTCAAGCCACTAAAGGTCATCTTCCCGCAATGGCTTCGAGACATTGGATTCTACAACAGTCGACCTGAGCTGCAAAATGTCAGCTTTTGGAAAGTAAGAATCGTTAAAGATGTGCCACAACAAGAGCCTGGAAGTGGTGATTGTGACATTTTCATGTTGATGTTTACGATATATTTGATGTTCCAACGCAAACTTGATTTTAATAGTAGCCACGGGCAATACTTAAGGAAGAAAATTGTTGTAGATATATTTAATAACGATATTGGATTGTAAGTCATTGTACTCTCTCGAATGTTGATGTGCGGATATAGTATATTCTAATAGATGTAAATTTTTGTTACACTGATATGTTTAAACATAAGCAATTCTCGATGTATTTTATGAGTTAATATGCAATTGGACACAAAATAAAATACTTGATTACATATAATTGTTAAGCACACAAAAAAAAAATAGTTGAAAATACATAATTAATTAGAACGATACAATTAGTTTGAATTCGATGCAATGAGATTCTTACATCTGTTGTGGTTATGGCCCAGTTCATTACACAGCCCGTATCTCACAGTCCTCTGATTACCGTCCTCACCGATGTAAGGTATCCTGAGCTCTCGACAATGGCCAGGTGGTGGTGCTTCGATCGATGGGTTAACCGTAATTTCTTAAATTTCCACTGAAATGTCCTAATCTGTTATGTCGCCAACTGGCTCTACTGGTTGTGTATATGCCATGACTAATGATTCTTTAAAGTAAAAATTAGAACAAAAACTTATGTAATTCACTCAGACGGTCAGGCAAGCAGCAATTACGTGTGCACAAACAAGCTGATCGAGTTTGAATACTGTACAGGAGCAAGTCTTGTTTTGTATGTCAACTATCCCTTCCTTTATACCACCACCCAAAACATGGAATCGATACTGAGACACTAGACAAACAGTCATTTTTTCGGCCAAAATTCTCCTCTCACCAACTATCTCATCTGCCCATGTTGTTAATCGAGTATTCATTGATTCAGCCATAATTTTCTTATCATAAAACCATTGCTGCACAGTTTTTCTAAAGTGATCAACAAGATGAGTAACAAGAAATTTTCGTGGTTCTCTCATGAAAGAATTAATGCTCTCCACGATATTGGTGGTAAGTATATTGTACCTCTTGCCTTCAAACTCAAATCTTGCCCAATTACATGTACCCACATTATTCTCTAAGTAATTAACCGCACCCGAATGAAGCATCCACAACCCTTCAAGTTGTTTTTTTAAATTCTTCGTGTCCATATGCTTTTGCTGTATTAATAAAGGTAGGCTCAAATTCATCCCAAAGAGCTTTAGACATCTTGAATTTTGACTTAATGTTACCTTTGACATTGTAGAAACAAATGCCGTGAGTAGCAGTGTGAAATACTTTCATAACAGCCCTTTTGATGGCAGTGCATCGATCAAAAATAATTACTAACTCTAGCCTATCGCCAATCACTCCATGTAACTTCATCATAAACCATTCCCAAGCATCATTGTTTTCCGAATCCATGACCCCAATGGCTAACGGATACAGTTGATTATTATCATCCAGACATGTTGCCGCGAACATGGTTTCACGATATAGCCCCTTTAAATTAGTATCATCTACAGCAATCACAGGCCTGATATACTGCATGAAACCCTTGATAGAAGATCCAAGTTCTATAAAGTAGTATAAGATTATCATTTCCATCCCACTCGAGATGAGTAACTGTACCCTCATTCACTTTGGTCAAAACATGAGAGTATTTGGGGAGTAAGTTGTATGATTCTACAAGGTTCCTGCGTACTATTTCAAGACCAACTTCTTTGGCCCAATATGCCTGCTGATACATTAACTGGACATCAAATTCGTGATTCATGTCTGCTCTAATATCATTCAGAGTATATATCCGTTTATCTTGGATAAATTTATCCGCGATAAGGTGACCAACAACCCGACTTCTTACTTGACGGAGACCACTAGGCAATACCTCATTAGAACAAGTGTGTTTATTATCAACTCTTTTTGCAACCTAAGGAACATTCTGCTCATTCGAACCTCTTGTTGCTTGAATACACTATTTACATGATTCCGAAGAACAATAGGCCACAAAGCATGTCATTGTGGACCATACAATCTTGATATCAAACTTATCCCTCAAGGCAATTTTGCGTAGTTCTAGTATTAACTCATTCTTCTCAGTGAACAACTTACCCACACTAATATCAGTAGAAGTACAGCTTCTAACTAAATCTGGAGCAACCAAGTTTGAAGGCAAAACTGGAGCAAAACTCACGAGAGGATCAACTGTTGCCTGTCTCCTTGAGCAGGCCATGGGAGAAACATGTCGGTTGTCTCTGTTATTAACAGGAATATCATGTTGATGCTCATCTTCATCATTGATAGGTATATCGGAATGACTGATACCCCCATTATCAATAGGACTATCATTGTCGCGAAAATTATTGTTATGGAATGGAGAGTAATATGGGCCTAACGATGTCATTAGTGGTAACACATTTTCTTCAACCTCTGCTAATGTAATGTCGTTCTCATCAACGGTGTCATTATTTTCATGGATTGGAGAGTAACGTTGCCGCAACAACATCGGTTGTGCTAACACCTCCTCTTCAATATCGGGGATAAAGTCATTTGCTTTAAATGAACTTTTAGTTTCTACAAGTGGCTCAGGATCTTTGGTCGAAACTTGAGGAGCTGTGGTGACAAATATAGGAATGCATCCATAGTTAACCACATCAGTAGCCATGTGCAACATAACCTTGACCATTTCATCATTAAATACGTCAATAGGTAGTGAACATGCACGATAGATTGTGTTACTATACCTCAAAGTTGTCTTCATCATCATACTATATTCGTTAGGATTTATCTGTAAAACTTCATACACTCTTGCTCGAAATTGATCAAATGTATAATCTTTTCGAAGTAAAAATGTTGTATTCTTGCCGTTCACATACTCCACATGGCCATTTTCCAATGTCTCCCACCAACCGTCGTAATACAATTGAAGAACGACCGAATCCATTCAGCCTAAAAATCATTAAAAAAAACAAAATAAATAAGATTACACACTACGAAATAAAATAAATACGCAGCACATAGGTTTCTATCCCACTTAAGTTTAAGCAAAATTTTGGTTCAACCATGTGATACAATTGAGTACACAAATTTGGATTTCATTCGTCTTGTCAAAAGCTTCGAAACGGTATATTATAGTTTAAAATAGACATGTGGCCCAAGTTATGACTTTCACAAAATATCTTAATTTTAGTGAGACAAGCCACTTTGGTGACACAAGTAGTGGGACAGGTGCCTATCTCACATAAACACAAAACTGGTTATGTGCGACAGGCACCTGTCCCACTACCTGTCTCATATAAACACAGAATTGATTATGTACAACAGGCATCTATCCCACTGTCTGTCTCACTTATTTTGGGCTTCAGTTTTTGCTCAGGTTTTTGATGTTTTAAACCATTTTTTTTTCTTTTCTCAACTCAAGCTAAGTACTTTATGAATCCCATTGTTTTATGAATGAATAATAACATTTACAACAAAACTTCAATTTCAAACTTATTTGTAAAACTTAACATATTAAAAGTTTATATTGTATAAGAACACTAACCTTAACAAGCTTTCCAATTGATGATTGTATCTTCAATTATACAATGCTTGTTTGATGGAATTTGTTGATTTGTTAAGAGTGATGAAGTTTGTAGAGAGTGATGAAGATTTGTTAAGTTGTTGAGGGTTGAAAACTTTTAAGTTTGTTGGAAATTGTTAAGTGACATGTGTTTAAAAATTTGTTGAAAGTAACAAGGATAATTTGGTCCAATAATAGAGTATTTGGCTAATTATGATAAAAAAAATTTAGTGGGCTAAATTTGACAAATACAAAAAAAATTGGTTATTTTTATAAATTTCTCTAATTTCATAACAATGCTTATTACTTTTATTTTAAATCACACATCCCTAGACAGATATAGATTAAACTAAGTTCTTCCAAAACACAAACACAATTTATAGTAATTAAATCATCACAACAACACAAAACAAATTACATGAAAAAAAAATTAGAATACTTCAGCCAAACGCAAAAAGAAGTTACTGCCCTCCATTATTATGTTGTTCCAAACAAGGGGTCTTGCCGATTAGACTACCCTAACGGACTTGGATCCAAGGTAGCAAATGCAAGTAACTCTTTATCAGCTTGTAAAAAATTCATGTAATCTTCAAGCAAAAACACACATGCCTCAATCCCATCTCCAAGCCTTGTATTCATAAAAACTACAGTAGTTGTGAACGAGATAATCGATCCACCAAAACCAGCAAGGCCAACCCAAATAGGCTTTCCCCATCCAAAATCAATCTCATAAAAACCAAAACTAGAGGAACTGGTAAAAATAATTCTATCCTTTACATCGGCATACTTTTCATCTTCATCTTTGAGAGCTTGAAAATAATAACGAAACCCTCCGGCACCTTGCAGACTCCTCAAAAAATCTGCATCACGTTTCGTTATTGCTTCCCTAATAAGCTGGCAAACCAAACCATCCAAGTCTGCTTCATCATCTGTGCATAATGTATTGTTACGGAAAAAGATGTTTCCAACTAAATGTTCTGACAATGGCGGCTTGGCCTTTCGACACAAATTTACAGCATGAGTCAATAAAGTTAGCTTATGGGAACCTGTTTTTGTTTTAACGGCAGCCATGAGACGTTTGGAAAGGATTGCTGACACAACCTCAACACGCGTTGGATGTTGAACGCTGGAGCTGGTAGCCTTCGCTTTGAGGTCGGCTATTACTTTGGCTTCAAATACAAATCTCCTCGTAACAAATCTGCTCGTTTTCTAAAATCGGGCGAATTGGGCTTTTGCAGTTGCTTCTCTTGGGTATGCATCACGCCGAAGAAATAATGATGAAGCATCATAATTGGGACAACACACTGCTTCTTCAAAAGTCTTACGAGCTTTTGCAGCCCAGCTCTTCATGAACGAGCTGAAAGTTGTGCCATCACCGATCATATGTGAAATACAAGCACAAACAACGAGACCACCACAAGCAAATGAAGTTACTTGTACCTTAGCCGCGTGAGCTCCTTCTATTTGTCCACTCTGATCATTGCCATCTGCTGGAAAGAACTTATTAACGATCACTGATATATCGGGTTTGCTGAGAAATTCATTAAGAGAAATTACAGCACGAGCCTCTACAAAATATGCGCCCTTATCGTTGCAGTCCACTGACAGAGACTGCCTTAGAAGTTGCAATCTCTTGGAGAGAATAACACCAATATCAGCCGCTCCGGAAAGGTTAAAGGGATAGTAAAAGTACCTAGGAGCATAGAATTGATTGGGATGTTGATTGATGGAGCGGAAGTTCATAGTTCAAGTTATCCCGTTGATTCTAAAAAATACCGGAATAAATGAATAAGTTAAATTCACGTAAATTCAAAAGAATGCCGTGAATTTAGGGGTTAAAACTCGTTGATTCCACAAAATACCGAGAATTAACTAAATTCAAATACTCACACAGAGATTTGAAACTGAGAATATTATTGAACTCAAAAATCTGTCTTTAAAGGCTACAAGAGAGGCTATTTATATTAGTTGTAATTATCCTAAACTATAAAGTAAAAAGAAAATAAAGTTCTAAGCTAAAAAGGAAAACAAAATCCTATAGATAATAAAGAAACCAACCCGATTATAATATGGATTCCTACATATTATAAATTTTGATTTAATTAGGATTTCTTCCATTTCTTGCTCTCCATCATTCCCGCTAGGGTGGAGAAAATTTGTCCTCAAATTTTGCTGCTTGTAGTCTCTAGAAACATCTTCACATGTGTAAGGATTAACTTTCAAAATAGATTTTCGAAACTTTGAAGTTTCCAACTTTTGTAATGATGTCCATCCAGTCACTCCAATAGCGTAAAATAAATTCTTCTATCAACAATTTCTCTAACATTACTTTCTCATATTCTTCATGTTGAATTTCAACATAGTTGAGGAAAAATGATTTCTTCTCATAGTCCACAAATCGTTGGAAAATATCACAACCTTCCTTGTCTTCCTTTGGCAAATCAAGAGAACAACAAGAGATTGTATCAACAACTTCCTCTCTTTGTTCCACAAGACCAAAAGATGTATGAACAATTACCTCTTCTCGACCTACAATATCAAGATACTCATCAAATTTCGACGATTGCTCCAAATCAATGCCTGTGTGTGGAGAATTTGTTGTAGACATGAATGGCCCATTAATATTCTCTTCAAAAGGAATAATATTGTCGAGTGAAACAAAGTTATTGGCTTTCTCATTATCCTCATAACATACATCATCACAACCAACTTCGTCAAATTCATATGTCTGCCTTTTATGTAGAGATTTTCTATTTTAGAGTTTCTCTAAATCTTGAGAAATCAAACGCACGATCCTTAACATCCTAACTAAAACTTCTTTCAAGAAAAAATCTTCGCGGCAATGTTTTAGTTTCATAATTCACTTTTTTTTTCTATATTCTCTTTTTCTTTTTTTCTTTTTTCCTTTTTTTTTTTGTGTTTTTTAGGTTATTTTGCTAAGATCAGAAAATAAAAGGGCAATACTGGTATAAATGAAAGAACTGGGCCAAAATTATAGATAAGCAAAAGATGGGGTTACCAACGACGGTGATTGGAAATCAAGCAAGGGTGGGTGGATCTTAAAGATTTTTGGTCGTTGAGTGTGGTGGTGGTGGTGGTTTGCCCAAAAGGGTCGTAATTTGGCCAGAAATTGGAGATAAAGGTGGCGGCTTGGTGTTGGCTTTAATTTCCGGCGATCGGTTCATCAATCGATGGTGGTGACCGGCTAAGAAGATTGTGCTGATGGAGAGGATTGGATTGATAGTGGTTGGGCTGGCCAAAACACAGCAGAAACTGGCAAACAAAGTAGCGGTAATCACAGTTGTTTTTGCTACTTTTCTAGCGTTATGTGGCCGATCGGCTGTGGTTGATGCCTGAGGTTTGATGGCCAGCTTGTTCTGACTCGGATGGTGGTGATTACAATAGGTTCAGTGATGAAAAATTGGCGCCGGTAGCCCTTAAACAGTGGGCGACATGGCTGACTTTTCTGCTGCTGCTTCAATTTTTTTTTTTTAATCTACCAAGTTTAACATAAGAAAAAAAAAAGATAGATATTAAGGATAACTTGGAACCAGGGTTTTAGCTCTGATACCAACCTGATACAGCGGAAGTTTATAATTCAAGTTATCCTGTTGATTCTAAAGAATACCGAAATAAATGAACAAGTTAAATTCGCGTAGATTCAAAAGAATGCCTCGAATTTAGGGGTTAAAACTCATTGATTCCGTAGAATACTGAAAATTAACTAGATTCAAATACTCACACAGAGATTTGAAACTGAGAATATTATTGAACTCAAAAATCTGCCTTTAAAGGCTACAAGAGAGGCTATTTATAATAGTTGTAATTATCTTAAACTATAAAGTAAAAAGGAAAAAAAGTTCTAAACTAAAAAAGAAAACAAAATCCTATAGATAATAAAGAAACTAACCCGATTATAATATGGATTCCTACATATTATAATTTTGATTTAGTTAGGATTTCTTCCATTTTTTACTCTCTATCATTGATCCAGGAGATAAAGCTTGTAGGATTTTAGATGAAGAGGGGTTGGAGAAGAGCGTTTGATGTATTCTCTGGCAATTATTTCTCCATTACCATTTTCTTTCTGAGAATTGATTATTAATTTCTTGTTGGGTCCATTTTGTTTGGGTGGCCATGCCCAAACTTTTATAAATTTAGGCAATTAAAGAATTAAAAGAAACTTGAAAGGCTTTGAAAAGCAAGCGGCTGACCTAATTTGTGGTATTGAAAAAAGACGAGTGGAAGAAAAAGACAAGAGAGTGAAGAGAGAATAGTCACTGACTATTACAATTTGGAGGTTTGGATTTCAATCTTTGATTGGATGATCAGAAGGTAAAATCAATTACGTTTTCTCTCAAAACTTGAGGGTAAGTTCCTAGCATCGCCCTCTACAATTCTACTGGTCTTGATTTTTATTTTATTCTCTTGTTGGCTGTTATTTAAGATACCCACTTATTAGAGAGATAAATATTAGTTGTTACTATAAGCCAACAATATTGAGATTTTTTCTATTGTTAGCCTCTAGTATTATCTAGAGAAGAATTTATGCTGTAATCTCATTAATATAGTAAAAGATTATATCATACTACAGTCTTGTGAGTTTTTCTGTTTTGGGTTTTCCACATAAAAATCTGTGTCTCTTGTAGTTGGTTTATTGCTTTGGATTTTATTGGTTTATTTTTGTGCCTATTTATTTATGGTACACTTCCTATTTTAATCACACAAAGAGAGAAAAAGTTTTATTTTCGCTTAATTCACAGTTGCTTGTGTGAGTTCCTTTCCCAACTTTTCTCAACTCGTTTTACAATTAGATCAATCTTGTTGCAAGTTCATATTACTTTGCCACACATCAAAGTATCGACTATTCTTATAATAATAGACAAGCAATATTTTCACATGGCTGACCTTCTAGTAGATTAATTATTGCTATTTGATATATTTATATAAACAAGTGAAAGATGTTGGTAAATCAAACTCTGGAGGTTGAAACGACATTATTTCAAATGTAGGTATTATATGCTTGAGTCACGTGGAGAAGCACATGTTTCACTTATAAGCTATTAAAACCAAAATGGCAACCAAGACATGTCGTTTGGAGCATCATTTAAGTGATACATGTGAGAGTCATGTGAGCAGTTTGAGCTTGGGGTCATTATTTCTGTTATCCACATGTCAACGAGCTGTGCAATCTAGGTTTGTGATTCTTGTTACTGGTGCAATTATAAAGCTAAGTAACAGGGTTCTTTTGAGAGATATTTCTAGAGAGATAAGTATTAGAGAGAGAAGAGGGTTGTTTCTAGATAATTCTCTATAATCTCTGGTATTACTCTGTAACAAAATTCTCCATTATTAATCAATAAAGACCATCAAAAAGCTTCTCCTGTAGATGTAGGTTGTGCCATTAGAGGGACGATTAAACCATATAAATCTTTCTTTGTTCTATCTTGTTGTTTTTGTTGTGTAAATTTTATTGAACTCACAAGCGCACGAATCTATTGTAAAATAGATTAACGGTGACGAGTGTCGATCCCACGAGGAGGTAAATTTTAATTATATGTAGAATTAATTTTCTGAGTTGGTGGTTGGATTTATAATGAACGTGACATAGGCTATGCTATGATTTAAATTCGAGTGGCGGGAATAAACTATTAAAATGAAGTGTTTGGACCTCCGGATCTGTACTCAACATGGACTATTGGCTTAATATTCATTATTAGTACCAATTAAATCATGAAATGGGATTTTCCACTCCTTATGAACCTCACTCTAATAGATATGGTGCTAAGTGTTTCCTATGCCAAATAGTAATAACCTTGCCCAGGGAGATGGTAATACCAGCCGATATCAAGACAAGATTATTACTATCTATCTACGAAAAGTCAAAACATCCACATAAATTAGATGGGAAGAAAAAGTAAATTTACCAAATTAAGCCCATGGAGCATGTTGAGACTTCACCTTCAACCCAAGCTTGAAAGAATATTAGCTACTCATAATTGAACTAGGGGTAAATTAAAAATTTTATTAAAATACGTAGAAAATACAAGATGGAGATGAAATTATAGAAAATGGAGCTAAAAAATGGATTCAGGGATGTCAAATTAGGGGGGAATGGAGCCCTCTTTTTATAGATACAATGAATAAACATGGTCATCGAATTAAAATAATCTGCACGCTCAGGATTGCACCACGTGGCAAGTTTTTATTGGATAGAACATATCATCAACGCTATCATTCCGTGTCTATTCATGTACCGTATGCACGTTTTTTTGATCCACTAACATATTGCCGCGTCGCCAGTCAATGCCATATCAATATTTTACTCCAATAAGATTGTGACACGTCATCAGTCAACACTACATCATTCGCTAATCAAATGTTGCCACGTCATCGTACAGTGCCACATTATCGTATAGTACAGGTGAACAGTATTGTAAACAGTGTCGTGTATAGTACTGTATATATGAACAGTATCATATATGTGAACATTACTATTTACCTTTTTAGGCTCCTCCCAAGGTTTTCGACTGTCCTGAGTTCAAAATTACTGTCTGTTTTTCTATCTGATCTCTTGTTCATTATGAAATGATCATAATGTCCCCTAGAATACATAAAATACTTAATTAAAATAAAACATACATAATTAAATCACAAGGGACTTAAAGACATAAAAATAGAGATGTTAGTGAGACTTAGAGTGTAAAATGATAATTTTCTCCAATATAAATACACACTTTCTAGCACTCAACGCACCCCCCAACCAGCTTGTTGCTAGTCCTTAGCAAATTAAGCGAAAACAAAGTTCAAACAAAAATAATGATGATTTTTAAAAACAAAACGGTTGTATTTATTCAATCAGACTAATGATAACAATCAAATAAAAGTATAATCATTATCTCAAGTCTAAAGAAATATCATTCCCACATCAACTTTCCACATGAATCAGTCCAGAAAACTTTGTCACAACGACAGTAATCGAGTCACTTTCAAGAATGACATGTCAAACCCCAAAATCTCACCGGTAGCAGTGATACTCTCACAAAGAAATTAAACCCAAAAATAATCACTCCAGTGAATGATAAATTGAGTAAAAATAATAAAAAAGTAATATCACAAACTCTCACCAAGGTGATAGAAATATGCACTCAGCTTAGAAATAGTACAATTTTAATTCAAACAAAATGCTAATCAAACTAATGTATTCATCATTCTTTTTTTTCTCTTTTTTTTTAATATGCACTACCACATCTTTCAGTCCAGATAACTAGTTTCTATTTCAAACTATAGTACCTTAAAATCAAGAATGACTTTTATTAGGATGTAACGTGGGCTAGGGATATGGCTAACAAAGAAGGGATAATAGGAAAAACAAAACATATATTTGAAAAATAGAGGACTTTGGAGATCGTTAGGTGCTTTTCACTTGAATTCTCTTTTCTTTCTTTTTTTTCTTTTTTTTCTTTTTTTTATTTATTTATATACATACATACATATTTATATACATACATACATACATATATATATTTTTTATTTTTTTTTATAGCACCTTTTTCGTGAACGCAAAATTATCTCTATTTTTAAACATAAATGGGTGGTGGAAAATACAAAATACAAGGTGATACTCCACATTGGAGTGGGACAAGATAATAGTTTACCAAAGAAAAAAGTTTTTTTTATTATTTTTAAGGTTCAAAGGGGTTAACTATGGATACATATTAATAGGGTTGGCTGGAAAGGCTCAAACGGACCAAAGATGGCCTTTCTATCATCTTTTAGGATTCTAAATAATCTTCTATATCTACTAGTTAGATAGACCTTCAGATGTAACAACACACTTTTTTTTTTTTAGAACATTAACTTCAAGAAAATCTAGGGATAATGTATAAAACAATAAACTGCTAAGCTGAGTGAACAATGGGTAAAAAAGGTTACTCTCCAAGAAAAATGACAGACTCAAAAACTCACTTGGAATTATTATGACATGTGCATTCTTTCAAGAAACTTATATTTGTCCCTAACATCAACATGTAGAGTAACAAACATGGTGTAACATAACTCAAGACCAAAGATAATACAATTACTAAAATTTGAAAGTTATCATGTCATCTAATGTAAAAGGATCACACAAAATTTTTTTTTTTTATAAATTCTACCCCCAAACCTATTCTAGTCATGAAAATTATACATGCAAAACGGTGAAAATAGAAAAACTAATTGGTAAAAGAAGTTAGAAAGATCACACTTAAAATGACTGTCGAAGCTTAAAAGAAATGTCTGGAAATTTTTTTTATATATAAGAAGATGCGTTTCTAGAGTCACTACACTCCATATTCAGCCATCTTCGACTAAAAAATTTAGCCACAATTAGTTTCTACAACAAAAATGAGTAAAAACTACACAAAGATTAAGATATTCCACAGTTGTCAACTATTCCATCCCTTCAACCAGAACGAAACATTGTCCTTAATGTTTAAAAGAAAATAGGGTTTAGAAGACATCACCTGAGTGCTGCATCACAGAAGAAAATATTTACAAACGGAGAGTTAAATATAATTTGCACTTCTTACTACGGCTACTATTACCATTATCAGTTGGCCATTCCAACACGAGGGTCTTGGGATCTGGCTCTGATCTATAAGCTTGTAGCAAATCAAGTAACTCATTAGTAGTATGAGCACAAATAAAAATTTTTCTCACTGTGAAAGGGATGAAATGGTTTTTTATTGCATAGTTAAAAAATGCGATAAAGCCATCATAAAAGTTATTGACATTTAACAAACCGATAATTTTTTTATGAATGTTCAGATGGGCTTAAGATGCTAATGTGATTAGTGCTTCAGAATTGCAAGATCTCCTGGTAGGAAAATAAAAGCATCAGCATGATTTAGCATTTCAGTTATTCTCTCTTGCATACCTGAGATGACTAACTCTTCTCCAGTTGGTGAGTCAGACACACAGCCCAACGGTTTTAAGCTTCTTGGGATGATGCCTAACACTTGGCTCTCTCTGAGATAAGTAGCTTCTGAGACCAGTTTTGATAACCCTCGGTCATCTCCTCCATATACCAAATGTAAATTTCTTTCTGCTATGCATTGACCAAGATCTATGGCTACCTCAACGAACTCTTTATGTTTGTCATAGTTAAACCCAGAGAGCACATTAATGTTATGGAATTGTTTATTGGGAGTAGCTGCCATTAGAATGCTTCTCAAAAATAATTTGTGAATCTAAAAGAAAAGGATCATATATCAAGGATCTTGGTGACAATGGTTTACAGCTGTATATGAGGTAGCATGTCTGTGTCAATTAACATGTAAAACACATGGCTCGAGAGTCAAAAAGGAAATAGTAAAAAGAAAAAGAAAATAATTATTAAAGACAATAATGCAATTGATAAAATAACAGTGAAATAAAACAACAATAAAAGGATATTTACAGGTAGTTGTGATTGTAGCTTATATCTTCCTCTGGTTTTACGTCCAAAAACGGCTTGAACGCCCTCTATGGGTCAAGGACAGGCTTCCCATCCAGTTTTCTTATAAACTAGCAAACAGGGCCATTTATAATCAGATTCCCGAGACTATATCATACATGCTCTTTCTAAAATAATGGCTATAATTGGAGAATTCCTTTTTGTACGTATCCACTCGGATGCGTTTCAAGAGACAAAAGGATATCATCCAATGACTCTTTATTCAAGCCATCCCTAATGAATTGAATCTTATCTTCCCTGTTATCAGACATCATTCCGAAAGAACAAGGATTTTTATAGCATTTCATCCTGGCACACTTATGACAATCAACGTGAAGTTTTTGAGCTCTTCATTTTCTTGAGTAATTTCCTTTATCACAACCAGGCATGTATGCAATAAATTTAGGAGGCAACTCACCTACCAAACGTACATTAGCCTCAATTAACCAACGGAGTCAGCAAGGACGTTATTTCTCATAAGCAATCGCATGCGTTCAGACCGAGCTTAATAGATTATAAAGAGGGCATTCTGAAGAAGTGAAGGAAATCACTTGTGAAGCTTTGCTAAAATTGTGTTTCTGTCCATACCTTCTTTTCAGAATATCAGTTATTATGGGAAACTGAAGTAACCGACTTTGATTGCCATGGAGTACCGTTATCCGCCACTTAACCGGGGTAACAAACTAAAGAACACAAAAAAGAAAAGAAAAAAAAAAGAAAAATAATAATTTCACAATCGTCTTCCTATTGAATTTACCTCAAGTTCTATTTGGGTGTCGTTGATACCTCCCTTAATTTCTCTGAGTTGTCTTTCTAGATCTTCAACGTGGGATACCAACTCTGGAGGTTGTAGCTTCCAAATACGATGTGTTTTATAAAATCGTATCTGGCTTTTTAGATGAGATTGTACACTTTGAAGTTGTCTGAGGAGGTTCAAGATTATCTATCTAGTTAAGACACACATTATTAGAAATGATAAAAGAAAACTGAATGATTAAATAAACATACTTTCAAAAAAATTTAAATCACTAAAAAGAAGAAAGAAATAAGAAAAAAAATCTTAGTTCAAGTTTGGTTGGTACTTAAATCAATTTCAGTGTCCTTTTCATGTGGTTGGTACTCTAGATATGGCTTTAATCTTTGACCATTAACTTTAAAAGTTGCACCATTCTTTGGATCCTTAATTTCAATTGCTCCATGTGGAAAAATAGTGTGAACTATAAAGGGACCAGTCCATCGAGAGCGTAACTTGCCTAGGAATAGGTGCAAGAAAGAATTGAATAAAAGCACTTTCTGACCTTGGGTGAAAGATTTTTTCATAATTTACTTGACATGAAAGACTTTCATTCGCTGCTTGTAAATCTTAGCATTTTTGTATACATCATTACGAATTTCTTTACGTTATGCCAACTGTTATCTTCTTTCTGAGCTAGCTTGCTGCATGTCAAAGTTGAATTTCTTGATGGCCCAGTATGTACGATGCTCGAGTTCCACAGGTAGGTGGCAAGCTTTTCCATATACTAGCCTATAGGGTGACATCCCAATTGGGGTCTTGAAAGCCATTCTATCTACCCATAATGCATCATCCAGTCTTAATGACCAATCTTTTCAGTCTAGTCTCACTGTCTTTTCTAATATATACTTTATTTCTCGATTAGAGATCTTAACTTAGCCACTGGTTTGCGAATGATATGGGGTCGCCACTTTGTAAGTAATGGAATACTTTGTCAAAAGAGCTTTGAATGATTTGTTACAAAAGTGGGCTCCACCATCACTGATTATTGCTCGAGGGAATCCAAAGTGTGAAATAATATTGCTTTTTAAGAATCCGATTACCACATTGTGATCATTGGTTCTACATGGAACTGCTTCTACCTATTTTGATACGTAGTCAATAGCAACCAATATGTATTGATGGCCAAAAGAAGAGAGAAAATGTCTCATGAAGTCGATACCCTACACATAAAAAATCTCGACCACTAAAAATGGGTTTAGTGGCATCATATTCCTTCGCGTAATGCTCCTCATTCGTTGACACCTATCACATAAAGAGCAAAAAATGTAAGCATCTCGAAATATAGTTGGCCAATAGAAACCACATTGTCAAATTTTAGTAGCTGTTTTCTTATCGCTGAAATGGCCTCCATAAGCTTGTTCATGGCAGAATGAAATGATATTTTGAAATTCACTTTCTGGAACACATCGTCTGACAATTTGATCTGCACAATACTTGAACAGATAAAGTCATCCCAGAAGAAATTCTTTATTTTTGTAAAAAATTTGGCCTTGTCCTACTTAGTCCAATGCTCCGAAAGTTTACCTATAACAAGATAGTTAACTATGTCAATATAACATAGTAATACTTCCACACTCATCAATTATTCATCTGGAAATGTTTCATTCAATTGTAATGGTTCTGTAATTGTATCAAAATTAAGACGAGAGAAATGGTCTGCCACAATATTTTCTGTGCCTTTCTTATCATTGATTTCAAAGTCAAATTCCTGCAAAAGTAACACCCAACGAATTAGTCTAGCTTTTGTATCTTTCTTTGTGATAAGATATTTAAGAGCAGCATGATATGTGAAAACAACTATTTTACAACCAATGAGATAAGATCAAAATTTCTCTAATGCAAACACTACTGCTAGCAATTCTTTTTCAGTGGTTGAATAGTTCAATTATGCATCATTCAATGTCATACTAGCATAGTAAATGACATGGGGAATTCGATCAACTCTTTGTCCTAATACTGCTCCTACTGCATAATCAGATGCATCACACATAAGCTCAAATGGTAAGTTCTAGTTTGGGGGCTGAATGATAGGTGATGATGTCAACAACTGCTTTAGTTTCTCAAATGCCATAAGATATGACTCATCAAAGACAAAAGGTACATCTTTAGTAAGTAAATTGCATAAAGGTTTAGAAACTTTGCTACAATCTTTAATGAAACGTCTATAAAAACCTGCATGCCCAAAGAAAGATCTTACTTCTCTAACTGTTTTAGGTGGAGGAAGATTGGAAATGAGTTCCACTTTGTCTTTATCAACCTCAATACCTTTGCTCGAAATGATATGACCGAGAACAATACCTTATTTTACCATGAAATGACATTTCTCCCAATTTAAGACTGAATTCTTCTCTATGCATCTCTACAAAACTAGTGTCAGATGATGTAAACATTGATCGAATGTATCACCAAGAACAAAAAAATCATCCATAAATACTTCAAGGAATCGTTCAACCATATCAGAAAAAATGCTTAACATGCATCGTTCAAATGTAGCAAGTGCATTACATAATCCAAATGGCATCCTCCTATATACAAAAGTGCCAAAAGGGCAAATGAAAGTGGTTTTCTCTTGATCTTTTGGTGCTATGGGAATCTGATTATATCCTGAGTAGCCATCTAGAAAGTAATAGAATTCATGACCTGCTAATCTATCAAGCATTTAATCGATAAATGGTAAAAGAAAATAGTCTTTACGTGTGATAGAACTCAACTTTCTATAATCAATACATACACGTCATCCTATAGTCACTCTAGTGGGTATTAATTCATTATCAACATTGGTAACTACTGTGACTCATGACTTTTTAGGAACAACTTTCACAGGACTGACCCATGAACTATCAGAAATAGGGTAAATGATACCTGCATCTAATAGTTTAAAGATTTCAATTCTAACAACTTCTTTCATGTTAGAGTTCAACCAACATTGTATTTCCCTGGTAGGTTTAGCATTTTCATCAAGATGAATGTAATGTATGCAATTCACTGGGTTTATACCTTTTATGTCGGCTATAGTCCATCCTAATACTCCTTTGTACACTTTTAAAAATTCCAACAACGTACCTTTTTGTTCGTCATTTAGGGATGATGAAATGATTACTGGCAGAGTGCTTTCTTCTCCCAAAAACGCATATTCCAAAGTGTCGGGTAATAGTTTGAGCTCGAGTTTTGGTGGTGGTTCTGATGACGAGCTGAGTTTCTTCTCTTAATCGTGCTAGTTGTTCCATTCTTGACTTCCATTTGTTAGTGTCCATGAATGGTGTTGAATCAAGTAAGGCGTTAACCTCATCTACTAATATGTCAATATTAAAATCCAAATCAAAGTGAGTTAAACATGTTTGTAAAGGGTTATCACTATGGTTTGAAAGAAAAGTATTATCAACTAATTCTTCTATTAAATCTACATCAACAATTCCATTATCTGCATTGTGAGGTTGTTTAGCAATGTTAAAGATATTTAGTTCCATAGTCATATTGCCAAAGGACAACTGCATATTTCCAGTCCTACATTAAATGTGAGCATCAGCAGTTGCCAAGAAAGGTCGTCCAAGGATAATGAGGATATGCTTCCTTGAATCCTGGATTGATTGAGTGTCAATTACAATGAAATCAACAGGAAAATAAAACTTATCTACCTGTATAAGCACGTCCTCCATAATACCATTAGATTTTTTCATAGACTGATCTGCAAGTTGTAATACCACTGGAGTTAGGTATAATTCTCTCAGTCTAAGTTTCACAAATAATGAGTAAGGTAACATATTTACAATAGCGCCTAAGTCCAACAAAGCATTCTCAATTGTGTGGTTCCCTATACTACATGAGATAGTGGGGGAGCCTGGGAACTTTAGAAGAATTTTATGTTGGAATATAGAGCTCACGTTTTCTGTTAAAAAGGCCTTCTTTTGAACATGAATGTTTCTCTTTTTAGTACAAAGGTCTTTAAGAAACTTGACATATAATGGCACTTGTTTTATAGCATCAAGCAAAAGGATGTTAACACTTACATGTTCAATGATTTCAAAAACCTCACTTGTCGATTTTCCCTTTTTTATTTTAGCTAACCTTTAGGGAAATGGAGCTTTGGGAACGTATTCTCGTGGGTTAGTTTCTTTTTTCTCCTCTGATGATCAATCTTCTGCATTTACCGGTACAATTTGAGTTGTTTTTATCACCGGCATCTCTACTTTATTGTCGATTTCTTTTCCTTTTCATAAAGTCATGACAGCTTTGACCTCCCCATGCCGCTGAAGTAAACTAGTACTTGCTTCATATACTTCTTTAGGATTAGGCACTGATTGACTTAGGAATTTGCCTTTCTCAACAGTTATTGCCAAAGTTTAAACTAAAGAAGCAAGTTATCCCACCATTTTTTTGAGGTTTGAAACTGATTGAGTTTATGAGTTGAAGCCCGCTCTTATCTCATTTCATAATTCATTAATGGTGCGGTTTTGTTGCTCGATTATGGAGTTAGTAAGGTTCTTGAAATTCTGAAATGCATCCTCCCATGGTCTAAGTTGAGAATAGTTTGGATTATGATTGTATGGTCTAAATGGTGGCTAAAAAACTTGAGGATTTTAAGGAATTATTTGCATTGGTAAAGCTAGAGCTGGAGATTCTGATCCATTATATTGGAATCCTTGAGACCATGAAAAATTGTAATGGTCTCTCCATCAAGATTGTAAGTGTTGGAGTAAGGGTTGTAGTTTGATGGCTTTTTCATTAAACCTATGGCATTAGCTTAATCTGGGTATGAGTCCTAGTTACGTGGCTCTGTCAATTTAGTAGCTGGTAATGATGCTATTTGTCAGGAAAGACCTTCAATTATCCCTTTGACTTCTTTAATTTTTGAACTTGACCTGCCAATGTGAACCTCAATCACTACCTTAACTCTTCTAGTATTCCTGAGTGAACGACTCCATTGTTGGGAATTATCCGCTTGTCGCTGGAAGAAATCTCAAATCTCTTATGCACTTTTTAACATTAACTCTCCTCCACTTGTTGCCATTAGTCATTCTTACACATGCGGCAATAATCTCTCCAAAAAGTATTGGCATTGTTGCCATTTCTCGTACCCATGATGTGGATACTTTAGGAGTAGCCCATTGAATCGCTCCCATGCCTCGAAAAACTGCTCGTCTTCCCTTTAGGTAAACTCTGAAATTTCCCTGTGAATAGCATTGGTTTTATGTACTGGGAAATATTTATTCAAAAATTTTGTTACCATTTGTTCCCATGATGTAATGCTATTAGCAAGCAATGCATTGAACCATGAACGAGTTCTATCCTTTAAAGAAAATGGGAATAATCTAAGTTTAACATCATCATCTGAAAAATTCTCATATTTAAAAGTTTGACATGTAGCATGGAAATCATTCAAATGATTATATGGATCTTCATTTTCTAGGCCATAAAATGTTGGGAGACAATTTAGCACACTAGGTTTTAATTCAAAACTCCTAGCAGTTACATTTGGGTATCGTATGCATGATGTGCTCAAGTTAGCTAAGGGACTAAAGTAATCCTTAAATGGCCATTCTTCTAGTGCTGGTTGCAAATCCATTCCAATTTTATTTTTAATTGCAACGTGTTTGTGTGTGCGAAGTGTTTTTTCCAGTTCAAAGTCTATAGACTCAAGATTAGGTAATTGTGACCTACGAACATGCATGCAAAGAAAAAAAATGGTAACAAAATTAATAAAAATAAAGAAGAAGGAGAAATTATGATAATAACCTTATCACGCTGTTACAATCTTGCTATGAAAATAAACTCAAGTGCTATATATATGAGTTTGTGTGTGTGTGTGAAAAAAATTAAAATAAATTAATAGGCGGTTCAACCTGCCAAATTAATAAAATGAAAAAAAATAACATGAAAATTAAATTACAGAAATTTAAAGAAAGAAAAATACCTACCTCAAAATGCAGATTCACTTTTTTTTTCTTTTTTTCTTTTTTTAATAAAAAATTACAAGAAAAAAACTAACAAAATAAATAAAGAAATTGAAAATTTATTCTACGAATTAAAATAACTTACCTCCCCGGCAACGGTGCCAAAAACATGTTGTGCAAATTTTGTTGAACTTACAAGCGCACGAATCTATTGTAAAATAGATCAACGATGACGAGTATTGATCTCACGAGGAGGTGAATTTTAATTGTATGTAGAATTAGTTTTTTGAGTTGGTGGTTGGATTTATAATGAAAATGACGTAGGCTATCTATTAATTTAAATTAAAGCGGCGGGAATAAACTATTAAAATGAAGTGCTTGGATCTCCGAATCTATACTCAACATGCACTATCGGCTTAACATTCATTATTAGTACCAATTAAATCATGAAGGGGGATTTTCCACTCCTCATGAACCTCACTCTAATAGATATGGTGCTAAGTGCTTCCCGTGCCAAATAGTAATAACCTTTCATAGAGAGACAATAATACCAGCCGATATCTAGACAAGATTATTACTATCTATCTACGAAAAGTCAAAACATCCACATAAATTAGAGCGGAAGAAAAATTAAATTTACCAAATTAAGCCTATAGAGCATGTTAAGACTTCACCTTCAACCAAAGCTTGAAAGAAAATTAGCTACTCATAATTGAACTAGGGGTAAAATGAGAATTTTATTAAAATACATAGAAAATACAAGATGTAGATGGAATAACAGAAAAATGATCTCAAAAATGGATTCAGGAGTGTCATATTGGGGGGGGGAGCTCCCTTTTTATAGATACAATGAGTAAATCATTGCCATCGGATTAAAACAATTTGGACACTCAGGATTGCGCTACGTGGCAAGTTCTTATTGGATGGAACACATCATCAGGGCTGTCATTCCGTGTATATGCATGTATTGTACGCACATTTCTTCGATCCACTAGCATACTTCCACGTCATCGGTCAACGCCACATCATCATTTTAGTCTAATACGATAGTGACACGTCATCAGTCAATGCCACATAAGTGGTCAATGCAACATCATTCGTCCAATCAAATGCTGCCATATCATCATATAGTGCCACATCATCATACAGTGCCATGTCATCGTACAGTACAGGTGAACAGTGCCGTGAACAGTGTCATGTATAGTGTCATGTAAAGTACCATATATATGAACAGTACCGTATATGTGAACAGTACCATTATCTTTTTAGGCTTCTCCTAAGGTTTTCGACTATCTTGAATTCAAAATTATTGTCCGTTTTTCTATCTGATCTCTCGTTCATTGTGAAATGACCATGATGTCCCCTAGAATATATAAAATACTTAATTAAAATAAAACATACATAATTAAATCACAAAGGACTTAAAGACATAAAAGTAGGGATGTTAGTGAGACTTGAAGTGTAAAATAATGATTTTCTCCAATATAAAAACACACTTTCTAGCACTCAATAGTTTTGATGATTGTTTTATTTAAACCTAATCTTGAACCCTGATCATTGTTTTTGAGAGTAAAGATTAAGTTCTTTGGATTTAATCTTGCGATCAGCATCTTGGTTTAATCTTGTGCAAGGTCTTTGGTAGTAATTGATCTTGTGAGGCAGTGAAGCAAATCAATTTACTACCACACATATAGATTGTAATTTAATAATAAGAAAATCTTTTACTAGAGGATAAATTAAAAGATAAAAAAATCTCACTCTTTTATTTTATGTTGAATCTTTGTTTATTTATTTTTTGTGGTGTGTTTATCAATTGATAATTATAATAGGCCGCAATCGGAATGAATTAAAATCAGAATAGACGAAAAGGAAACGTGAATCAGAATAAAATTATTTACGTTAGTTCTAGGATTCGCATTCAAAATGAATTGTATTGCCATTGATGTATTATTTTTGTCTTGAAATCGGAATAGATTGTTGCAAGTTAGTAAAATAATCTTAATTGATTATTATCATTATTTATTATAAAATTGTGATTATTATTAATATTATTATTCAAAATTAATAATAATGATAAGAATGATGATAATAATAATGATAATCATAGTAAAAATAATAATTTTAATTTTAATAACAATAATAATAATGATTATTGTTGTTGTTAAAATTATTATTATTATTATTATTATTATTATTATTATTATTATTATTATTATTATTATTATTAACAATAATTACAAGAATAAGAATAATAACAATAACAAAGCTTGTAGGATTTGAGATGAAGTGGGGCTGGAGAAGAGAGTTTGATGTGTTGGATTTTTTAATCCATCATTGTTGGATCATTAATCCAACTTTGGGCTTATGTGTGAATAATTGTGTATTACGGATTATCATATAATGTTAAACCCAATTAAAAATGATCTACTAAGGTTTTCGATATTATGGGCTTTAATGTATTTAGTAGGATGTGGGTCTTTAATGTGTAGAGATCCAATAGTATTCTAATTCTATGATGGGCAGAATTAAGAATACCTAGTAACAACAGAAAACAGTTGTCTATATAAGTGGTTATGGTCCCCAGGTCACACGTAATTCTTTCCATTCTTTCTGACATCCCATCATCAGAGAGAGAAAGCAAAGAGAACTAAAGGACTCTGTAAGAGAACGTTTAGACCTGGAAGGCCAACAACACAACTCTAGAGAGGAATTAAGCGTTATGGATTCAGGTACGCTTCCGCATAACTTATTATTGATTCTTGGTGATATGACATGAATATTCCTGAGTTATAGGTGATGGTTTTCACCAAAAGTTTTATTTATCCCAACAAATGGTATCAGAGCCACTTCATGTTGAATCATTAAGAATCAAATTTATTTTTTTTAATGATTAAATCTTTGGTGTTCTCAAATTTAATAATACTAGAATTATTAAAATTATTGAGTTTGAGAACAAATTAAGGATTAAATATTTTTTTGTGTTCTTGAATTTAATAATTCTTAAATCAAATTTATGGTTAAATTCAGAATTTTATGAACTTTTCTTTCTATTTTTTTTTGGGGGAAAATCATATTAAAAAAAAAAGGTGGCAGCATGGTTGTTGCCGCAAGAAAAGAAGAAGGGAACTAGGGCTTCATGGTTTATATCGTAGAGGTCCCTAAGGTATTAAAAAAAATTTGGGCAAAATAATTAAAGAATTTTTTATTGAAACCCTATATTTATTTGGCCTTAATGAAATCTAGTCTTAGGCCTAATAGATTGGGCTTATAATTTAGCCCATTGATATTAATAGTGAAGTTTAACCCATTAAAAAGGTTTAGCCCATTAAACCAAAAAAAAAAGGCTAGTTTAATTTTGTTGGCTGGTTCAGGATCCGATTTGGGTCACCCAATCCGTCCCCCCTGAACGGGTCAACGGTCAATGGTTAACCATCAACATTGATCGTTGACCGAAGTTTGACCAAAAAAAAATTTTGGATTTTTTTTTGTGCAATTTTAAATTCAAATATTATAAGGTTTATATGTATTTTCAGATAAATTAATTCCAACAATATATCACCAAAGTGACCTCTCTTGTGAAAATTAATTTATTTTCTAATACAAACGGTTTTGTACATGTAATTTCTATGAATATTGATCGGCCTAAAGGAAGGTTTATATTTAATAGAATTACATGTGCACTTGTGGTAATAAACAGATGATGATTATTCAATTTTACATGTGAACAATAAATCGGCCCAAAGGAAGATTCATTATTTAACATGTTCTTATTATCAGTGTTTGATTACTACACTAAGATATCACTTACAAGCTAATATTTTGTCCAAAGATAGAATATTAATGGAGTGCCCGATATCTTGAGATGGGGTTTACCTTTATTTGAATTTATTTTTGTTTTAAGACTAATATGAGCTTGTTTTGCTTATTTGTTGTTCTTTATTCAGTTGTATCTGCTACTAATATTATTGCCAACATCAATTCAATGCCTATGCTAAATGGATCTAACTTCAAATCATGGCACGAGAATCTCTCAATAGTTCTCGTAGTCATGGATCTTGACCTTGCGTTAAGTATTGATTCTCTCCCACCTCTTACAGATGAGAGTATCCCTGATGATAAAAGGAAAATGGAAAGGTATTAGAGATCAAATCGCATGTGTATCATGATCATGAAAAATATCATTCCAGAAGCATTCAAGGGCTCAATGACTGAGAAATCAACTATAGCTAAAGAGTTTCTTGCACAGATTGAGCAGAGGTTTGTCAAGAACGAAAAGGCTGAAATTAGTATGCTCTTGAAAAGTCTAATTTCAATGAGATATACGGGTAAAGGCAATATTAAGGAGTATATCATGGAGATGTCTCATCTTGCTTCTAAGTTAAGAGCACTTAAGCTTGAACTCTCTGAGGACTTGCTAGTGCATTTGGTTTTAATATCCTTACCAACAAAATTTAACCAGTTTAAGGTGAGCTATAATTGTTAGAAAAAGACTTGGTCTCTGAATGAGTTCATATCACACTGTGTTTAGAAAGAGGATGGGCTGAAGAAAGATAAGGCAGAAAGTATTCACCTAGCCTCTACCTCTAAAGGCAAGAACAAGGGCAAGAAAAGGAAGAATGATAAGGAAGCTGCAGATACAGCACCTCAAAAGAAACAACAAAAAAAACCAAGTGATTCAGAAGGTGTTAGCTGTTTCTTTTACGAAGTTGAAAGGCATTGCATGGTTTTTCTGAGGTTAATTTAACTTCGATACCTAGACACACATAGTGGATAGATTTTGGTGCCACTCACATTAGTGTGCCTATACAGGGTTGCCTCAATTTCTGAAAACACAATGATGATGAAAGATAAATCTATGTGGGTGATGGCAAAACAGTTGAAGTTGAAGCAATTCGAAAATATAGATTATTATTAAAGATCATTATTAAAGATCAGATTTTATTTGGACCTTGATGAAACATTTATTATTCCGTCTTTTAGGAGGAATTTGATTTCCATTTCTACTTTGGACAAATCTGGTTATTCTTGTTTATTTGGAATGGAAAATTTAGTTTGTTTTATGAGTCAAAATTAGTTGATTCCGATTCTTTGTTGGGTAATGATAATCTTTATATGCTTGATACAATTGCTTCATTTAATGAATCCCTATAATTAAGTACACGAGGTTTAAAGAGAAAGTTAACCCATAAGAATTCGACTGCATTATGGCACAGAAGATTGGGTCATATCTCCAAACAGAGAATAGAGAGACTTGTGTCAGACGCAATTCTCGACCCCTTAGATTTCACAAATTTTGACATTCGTGTGAACTGTATTAAGGGGAAACAAACTAATAAAAGGATATTTGAAGCCAATAGGATTTTGGATGTCTTAAAACTCATACATATGGACATCTGTAGGCCATTTCCTACACCTGCTTGGAATGGTCAATAATATTTTATGACGTTCATAGACGATTTTTCTAGATATGGCTATATATATCTCCTCCATGAAAAGGCACAATCTTTGGATATGTTCAAAAACTTTAAGGCTGAAGTTGAGAACCAACTCGGCAAAAGAATCAAAAGCGTCAGATCTGACCATGGTGGTGAATATTATGGTAGATATGATGGTTCAAGTGAACAACGTCTAGGGCCATTTCCTAAATTCCTAGAGGAATGCAGTATCGTCTCATAGTATATTATGTTGGGTTCGCCCACTATGAATGGTGTTGCTGAAAGATAAAATAGGACGCTTAAAGACATGGTGAGGAGTATGATTTCTCATTCTACCTTACCATAATCACTCTAGGGAGAAGCACTTAAGACTGCAGCGTATATCCTTAATAGGGTTCCAACTAAATCGACTGCCAAAACCCCTTATGAGCTTTGGACAAGTAAAAGGCCTAGTCTGAAGCACTTATATGTTTAGGGATGTCCAGCTGAGGCAAGGCTTTATAGGCCTGATGAGAAGAAATTGGACTTAAGAACAGTGAATTGTTATTTTATTGGATACTCAAAACGATCCAAAAGGTATAAGTTTTATGATCCCATGACTAAGTCAATTTTCGAGTCAAAAAATGCTCGATTCTTTGAGGATATCAAGTTTGCGGGGGGGAGATACAGTTAGGGACTTTGTCTTTGAAGAGGAAAATGTTAATATTCCCATAAGTGTTATTGGCATTGATCAGGGTCTCATTCCTGACTTTGTTCAAGACACAACAAATCAAGACAATGTTGGAGAACCCTTTATAAAAGAAGTTGTTTCAGAAGAACAAACTCTACCATCTCAAGAACCTAAGCCATTAAGGAGATCCACTAAAGAAAGGAGAAGTACATTGTCAAATGACTACATTGTATTTCTCCAAGAACATGAGGTAGACATCGGTGTGATGGAAGATGATCTAATCAATTTCCGCCAAGATATGGAAAGTTCTAACTCTCAAAAGTATATTGATGTCTTAAATGAGAAGATATAGTCTATGAAAGATAATGACGTATGGGATCTTGTCCAATTGCCACAAGGTGCAAAACCTATTGGTTGTAAATGGATATTTAAGACCAAAAGGGATTCGAAAGAAAATGTGAAGAGGTACAAGGTGCGTCTTGTCGCAAAGGGCTTTACGCAGAAAGAAGGCATCAACTATAAAGAGACTTTCTCTACAGTTTCTTCAAAAGACTTTTTTAGGATTATAATGGCATTAATGGCATATTTCATTCTTAAGTTACATTAGATAAATGTAAAGACGGCATTTCTTAATAGCAACATTGATGAGATGATCTATGTAGTGCAGTCAGAAAACTTTGTGTCCGAAGACCCAAAGAATATGGTTTGCAAACTTAAAAATCCATCTATGGGCTCAAGCTAGCATCTCGACAATGGTATTTCAAGTTTCATCAAGTAATCCTCTCATTTGGTTTCAAGATAAATTTGGTTGATGATTGTATATACCATAAGTTCTGTAGGAGTAAGTATATTTTTTTTGTTTTATATGTCAATGACATTTTACTTGCCAATAGCGATATAAGCTTATTGTTGAGTACTAGAAAGCGTGTATTTATAATGAAGAAAATCATCATTTTACACTCCAAGTCTCACTAACATCCCTATTGTTATGTCTTTAAGTCCCTTGTAATTTAATTATGTATTTTTATTTTAATTAAGTATTTTATGTATTTTAGGGGATATCATGGTCATTTCACAATAAAGGAGAGATCAGATGGAAAACGGACAGCACTTTTGAACTCAGGACAGTCGAAAACCTTAGGAGGAACATAAAAAGATAAATGCTACTATTCACATATACGGTACTGTTCACACATACCATGTCTGATACTGATGATATATCAAAGATGTATACGACTTTATTCATGGCAATGTTCACCTGCATCTTGTCTGTTGATGTGGCCTTTGTCTGCACGACGACGTGGCGGCATTTGATTAGACGAATAATGTGGCATTGACCGCTTATGTGGCATTGACTGATGATGTGGCGTTGACTGATGACGTGTCACGATCCTATTGGACCAAAAATGTTGACCGGTGACGTGGCAGAATGTTAGTGGACCGAAAAAACGTGTGTACGGTACATGCATATACACAGAATAACAGCCCTGATGATGTGTTCCATCCAATAGGAACTTGCCACGTGGCGTAATCCTGAGCGTCCAAATTAACTTGATCTGATGGCCATGATTTACTCAATGTATCTATAAAAATGGGGCTCCCCCCCCCTAATTTGACACCCCTGAATCCATTTTTAAGCTCAAATTTCTGTAATTCCATCTCCATCTTGTATTTTCTACGTATTTTAATAAAATTTCCATTTTACCCCTAGTTCAATTATGAGTGGCTAATTTCCTTTCAAGCTTGGGTTGAAGGTGAAGTCTCAACATGCTCCATCGGCTTAATTTGGTAAATTTACTTTTCATTCCCCTTTAATTTATGTGGTTGTTTTGACTTTTCATAGACAGATAGTAATAATCTTGTCTGGATATCGGCTGGAATAACCGCCTCCCTAGGCAAGGTTATTACTATTTGGCACGGGAAGCCCTTAGCACCATATCTATTAGAGTGTGGTTCATGATGAGTGGAAGTTCCCCCTTCATGATTTAATTGGTACTAATAATGAATATTAAGCCGATGGTGCATGTTGAGTACAGATCCGGAGATCCAAGCATTTTATTTTAATAGTTTATTCCAATAGCTTTAATTCAAATTAATACATTCCCTACATAATTGTCATTATAAATCCAATCACCCACTAAGAAAATTAATTCTACAAGCAATTAAAATCCACCTCCTCGTGGGATCGGCACTCGTCACTATTGATCTATTCTACAATAGATTCGTGCACTTGCGAGTTCAATAAAATTTGCACAACACTTATTGCACGACATCAAGAGATTTCTAACTAACAATTTTGAGATGAAAGATCTTGGTGACACCTCTTTTGTATTAGGCATACAGATACACTGAGATCGCTCTTAGGGTATTCTAGGATTATCACAAAAGAGCTATATCGAAATAGATCTCAAGAGATATGGCATGCAAGATTATAAACCAGGTGATACCCCTTGGCTAAAGGAGACAAGTTTAGTCTCAATCAATGCCCTAAGAATGATTATGAAAAGAAAAAAATGTAGAAGATTTCTTATGTGTCAACAGTAGGAAGTCTGATGTATGCTCAAGTTTGTACGTGACCGGATATAGTGTTCGTTAATGAGATGTTGGACAGGTATTTAAGTAATCCAACAGTAGACCATTGGAAAGCAGCCACACGGGTCTTACGATACTTATAGAGAATAAAAGACTATATGCTCATAGATCGAAGGTTTGATAAGCTTGAGATCGTTAAGTATACCGGCTCTGATTTTGTTGAATGCCAAGATAATATAAAATACACTTCGGGTTACATCTATCTGCTAGCTGAAGGTGTTGTTTCTTAGAAGAGTGTTAAATAGTCTCTTATAGCCTCTTCCATAATGGCAGCAGAGTTCATAGCATGTTATAAGGCATCCAATCATGGGATATGGCTACAGAATTGTTTTCTCAAGGCTACGTATAGTAGATGGTGTTGATAGACCACTCAGGTTTTTTTGTGACAATAAGTCAGCAGTGCTGTATTCAAATAACAACAGGAACTCGACAAAGTCGAAGTATATAGACATCAAGTTCCTAGTTGTCAAAGAAAGAGTTTAGAGTAGACAGTTGTCTATAGAGCACATTAGCACAAACTTCATGATTGCGGATCACTTAATAAGGGACTTCCACCCAAGATGCTCCATGAGCACACTACTCGTATGGGCGTTATGTTATTTAAGGATATTCAGTTTTAGTTGGAGTTTGTGATTTTAGATGCTCTTATAATATAGACATTCTAAGTTATTTCAGTTTCTAGATATTTAAGATTTTTCTACAGAAATAAAGTTTTAGTTTGTTCATACTCTAATTTTAGTATGGTTTGATCTCAATAAGGTTTAAGGTGGACTAGTTGGAAATAAGCATGATAAGTTCGCATTGCATGAAATTTTCATGCTACACATCCACATCATGATCCATGTTATTCAGTTATATTAGCATAGTGACCATTGAAGGTCGAGTTGCAATAGATGTAACGAAGGTCACTTTGATCTTATGTTGGTATGATTGATGGACCAGATTAGTTATAGATACATTTCGGTAATGACAGTAAGGTTGAGCTCATACGGTTATTTTTACAAAACATAATTATGAGGTCACATATATAGCCCAAATGGGAGATTGTTGGATTTTTTAATCCAGCATTGTTGGATCCTTAATCCAACGTTGGGCTTATATGTGAATAATTATGTATTGTGAATTGTCACATAAGGTTAAGCCCAATTAAAAGTGATCTATTAAGGTTTTCGGTATTATGGGCTGTAGTGTATTTAATAGGATATGGGTCTTTAATGTGTAGAGACACAATAGTATTCTAATTCTATGATGGACAAAATTAGGCATACCCAGTGACAACAGGAAACAGTTGTCTATATAAGTGGTCGTGGTCCCCAGGTCACACGTAATTCTTTCCATTCTTTTTGACATCCCATCACCAGAGAGAGAGAGCAGAGAGAACTAAAGGACTCTCTAGGAGAACGTGTAGACTTGGAAGGCCAACCACACAACTCTAAATAGGAATTAAGCGTTATGGATTCAAGTACGCTTCTTCTTAATTTATTATTGATTCTTGGTGATATGACATGAATATTCCTAGGTTATAGGTAATGGTTTTCACTAAAATTTTTATTTATCCCAACATGATGCACTCTCTAGCAATTATTTCTATCTTTATAACCTTGTTCTTTTTGAGAATTTATTATTAATTTCTCAACTTGTTTTACAATTCTATCAATCTTGTCGAGGAAATTTATACAAGTACCTATTACTTGGTCAAGCATTAAAGTTTTGATAATTCTTGTAATAATAAACAAGGTATCTTTTCATGTGGCTATTCGTTGAGTGTGTACACGCACACATATATATATATACGGAGTAATCTTTTAGTAGAAAAATTTTTTATTAAAAGATAAGTAAAAAAAAATCTCTATATTTTATTTCATATTAAATTTGTCTATTTTTATTTGTTAGCTTGTGTAATATATGCACCCATTAAATTTTTTTTGTCTTGTGCCTAAGGCTTTAAAAACTCATTAGCTTGAGCTTAGTAAAAGCCAAGCACACCATTAGCTACTGCTGGAGGAGAAAAGGAAATGGAAAAAATTTCAAGGGTTTGGGTTAATGAAAAATTAAGATTTAGGTCCTCTAAAATTGATTTAGGGAGTCATTTTCAAGTGCTTGCAATTTAAATTCATTTGGGAATACCCATCAGAGGAGAAATGGAAAATGAGAAGTGTAGAGAGAGATGTGTGTTTACAGTGAGAAAGGTATAAATCAAGCATACAAGTTGGACTTCTCACCTCAGGAAATGAGATTTTTGTTATTTTATCTCTATTTATATTGAATTTTATGGGAATGAGTTAATTTAAAGATTTGTATACTTTATTTTTAATTAGGGTTTCCAAAAAATAGATAAAGTTGGTCCTAAACTAATTTTTGTAACTGGCAGACTAGGGTTAGTTGTGATACTTATTTATCTTTCACGAAAATTGCTTAAAATATTAGTTTTCTGGCTAGTATCGAGAATGGCATCATATGACGCTCTGTAGATAAAGTGGCTACTAATCTAATTTATGTAATTGGTGGATTATTGTAGGAGTCAAGGCATTGTGGAGTCATCAACATGTTGCCCTTATCATTTTCCTGACTCGGCATGTAATTAGCCTATAGTTTTATGTTATGTTTAGTAGTTTACTGTTAGTAATGATTTTTTTTTCTTTTGGTCAAATTAGCTACGACTTTCGTTGTAGTCCATTTAAACACGTAAACAACTCCTTTTAATAGCTTGAGTCCAACAGCAATGCCTTCTATTGATTGCACCAAATCCTTTTTGATTTATTAGTATTATAGGATATTAAAATTAAATTATTGAGGGAATTTTGGACATAAGGTGTAATATATAGTTTTAAGGGTATCATGGTAATTATTGACTTACAAATATGGACTGGGGATTTATAAGTTCCAGTGTAAACATCCATTGTGTTGTTATATCGCATAAAGTTAATTGAATTTTCTCTTATTCATGAAGTAATTATGTTTGTTTGATTTAGGAGGACCCCCAAATATGAGTCAATCTGTGGGCATCGATCGTAACCAAACTTGAGCGTCTCTTTGTGAGTGGAATATACTAAACTTACATTCATATTTTTCTTAAAATTTATTTTAGTAACATAAAGAAAATTTATTAAGCAATGTTTGGAAGTTCAATTAAGCTTTCTAGACAACAAATTTTAACTGTATATTGATGTATTTCTTTAAGGATATGATAAATGGTTTTCTTTGTTTATTTTGATTACAAATACATGAGAGAGCTTTAATAAAAAGGGATATAGATTTAAAGTATGAAACCACCAGCCCCAAACACAAAGGGTGACTCTGCCCAGGGGAAAGTAACCAAACTAATAAAAAAATTAGTTAGTGAGGATTCTAAGGAAAATTTGGCAGTCTCCCCTATGAATATAACATTCCCAAACTTGTAAATTTAATAAACAAACAATTCCAAAATAATTCAAAATACAACTTTATCAATCAACCTTCTCACTCAAATATCCAATACCAAAAAATATAAGAATACATTTGCTTATCTTTAATCACCCAAAAATAAAAAAAATTACACAACCCAAAACATCTTAACAATAACAATAAATACATCCTAGCACCATCACATAGCCAAAATCCAAAACAACTACATTTGCTAGGTCGATTGGTGTACTTGTAACCTCCTATGGGAGAAAAAATATAATAAAACAGAGTGAGTATAAAACTCAATGAACTTAATGAGTGGATAATATTTTTAAAAATAAATTTTCTTTGAAATAGTCACATCTTTTCAAAATACCATTTTTATCAAAATATAAGTACGAACATAGTTATATTATACAAATTTTAAGTTGAACAATTATCATTAAAATAAAACATGATACTATGTATAATATGCATAGAAATCATATCAAAACATAACATAAAATACTTGATTTTGACATACTATCTGAATACTATCATGCCCAAAGCTACCACAAGTAGACCAATGAAGTGTCATCTCATATATCTCATCTTATCTCTGCATGTATAGGCTAGTCCCCAAAGGACAAATGCACCCAAGCACATGGCTTAAAGCCTATGTGTGTACTCAGACAACCCCAAAGGCCTGTATCTCATCTGTATCTCAATCTCTGTTATCATCATACTATATGTATAAGCCCCCCAAAATGCAAAAGCACTCAAGTGCACAACCTAAAGCCCCTATATGTGTTTAGACGGATCTTAAAGATCTCTTATCTCATCTGTTTCACTGCAATTGATGGGGAAGCATATTGTCCAATGAGTTTGAGAACAAACTTTTATATACATATACATAAACATTTTAATCATACTTGAAACTCTTATTTCCTATTCATTAACATACTTTAAATCTACTATTCTTATCTTTAAATTACTCTCATGCATTTGCTCAAAATTGATAATAAAATCAATACCCATACACTTTTTAGTAATAAATATTAATACATAGATAAAAACCATTTCTAGAAAATCATTAAATTGAAGCACTAAAAAGCTTATTCACAAACATGCTTTAATATACTTTAAAATCATAATAAACTATAAAAATTGGTTTTATATATATTCCACTATAGTGACGATGCTCAAACTCGGCTATCGTCTACATCCGTCGGTTGGTTTTCGCTCACGGTTCATCCTCAATTAAGGAAATGATATAATTACCTTCTATAAATGTGAAATACAACCAATTTTATGAAATAAAGCTTGAAATGAACAACTATCCACAATATACAACCCTTATGTCCGTAAAATTACCAAAATATCCCCACATTCGTAAAAACTATTTAAATATTTAATTTAATTTTTTGTTCCATATTTAAATATATTTTATTTTATCAAAAGGCTAGAAAATAATATATATATATATATATATATATATATATATAAAAGCAACCAATTAATGATATTATTAATTTCATGATTAAATTTTATATAGTGATTATTAAGTTAAATATTGCATTAAACTAAATCAACAATTTTTTTAAAATTAATCCTAACTAAACCTATGTGTAAATTAGGATTCCTAATCCCATGATTTTGGGACTAATCTAATCCAAAGTGAAGCTTGCCATATATTAGATAAATAATTAATCCAATTCTATATTTAATCCTAGATCCTAAAAATAGCATAAGTTCCATTTTAAATAACCTTCATTTGTTAGGTAATAGTTAAAAATTTATATTATCATTGATAAGATAATTTTTCAATACGAATAAATAGATGACAAATCGTACGCCACATTTGTGAGATACAACTTTAATGTTTAACCAAACTTTGTAAGTATATTAGTTTTAAAGACAAAAGGCAGTAACAACAAATGATAGAGACTGGTAAAAGCAAAAACATTTGAGCCGTTATAAAAGATTAAAGGATGTCCACTCGTACCCGTTGTTGGCTCTCCTTTGACAAATCTTCCAACCTATGCTTCCAATTAAGGACGGCCTTCTTCTTTCTCTTCTCACTCTTGTTTAATATTCTTTCTAAATCTAACTCTCATCTATATATATATATATATATATATATATATATATATATATATATATATATATATATATATATATATATATATTCATACGCACACATACGTGGTATCTAATCTTATTCATTTCTACCATTTTCTATATATTTTTTCTTTCAAAATCTAATTCACTTATATATCTCTAATAGAATTATATATGAAATCTAATCTTAATCGTTTCTATATATACGGTATTCAATCTTTCTCATTCCTATTATCTTCTTGTCATGCTTATCAGAAAACTTATAACAGCTTTGCAATTTTTTTTTCTTTTTTTTTTAAAAGGTAAGGGGGGTGGTAACCCCATAATTTTTACCCCCTTATCACCCCCAAAGATCGAACTCGGGCTTGTAAGGCAATAGTTTCATTGCCAACCAACCCAACCACGCCATTGGGGGCTACAACTTTGCAATCTTTTTTGTGTTCTATTTATAGCTCGCTTTGTTCCATTTTCTTTCCAATGTCTCTTATAATGAACTCCAATGAAGATTCATCAGTTGTTCTTCCGCTACCATTGATGAAGTAGACACATCAAAATGGGAGTATTGTTTTTTCATATCACAAATTGCAAAAGCAAGCCAACTTTCCAACTGAGTTCATTTGGCCAAACTTGGAGTTAGCTCAAGAAGAGCACAAAGAGCCATTGATCGACTTACAAGGATTCATAAGTGGTGATGACAGAGCAACTGCTAAAGCAACCAAGCCCGTTCGAGGAGCTTGTGTGAACCATGGGTTCTTCTAACTAATTAACTGCGGTGTTAATGCAAGTCTTCTTAAAGCAACTATTAAAGAAACTAACTCCATTTTCAGGCTTCCTCTTGAGCAAAAGCTCAGCATTCCAAGAAACACCGATTTTCCAAAGGGGTATTCTGGTGGCCATGCTGAGCGTTTTACTAAAAATTTGGCCACTTTATATCTGTTTTTGGACAAGATTTTGAATGCAGTGGGTAAGTTTTGTTTATTTATTCTTTTTTTTACCATGTTTGGATGAGTAAAGATGAGAAATCTCACCGGAATTAATCATTATCCCTTATTATTACTTGAACTCTTGCGTGATTGCTAGCACAAAGCGTATTCTCGGCTAGTCGAGCTACGCATTTAAATAGCTAATGATGACAAAGCGGTGGTGTAACATATGCACCGAAATTTATTTAATTGAGTGTGATGTTATTTTTAATTTCGTCTTTAATTTTTTTAAAATCTTCGGATTGTTACAAATCATTGCAGGTAATTGGACGTAATTATTAAAATTGATCGTGCTCAAATAATTTAAATTTTTGTCACGACATTAAATGGAGACAATTCAGACGCAATTCAACAGCCATGTAATCGGATTTCATTTTAGCACTCGTGATTGGAATTATCTTAATTTGTATTAAGCTTACAAAAAAAAAAAAGAAGAGAAATGCCCATTACTATAAATGGAAAGTGATGAGAGAGAAAGGCATTTGATACTTTCCAAAAATAGAAAGAAGAGAGAGAGAGACCCGTTGACCCGGTTTTACCGACCCAGATCCGCACGCCCAACCCAGCAGGATCTCAAGTTTTTAGCCACCCCACCAGCCGATCTTGGTACTAATCTGAATCTTGAGAGCCAGCCAATACATCCCCGCCATCATTGCCGCTAGAAACTGACCATAACACCGGCAATTGCAACTTGAAAAGCTGCGGCTCCACCCGTTATCACCGTCATCGATCTAGCCGGAATTAAGCCGAGCCACCACTTGGATCTTGTTCCTCAGCTGCCCCTCATCATTTTCTGACCAACCCCGTCACCTGAAACGGCCGAATTGCCATCGATCGACCACCAGAAAGCTCACAGTCTTAGAGAGCTCAATCCGTTGTCACCGCCGCGTGTGGGAGGGCACCGCTACACCATTGGACTCACTGAGGTCAGAACTAGCAGACCTAAGCTTCACGTCACCGTTGATTGAGTTCCGGTCATCGTTGATCGTTGGGGCAATTCAATAATTTCATAAACTTTAGGGGTAATTCTATAATTTTAAAATTTATGGACATTTTGGTAATTTCATATTAGGAAAGTTTAGTAATTTGAGATTTCAGGGGTAATTCGGTAATTTATGTTGTTAGGGGTATTTTGGTAATTTTATATTTTTAGGGGGTAATTTTATAAATTCAGAACTGGTGGATATTTTTGTAATTGGAGTTTAGGGTAGTTTGGTAATATGTGATTCTGAGGATAATTTGATGAATTTTAATGTCGAGGATATTTTGGTAATTTTACGAATTCGAGAATATTTTATTGCGGATAAATGTCGTTTTGAGCATATTAGTTATAATTCGCAATTATGGATAGTAATTATGTTATTTCCTTAAATTAGGAAGATCCGCAAATGAGAGTCAACTTGCGGATGTTGTCGATACTGAGTTCGGACATCGTCACAGTGAGTGGAATATACAAAACCTATTTTTATTGTAGTTTATTATGATTTAAAAATATAGTAAAGCCGGTTTACAAGATTGGTTTTAAAGGCTTCAATTTAATGATTTTATAAAAATAGATTTTTATCTGTGTTTTGATATTTATTACTAGAAATGTGTTTTATTAATGATTTTGGTTACTGATTTTGAATATGCATAAAAATACTTTAAAGAAAAGAAAAGCAAATTTAAGGCATGTTAAATGAAAAAGGAAATGGTATTTTGGATGAGATTTCGAATGAGATTATATGTTTATGTATATTTGTATAAATAGTTGTTTGCAAAAATCATTAGACAGTACCCTTTCCTTTTTAGATACAGTGATACAGATGAGATAAAATATGCATGCACTATTATGAATACAGAGATACAAATATTGAGATACAGATGATATAGATATTGAGATACAGATGATACAAATAATAAATATATTGAAATACAAATGATACAGATATTGAGATATAGATGAATGCACCGATACAGATGATACAAATATTGAGATATAGATGAATGCAGCAATACAGATGATACAGATATTGAAATACATATGATACAAATATTGAGATACAGATGAATACAGAGATACAGATAAATACAGAGATACAGATGATACAGATGATATAAATGATACATGAGATACCGACTTTTGGGGCCACCTGAGTACACACGGAGGCTTTGGGCCGTGTACTCAGGCAACATTGTCCTTTGGGGACCAGATTATGCATGCACAAATATGATGAGATATGAGATAATATTTTCGGATCTATCCATGTAGCTCCCGAGTGTGATTGTATGCTGATAGTACGTCATTGCCAGTCCATTAAGGTTCGGATATGATGAGATACGTGATGATAATTTTTTATCTATCCGTGTAGCTCCGTGGTGTGATTATACTCAGATAGTACATCATTGCCCGTCTGTTGAGGTCCGGATATGATGAGATATGAGATGGTACTTCCATGTCTATCCATGTAGCTCCGGGGCGTGATTGTACCCAGATAGTACATCATTGCCCATCTGTCGAGGTCCGGATATAATGAGATTATTTTCCCTAGGTACTTGTTTGGTGATAGTTTTTTATATTCAGTATTGATGATATAAGTATTATGATTTCATTGATTTGATGCAGTTTGTTGTGATATTGTTATGTGAGTACATGATTTGAATTTAATAAGTTATTTAAGTTCTTATGATATTTTGATAAAATTGTGTTTTGATATGATTAATTATTTTAGAGTAAAGTTATACTCAAAAATTACTATCCACTCACTGAGCTCACTGAGTTTTATACTCATTCTGTTTTATTATATTCCCCCCCTCCCTCACAGGAGAATCACAGGTACAACAGTCGACCCAGCAATAATTGTTATTTTCAAAATTATGACCACATGAAGGTGATAGGAGTCGTAGATGTTTTATTGAGATATTTTGGGATTGTATAATTTGTTACATTTCAGGGATTGCGGATAACATATGTATTTTATTTGATATTGAATAATTGAGTGATTTGGTATTTTGGTTGAAGTAATTGATTGACAAAGTTGGTTGCATTCAGAATTATTTAGGGAATGTTTATTTTATTAATTACATATTTGATTATGTGATAATTATAAGAGATACTCTGCTGAAAATTCAACAGAGTCTCTCTTATAATTAAATCATGTCGGAACGATTAAATAGAATTAGGCAGATTCACTCCAGGGTTTTGGGGTGAGTCGTGTCAAGTGGCTTTACTATTAATGATATGGACTCGATACCGAACTCCCTACAAGTTTTGGTTGGTAATTTTTTTAACAATAATGTAAATGTTATTAAGTTTTACTACAATACTAATATAAATAGACATGTGAGATAGCATGAGTGTTTAAAATATCACCACAACTGAGATCAAAACTAGATCCAAATTTATTATTTTCATCAAAACAAAAAATTATGATTAATTAGTATTAACTGTCACATTAATATGAGCAAGATTCAAATAAGAATGAGACTTCATGTATCATTCCAAGAGATCTTAAATATCAGTTCCACCAACAAGTACTCACAATTTTCATTTCTTCTAAAATATATTGCGGGTGGGTTTATCAAAAATACGCCCAGCAATGTGGAACCTATCCGGAGTTCTTTTTGAGCTATTGGCAATGTGCTTGGGAGTTGATCAAAAGGATTATTCGAAACTTTTTGAAGACGGACACTCAATTATGAGACTCAATTTTTATCCTCCTTGCAACAACCCAGCACTCACTCTTGGCACTAGCCCTCATTGCGACCTAAATTCCATAACTATTCTTCATCCAGAACAAGTTGAAGGCCTTGAAATTTTTTCAAATAATAAGTGGCAAACTGTCCGACCTCGACCAGATGTCCTAGTCATTATTATTGGTGATACTTTCATGGTAATTTTTAAATACTTTACCAATTCATGTTTTTTTTTAATTTATCTTCATTTCTTCCCAATTTTTCTTTTTAATGAAAAAGTTCCATGTTATGATCACCATGTTATCGTATAACTATCTAAGTCACGTAACTTTATATGTCTAAGTTAGATTACCTTACAATCATTGTACGTTACAACGATAAAAACCTTTTAGTTCATCTATAACCATAAGTTTTTTTTTTTTTTACCTTTCTAAAATATTATCTTAGATCTTAAGTTAAGGCATTGGTTTTTAATTTAGCCAAATACTTAAGAAGGATACAAAAAACTTGTGAATATTTACAAAGAATTTATGACCGTGGTAATAGAAAAAAGTTGTTTGGCATGCACAACTAATTTAGATTATTTAAATTTGTATACACACTAAAATGTATGACGTTATATGACTAAATGCGCATACAAATTATAGTCTGCTGACATATATACTCGCTACCGTTAAACGATTACTAGAATATAATTAATTTATTTTTCTTGATAAAAATAGTTTCTTGCTGGTTTTATAATACAGCATTAACAATCTATAAAAATTGTCTCAAAATGTTGTTCTTATAATTTATAATAGTGAAACAATGAGACCTCTATATGTTGCAAATATTTTGTAGGATATGACAGCTTTTTTTGTAACAACTTGAAAACATAATGACAGGGGATATATTTGGTCGTTCATCTGTTTGATTGTTTATTTGTTTGATACATGCTATTTATATAGGCATTATCTAATGGGATATACAAGAGCTGCCTGCATAGAGCAGTGGTGAATGGGGAAAGAGAGAGAAGGTCATTGGCTTTCTTTGTGAGCCCGAAAGCAGACAAAGTGGTGAGACCGCCACAAGATCTTATTTGCAGTGAAGGGACAAGATTGTATCCAGATTTAACATGGTCACAATTGTTGGGCTTCACTCAGAAACACCATAGAGTTTATGCGGCTACATTCCCAAGCTTTGTCACCTGGCTTTCGTCTTCCAGATGCCTCTAAAAGTCCTTTATAACAAGTGGGATTATTGTTGAGAATAACTCTATGTATTTTATAGTGTTTCGAATCTAACAAATTCATCTCCATAAATTTATTGTTGAGAATAACTCTTATGTATTTTATAGTGTTTCGAATCTAACAAATTCATCTCTATCAATATATTTATTATCAAAAATTTATTGTTAAGAATAACTCTATGTATTTTATAGTATTTTGAACCTACCAAATTCATCTCTATCAATAAATTTATTATCAAAAATTTTGAATTTAAAAATCTTAAAGTTATCCTTCTGTCTCTACTCAAGATAGTATACTCTCACAAATTTATCAAAAATTTTGAATTTAAAAATCTTAAAGTTATCCTTCTCTGTCTCTACTCAAGATTGCATGCTCTCACATTCTGCGAACTAAACTCTCAATTTGACTCTCTTTTAAATTTATTTTTTAATCAAAATCTCTATTTCATCCTTTCTATATGAGTGATGATACAACCACAAATTTTTTTAAAAGCTTATTTTGTATAAACTGATTTGGAATTAATTCATCAATTGAATAAAAATACAAAATAATAAAAACAAATCATATGAACCAAAAGATATTTGATCCAATCAATTTAATTATGCCACATTAATTTGTGAAAAAAAATTTGTACTAGAGTTTGTAGCCATATTATTATTCTTTCTATGTATAGGAAATTTTTTTATTGATATTTACTAGCTTGTATAATTGGTAAAGATTAATTTCTTTCATTAACTTTAACGACTAGTAAAAAAAATGTTTTGTTCATATTTAAATGATGAGTTTTGCTAAACTTGAATCTTCTTACTTAACATTAAAGGAAAAGTTGAGTCTTCCTTCACAAAAGCTCTCTCTCTCATAAAGAGTCTTGAATGGAAGTTTTTTGAAAGGGTCTTAATGACCCAGGTGTCCACTCCGAGGTGAGTGTTGTCGTTTGTCTAGTTCTTATAATTATTACAGTCAAATTAATTGATTTATGGTGAGAATAAAATTAGTGAGAGCAGAGTTAGTGAGGAGTCTTAAACGTAGGAACAATACAGTTAGGGGATTTTAGTGCTATCTTCTTAAACCACTAATTTCCATGGATACAGATGAGTTAATTCGCAAGTGTAAAGCGATATCTATAAGAGAAGAAGACAAAACGAGAGTGACGCTAGAAGTGAGCATGAAAGCCAAAAGAGAAAAAGTTCTGGCGAGATGCTTAGTGGGCAAAGTGCTGCTTACGAGAGGGGTTAACAAAGAGGGGTTCAGATTGCATTACAGCAAGTTTGGCGAACATTCAAAGAGGTTAAGATTGAGAGTTTGAGTAACAATATTTTCATGTTCAAATTTGCAGAAGAAGCTGACAAAAGAAGAGTGTTAACCGGGGGCCCTTGGCACTTTGACAGAGCACTGATTGTCTTTACAGAGCCACAAGGGATTGGGGAGGTCACAAAACAATCTTTTAATCATACATCCTTTTGGGTACAAATTCGTAATGTTCCGATCACATGCATGGAAAAAGATTTTCTTCAAGAACTGGATGGAAAGATTGGGACAGTAGAGGAAGTTGAAATCAATGAGAATGAAGAATGCATTGGAGAACTTGCAAGAATAAGGATTTCAATCAATATAACACAGCCTTTGAAGAAAATTTTATTCCTAAAACAGGAAGGTGAGGCAGATATTCCAATGCAAGTGGTATACAAACGACTGGCAGATTTCTATTTTTGCTGTGGAATTATTGGTCATCAATACAAGGAATGTGCTAAGTACTAGGGCTACCCAAAGGAGGAGTTACCATATGGAATGTGGATGAAAGCAATTATGTTAGAGGGACGCTCAAAAAAGATTCGCAGCAAGGAGAGATGGAACTATGCAGATAGTGGAACTAAAGATAAATCTGCAAATTCAAAGCACTGTGGTTCTTTACAACAGCAGATGCAGAGCCAAGAAAACCTAGATGGAGCAGGTGGATAAAGATCCATTAGAGAAGAAATGGGTCAAACAAAAGAGCTTGCTAGAGCTGCTGAGGTGAAGGGGGTAGATGAACAACACTTAATGCAAAAGGTGATAAAAACGATGACAACGAAGCAGATCGACAGAAAAAATAAAGTAGTGATAACTGGCAATGCAACAATTCCTAGAGAATTGGGCATCCAAGCAGGAAATGAAAGGGTGAAGGAGAGGAAATGCAGGCGGAAAACAAAAGGGCAAGGGAGAGGAAATGCACGCGGGAAACGAAAGTTTGAAGGAGATGGAAATTGTGAAGGCAACCCATACAAAGACGAAGAAAGTTGAAATCGATGATGGGCCAGAAAGCTCCCAAATGCGACCCAATAGAAGAAAATAGAAGAGACAGGCTCGAGATCTCATTAGGAAGGGAGGAACCAATATTGGAGTAAAAACTCAAAAAAAAGCCAAGCGAGGAGGCAATAAGGCCAAGCCCAAAACAAAAGAAAACCAAAGTTACCAGCCCACTCAACTCAGAAGCAAAGAAACATCAGCAGTCTTCACCAGTAGAAAAGCTCAAGCTAACTTGGGAGCCGTTAGTATTGAAAGATACAGAGGTCATAGATTCAAACACAACAGAGATATCAGTAGAGGCTGGTTGCCAGCCCTGCCATAAGCAATGAAAATCCTTAGCTGGAACATTCAAGGTTTGGGGAATTCCCGAACATTTCTAACCTTAAAAAAAATTCTCCAAATGTATGATCCTCAACTGGTGCTTTTGTGTGAGACAAAGTTGTTAACATTGTAAATGAATGTGATCGGGAACAAATTAAACTTTGAAAATTGTTTTGCTGTTAATAGTTTTGGAAGAGGAGGGGGTTTAGCAATGCTTTAGAAGTCAGACACCTGTGTGCAAATAAATTCTTAGCAAGCACCATATTGATGCTAAAATCCAGTTGGATAATAAGAAGCAAATGCAATGCACATGAGTGTATGGTCATCCAAAAGTTCTATAGAAAAAGCACACATGTACACTTCTAAAAAGGCTGGCAGGTTTATCTTCTAGTCCTTGGTTGTGCTTTGGTGATTTCAATGAAATATTACACCCTTATGAAAAGAGTGCTGGCAATGCTAGGAATGTAAATTTAATAAGTGATTTTAGGGAGGCTCTAAGAGACTGTGAACTACTGGATATGGGATTTAAGGGATACCCTTTCACCTGAAGTAATGGAAAATTTGGGCCTAGTTTTGTGGAAGAACGGTTAGATAGATCTGTCTGTAATAGAGCTTGGAGAGATAGTTTTGTTGACTGTGTTGCACTAAACATTGATACATGGACCTCGGATCATTGTCCTGTGTTGATGGAAGTTCAAAACAAGGGCAGTGACAACCTTGCACAACAGTTTTAGAAGGTTACTCAAGAATCTATGGCTAGACTGATGTGCTAGAGTAAGGGGGAATTTAAAGGAAGAGATAAAAAGTTAAAGCATTTATTGAGTTAGCTGCAGAACTTGAAACAGAGAATGGTGCAATATGAAAATGGGGATGAGATTAAAAAGGTGAGACAAATCCAAAATATTCTCACTAATGAAGAAATTTATTAGAAGCAACGGTCAAGAGCAGATTGGCTTAAAGAAGAAGACAAGAACACAAAGTTTTTTCACCATAAGGCTTCATCCAAAAAGAAAAATAACAGAATATGGGGGATTGAAACTGAAGCAGAAAGACGGGTTAAGAACTTAAAAGAAGTGGAGTATGAGTTTTTGCAACTATTTCACACACTTATTTGCTACATCCAGGCCAAGTCAAGTTCAAATGGCAACAACGCTAATGGGGATAACTCGGAAAGCCTCGAACGACATGAATGAGCAGCTAGAGTGGCCGTTTACAGTAGAGGCAGTAGTTAAAGCTCTAAACTAGATGTGTCCAACAAAGGCACCAGGGCCGGATGGACTTCCAACAGTGTTCTATCAAAAGCATTGGCAAATGGTTAAAGCTGAGGTTATCACAACTTGCCTCCACAATCGTAACAAGCAAGGTACCATAGGCCCTATCAACCATACTTACATTGCTTTGATTCCAAAGAGTGGGAAACCTAGACAAGTCACAGACTATAGGCCTATTAGTCTTTGTAACATCATCTACAAGATTGTTGCTAAGACAATAGCAACTAGGCTCAAACAAATCCTGGATAAAATAATCTCTCCGATGCTGAGTGCTTTTATTCCTAACAGACTTATTACTGATAACATTATCATAGGATATGAATGTTTTCACAAGATACGACACTGCAAAGGGAAGAGAAATGGTTTGGTAGCCTTGAAACATGATGTCAGTAAAGCTTATAACAGGCTAGAATGGTGCTTTCTGGAGCAAACTATGAAGTGCATTGGCTTCTTTTAAAAGTGGATCAGTTTGATCATGAGGTGCATAAGTACAGTCTCCTTCTCTGTTATCATAAATGGCACTATCAGCAGCCTAATTCAACCGCAAAGAGGATTAAGACAAGGTTTTCCTCTCTCTCCGTACTTGTTCATTATATGTGCAGAGGCATTCTCCTCTCTGTTGTTGCAAGCAGAACAACAGCAGCTTATTCATGGGCTGTCATCTGGAAAAGAATTAAAGATTTCCCACCTTTTATTTGCTGATGATAGCCTCATTTTTTCTAGAGCTTCAATTGTTGATTGTCAAAACCTGAAAAGGATCCTCGATTGTTACTCAAAAGCCTCTAGTCAAGTTTTTAATTTTGAGAAATCCTCTATGTTCCTAAGTGGCAATGTTCAAAATGAGCAAGTTTCAGCAATCAGGACTATCTTTCAGCTCAAAATTGACTCAAGGCATGAAAAATACTTAGGGCTGCCATCTATGATTGGGAAAAAGAGAAGCAGCTTTTTCCATGACATCAAGCTGAAGATTTATAACAAAGTGTCAAGCTGGCAACACAAGTTTTTCTCATGCAGAGGCAAAGAAGTCTTAATCAAAGCAACAGCTCAGGCAATCCCAGCTTATGCCATGAGTGTATTTAAGATACCTATGGGTATATGTGATGACATCAAAAGAGCTGTTGTAAAATTTTGGTGGGGATCAAAAAGTGATAAGGCAACATCCGCTGGCTGAAATGTGAAAAGTTAAGTCAAGCCAAGTGTAGAGGAGGTCTGGGGTTTCGAGACTTCTCTAGCTTTAATCAAGTGTTAATAGCTAATCAAGGATGGAGGATGTTGTAGTTTCCAAATTCTTTAATGGCAAGAATTCTGCAAGCCAGATATTTCCAAAATAAAGAATTTTTTAATGCAAAGCTCGACCCAAATCCATCTTTCATTTGGAGAAACATTCTTTGAGGGACGCAAATTATATCAAAAGGGTCAAGGTGGAAGATTGGAAATAGCCTCAACATCGAGATTCATATGGATAATTAGATCCTTAAACCTCTGACCTTCAAACCGATGTTTAGGCCAACTTTTCCATTTGAGCTCAAGTTGCGGATTTGATCAATAATGAGAACCAATGGGATGAAGGGCTTTTTTACAGGTATTTTGACAAAATGGATGCTAACAGAGTAGTTCAAATTCCCTTGCCTAGAAGACCAAGGGAAGATGAAATTATTTGGCATTATGATAAGAAAGGCATGTACAATGTTAAGAGTGGTTATCAAATTGCTCTTAGGTTGAAGCTTCCAACTGTGCCATCAAGCTCAGCGACTATGAAAAATCAATGGAATATTATATGGGCTTTTGCATTGCCAGAGAATATCAAAATTTTTGCTTGGAGAGCAGCAAAGAATCTCCTCCCATCAGCAGAGAATCTTTAAAAGAGGAAAATAGCTCATGAGCCTATCTGTTAGGTGTGTAAAAATGGCTTCGAAAATGTCTTTCATGCACTAGTGCCCTGTAAAGCTGCCAGGAAGGTTTGGAAGCTTACTCATCTTGCAAATGATCTCCAAGGAACTCCTGAACAATATATTCTGAGTTTGCTACATGGTATGAAATTGGTGAAGAGCAAAGCTGATATAGATCTGTTGGTAATAATTTTTTGGGTGACATGGACAGCAAGAAATCAGGTGTTATTCAAAGGGAAAAAAGAGAGCCCTTAAGTGCTAGTGGCTAAGGTTGAAGCTGTCATCGAGGCATATCATAGAATCCAAATTCCAGCCCAAGCATGTCTGGGAAATGAGCAGGTGTTGATTCGCAAAAGATGGAGGCCCCCACGAAGAGGTTATGTCAAAGTCAATGTTATGCAGCAACTAATTCATATAAGCATTTGTCAGCGTTAGGAGCTGTCATTAGAGATGAATTTGGAAAATTTATAGCTGTTGTAATTAAAACCTCGAAATTTTATGGAGATGTATCATTCGTAGAGGCAAAAGCAATGGAATGGGGTATGCAGGTTGCAAGAAGTGCTTGCTTAAGATTTTTGGAAGTTGAATCATACTCACAAGGGGTGATTAACTTGGTAAACAACAGGCAGGGCTACAGATTGGAGAGTCTTTTGGGTTGTTTTAGAAATTCAAAGTTCCATGGAAAACTTTGATCATGTTCATTTTCAATATGCTTAGTAATGTCATTGCCCACTCTTTAGCTAAATTAGCTCTAGAAAGATGTGACACTGTTGTATGGATGGGTTAATACCCTTCACAATTGATATATCTTTTTTCTTTTCTGAATTAATAGAATTTCCTCTTCAAAAAAAAATATGATGAGTTTTGCTTTTCTTAGTTACAATAACCTAAAACAAAGACAACTATTTGCAGTTAAAAGAAAATATATAAAGTAATTGATGAAAATTAAAGAATTGATAATTAAAAGAGAAAAAAGATTAATAAAGTCATTTTATCAAAACTATTTTGATAACAGAATTCTTAATTAAAAAGGTGATGTATAGAAAAAATTGATGGGTTTAAATAACGTATCTTGTTGGTAGGTATATATGAACATATATGACACCGAATAATAATCGTCTCCCTACAATCAAAAATCAAATAGAATCTCTTAAATCAGATTTGTAATTGGCGTAGTTCGGATATATAGGATGGCATATATTTATAAAAATATGAAATTAAACATCCACAACATACACAGGAGGATTGGAACCCTTAGGTACTTGTGAAACGGAATTTAATTGACCACTAAACTATTGAGAGGTTCTTAAACTTCATTACTTGTATGATCTTTGAATGTTAATATTAATCATCACTTGCATGTGTGATTCCAGTAAAAATTTTAAAACAGTAACGTATATTCTCCTCAGCTTAAAAATTATAATTCCCAATTATATGTTCGCACAAAGACTGCCATGTAGGTCCTGACTAAGTGTACATTGCAAAGAAAATAAACACAGGCAAACCGCAATCATGTCCATGTCATTGTCCTTTCAAAGAAGGAAAACATATGCTTGAGTATAGTACTCAAAAGAAAGTAGACTAACTAATACTGTTGCCCACTTAAATAGGAATGAGGGAATATTGAAGCTCTAATAATATTATTGGTTTGACAAATAATTCTTGATATTATATTTTTTTTTCTAAGCTACGGACAATATTCCTTCATTTTAGTGAGAGTGTATGGTATTGTTTTTCCAGTATATTCTCTCAATCTACTATTCTTTAGAGTGACTATTTTTATTGATTTATTTTTTTTAGATTGTTATTCTTACCCGTGAGATTTTTGCGTTTAGCATGTCATAATTAGGGATGGCAATGGTACCCACAACTCACAAACCCACCCAAATCCGCCTGCCAAAATCGAAGGTTGCGGATAATTTTGTAGGTTGCATGCAGGTTTGATATTATAAATTAAAACTCGCACTACGGTGCTGGCGGGTTTGATATTAACTAAAAATCCAATGGATACCCGCGCGTGTATCCGCCAAACCAACAGTATTTTTTAAATTATTTTTTAATTTAATTTTAATTGAAGAAATATTTAAATCTAAAAATATAGTTATATACTTGTTATTAACTTTAATTAAATTTTCTTTAACTTAATGTATGGGTTATTTCATTATTATAATTTTATTTTTTGGATTAGTATTTAAAAAGTATTATTCTTTAGATTAAGTATAAAGTACACAAATTCATTAAAAAAAAAAAGCCACAAGTTATATGTAAAAATAAAAATTATGTTGGATTGATAATGAAATTTTAATTTTCTATTTATATTGGTTAAATTTAGAATTGAGTATGTTATATAGAATTTTATATTATTATTATAAATTTGCATGTTGAATATTTGCGATGTAAAATGTGAAAACTCATAAAAAAATCTGCTGGATACTATTGCAGGTTTGGTAATTGTCGAAACCCACAACAGATGGATTTTCTTAAAAAAAATTAAAACCCACAATGGGTTGCAAGTGGGTTTGGTAATTTAAATTTTGTATAAGTATGGATTTGATAACAGCAAACCCACTGTGGGTAGTGCCTATTCCTAATTTCATTCTTGAAAGTGGCTTAATTAACGTAGCTTTGATAATTAATCATTTTGCATGAGTTTACTTGATTGATTTGCATGAATAGTTGACGTGGGAGTGACTTTTCAAAGCCGAGATAATTAATTATTATACTTTTATTTGATTGTTGCCATCGTTAAAGAAGTAAATACAATTGCCTAAAAAGTATTTCAATTTGGGTTTTGCTGGATATTATCGCTTAATTTGTTATGAACTAGTAATAAGCTGGTTAGAAAATGTGTTGAGTGTTAGAGAATGCATATTTGTAGAGGTTAAAATCATCATTTCACTCTATGTCTCACTAACATTTTTACTTTTATATATTTAAGTTCTTTAAACTTCGATTGTGTGTTTTTTGTTATAATATAAGTCTTTTATGTATTTCAAGGGTATTCTAGTCATTTCACAATTAACTAGAAATTGGACAATAAAGCAAATAACATTTTTTAGCTCAAAATAATTGAAAACCTTAAAAAGGGCATAAAGGGTAAAATTTTAATTTTAGGATTTTGGTGGGGCCCAATTGGCGTGGCATTAACATGTGACAAGGCATTGGCTGATACGTAGCAGCAATCTATTGGGCAAAAAAATGATGACATGGCATTGACCAATGATGTTGCAGTATATTATTAAATCGAAAAACGTGCATACGATATATGCAATTCACTGAATCACACTATGATAATGTGTTCCAGCCAACTAGAGCTTGTCATGTGGCGTAATTCTAGCCGTCATAACTTTTTTCGTCTGATAACTATGATTTATTCATTGTTTCTATAAATAGGAGATTCCCTCCAATTTATTATGAGTGGCTAATTTAATTTGAGGATTATTTTGTGTAATTCTCATTCTATCCCGTATTTTCTATATATTTTAATAAAATTATCATTTTACTCCTAGTTCAATTATAAGTGGCTAATTTAATTTCAAACTTAGTTTGAAGGTGAAACCTCAACATGATCCATATACTTAATTTAGTAAGTTTATTAACTCTCTCTTTGATTTATGTGGATTGTTTTGACTCATCGTTGAAAAATAGCAATAATTTTGTCTAGTTTTTGCCACAACGTACTAGGTCCCCCTAGCGCAAGATTATTACTATTTGGCACAATGAACACTTTGCATTATATTTATTAGCGAGAAACTCTCCTCTAGTATTAGTAGTTCATCTTGAATCAGTATTGATAGAGAATTCATCTAAGTTATTTAGTGAATAGTCTTGTCACATTGTCAATAGTATGATTATTATCACTTGGCATAACATTTACTTGACACCACATTCAGTAGAAGATTATTTCTCTTTGGCATAATCAGTGCTTGATATCATATTTACAAGAATGAGGACTATGAGGGGTGGAAACACACCCTCATAAATTAATTCGAACTAAAAAAAAATATTAAGCCTATAGTGAAATGTTGCATGTGAATTTAGATACTCAAGTGTTTCATTTGAATTGTTTCATCCTTAATTTATTCTTGTCATCTTTTTAATTTAAATCTTAGTAATGCTCAGAAATCACATCCAACTGACATATAAACTTAAAAAATTAACCTTACACATAATTGAATCTACCTCCTCATGAGATTGACACTCATCATTATTAATCTATGTTACAATAGATTTGTGTGTATGGGAATACAATAAAATTTACACAATAGTTATCCATCTCAATAACTTGTGATAATATAATGTTGGACTGTTATTATTCTTATCTTTTAATTTTCTTCAAGTTAGCTTTATTTATCTTTATAATTTAAATGAATATTTTTCACGTAAAACATCATAAACAACAATAAAATTGATTAATATATACTAATTTAGAATATTAGAGGGTTGTATCAATTGAACATGATTTTGTTATATAATATATTATCTTATTTATGTTCTTTGAGATATTTATTATTTGTTTAACATTTATAATTTGTAAGGGGCACAGACGTAAAATACTAGTTTTCAGATTTTTTTAAGTTTAAAAAAAGTTTAATACTTACCTTTAGTGATTAAGAGAAAAAAACAAATATATCATTCAGATTTAGATATTCAGCCCTATTAATAATTTAAACTAACTTAGGTCAATTCAGATTTTTTATAAAAAAAAAAAAACAAACAAATGCTGCCCAAATTTGATAACATTGTGACTACTACAATTGGCGCAACTGAAATATCAAGTTGTATAATTAAAAATGTCTAATAATTATAGGTATAGCTTGGTAGCGATAAACACAAGTACTATAAATGGAAAGAAATGTATATGCATTACTATCAACATATGAATAATGATTTAGTGGGTGACTGCATTATTCTTGTAGCGAGAGACTACGTCACATGGTGCTAACAAATTAATCCATAATATCAACAATACTTACAAAGAACCATAAAATTGTCCCCAATGTTTATGTGCTTATTTTCCATATTTATAGATGCAATTTTTTAAAAGTACTGCAAGTGGAAAATTGATGGTGTGAGTTAATGATTACAATTTTTTAAAATCTGTCTAATAAATATATGAAATAATCTTAACCAGGAAAAAAAAAATAAAAGTAATAAAAGATATCTACAATTTCAAACCACAGGTCCATAGGGGAAGCGTTTGTCATTAACTTTAACCATGACCCTTTAAATTGAACCATTAAGGGTGTATTCAGTATATTGTTCTATATTGTATTGAATTGTACAGTTATAATTTATCTTTAAGTGTACTGTATTATACTTTAATACATAACCATATATGTTGTAGTATGAATTATATTGTATATTTAGATATTTTATAACATTTAATGAAATATTTGATGCAAACCGAATAGTGAAATAAAGTATAATTCTTGCTTAATCTATTTTACAGTACAGTGATGAATTTATACATAAAGAGGAGTCAATCTAGAAATCACATTCTATGCTATTTAGCCTAATCAATAGGTGAGTTTCCTATTTAAAATAAGATATGACTAAGAAGAGAGAATCTGGCCTAAAAATAAGATAGCCGTTGTGGACAAGTCTTGCGCTAGTTAAGCCTTTGGCCAAGGCTGCGCATATAGCAAGATTAATATCAAACTGATTTCCATCAGATTTCTTTTTCCTTCCAAATCTTTTTGTTCATTCTTATCAATATTTAGTGAGGGATTAATTTATTTAATTATTATTATAGAAAGTCCATTGATCATCAAAATTTGTTGAAGTCAATTTTAGTATCGCTGGAATCCAATTGCTGAATCTGTCCAGCGATACAAATATCATCCTCAAAAGGGATTTCAAATAATGCCAAATTCCAAAATAGGCATTGCCATCATCATCTATTGTCGGTTCCTATCTTTGCTCAAGTTCTTACCCAAAAGATGTGGCGCTTGAGGTATTTTGCCATTTTTTTTCATATTTGTCATTTATTATTGGTTCACATTTTATTTACACATTAAAGTGCCATTTTAGATGACCACCGTGTGTTAGGTAATAGTTAAAAATTTATATTGTCATTGACGAGAAAATTTTTCAATACCAATTTAATTTTTAACCAAACATTGTAAATATATCATTAGTACAGACAAAAGGTAGTAACAACAAATGATAGAGACTGGTACGAGCAAAAACGTTTGAGACATTATAAAAGATTCAAGGGCGTACACTCGTCTCTGTTGTTGGCTCTCCTTTGAAAAATCTTCCAACCTTTCCTTCCAATTAAGGTCGGCGTTGGCCTTTCTCTTCTCACTCTTACTTAATTTTCTTTCTAAAACTAATTCTCTTATATATCTAATCTTATTCATTTCTATTATCTTCTATATATATTTTCTTTCAAAATCTATTTGCCTTATATATCTATAAAGAAGTATATAAGGTATCTCATCTTAATCATTTCTATTATCCTCCTACATACATGTAAATATGGTATCCAATCTTAATCATATCTATTATCCTCATATATATGGTATCTAATCTTATTCATTTCTATTATCTTCGTGCCATGCTTATCACAAAACCTATAACAGCTTAGCAATCTTTGTTCGTGTTCTATTTATAGCTTTCTTTGTTCCATTTTCTTTCCATCGCCTCTTATAATGAACTCCAATAAAGATTCATCAGTCGTTCTTCCACAACCATCGATGGAGCAGACACATCAAAATGGGAGTATTGTTTTTGACTATCACAAGTTGCAAAAACAAACCAACTTGCCAACTGAGTTCTTTTGGCCAAACTTGGAGTTAGCTCAGGAAGAGCTCAAAGAGCCAATTATAGACTTACATGGATTCTTAAGTGGTGATGAAAGAGCAACTGCTGAAGCAATTGAGCTTGTTCGAGGAGCTTGTGTGAACCATGGATTCTTCCAAGTAATCAACCATGGCGTTGATGCAAGTCTTCTTAAAGCAGCTATTGAAGAAACTGACTCCATTTTCAAGCTTCCTCTTGAGCGAAAGCTCAGCATTCCAAAAAAGACTGGTTTGGCAAAGGGGTATACCGGTGCTCACGCTGAGCGTTTTACTACAAATTTGCTATGGAAGGAAACATTTACTTTTAATTACCATGAAAACGACGCTGAGCCCCTGTTTGTTGACTACTTCAAATCTGTTTTTGGTCAAAATTTTGAGAGCAAAAGGTGAATTTTGTTTATTTATTCGATGTTTTTCCTTTTTGAGGTGTAAATGAGGGAAATGAGAAATCTCACCTGCATTAATCCTTAACCATTATTAGTATTACCATTAAATGATTTGGACACAGTGGTGATCTTTCTACATGTTTTGGTTGGAAACTTTTATGATAAGACAGCACAACTTAGATCAACACTATATCGAAATTTATTATTCTCATCAAAATAAAAAAGTATTAAATAGTATTAACTGTCACAATAATATGAGTAGGATTCAAATAAGAATGGAGACTTTATATGTCATTTCAAGAGATCTTAATTATCAGTTCAACCAACTAATACTCACAATTTTTATTTCTTCAAAAAAATATTGCAGGTGGATTTATCAAAAATACTGCCAAGCAATGTGGAAGCTATCTGGAGTTCTGTTTGAGCTATTGGCAATGAGCTTGGGGGTTGATCGCAAGCATTATAAGAAATTTTTTGAAGACGGACACTCAATTGTGAGATTCAACTTTTATCCTCCTTGCAACAACTCAGCACTCACTCTGGGCACTGGCCCTCATTATGACCCAAATTCTTTAACTATTCTTCATCAAGAACAAGTTGAAGGCCTCGAAGTTTTTTCAAATAATAAGTGGCAAACTGTCCGACCTCGATCAGATGCCCTTGTCATTAATATTGGTGACACGTTCGTGGTAATTTTGACTATTTTAGCTATTTATGTATTTTAACTTTTCTTCATTTCTTCCTAATTTTTTTTAATGAAAAAGTTGCTTATTGTTAGAGTTATGATCACCATGTTATTGTATAATTTTCTAAATCACATAACTTTGTGTGCCTAAATTAGATTATCTCACAACCATTGTGTGTTATTATGATAAAAACTTTTTAGTTCATTTATAGCCACAAATTTTTTGTTACATCTTATGTTAAGGCATTGATTTTTAGTTTAACCACATAATTGAAAGGTATACCCAAAAAAAATTGCGAATATTCACAAAAAATTTGTCACAGTCGTAATAGAAAACAGTTGTTTGTGCGCACACAACTGAATTTAGATTATTTAAATTTGTATGTACACAAAAAATGTATGATGTTGTATGAGTAAATGACCGTATGCTGCCATATATACTCAGTACGGGTTAATGATTGCTAACATATAATTAATTTATTTTTCTTGATTAAAATAGTTTCTAGCTAGTTTTATAATACAGCATTAAAAATATAATAGTGAAACACTGAAACCTTCGGATGTTGCAAATATTATGTAGGGATGTGACAACTTCTTTTGTAACAACTTGAAAACTTAATGGCAGCGGATAGATTTGGTCGTTCATTTGCTTGTTTGTTTATTTGTTTGATACATGTTGCTTATATAGGCATTATCTAATGGGACATACAAGAGCTGCCTGCATAGAGCAGTGGTGAATGGGGAAAGAGAGAGAAGGTCATTGGCTTTCTTTGTGAACCCAGAAGCAGACAAAGTGGTGAGACCCCCACAAGATCTTATTTGCAGAGAAGGGACAAGACTGTATCCGGATTTCACATGGTCACAATTGTTGGGCTTCACTCAAAAACACTATAGAGCTGATGCGGCTACACTCCCAAGCTTTGTCAACTGGCTTTCGTCTTCCAAAAACCTCTAAGTCCTCTATAATAAGTGGGATTACTATTGAGAATAGATATATGTATTTTCTGGTCTTTAAACCTACCAAATTCATCTCTACTAATAAATTTATTATTAAAAATTTTAAATTTTAAAATCTCAAAATTATCCTTCTCTGTTCTCTCTCTACTCACGAAAACATATTCTCACATTTTGCAAACTAAACTCTCAATTTCACTTTTTTTTTATTTCTTTTTTTTCTTTTCTTCATGAAACAAAATCTGTGTGTATATATATATATATATATATATATATTTACCAGCTTTTATGATTGGCAAAGATTAATTTCTTTCATTAACTTTAATGGCTGGAAAAAAATTTATTATGTTCTTGCTTCTCTTAGTTTAAGATATCAGAAAACAAAATCAACTATTTGCAGTCAAAAGAAAGATATGAAGAAAGATATGAAGTGATCGATGAGAATTAAGGAATTGAGAATGAAAAGAGAAAAAAAGGGCTAATAAAATTATTTCGTCAAAAATTATTTTGATAATAAAATTCTTAATTAAAAAGGTGATGTATAGAAAAAATTGGTGGGTTTAAGTAAATCTACCCATTAAATTATTACAAATAACGTATCTTGGTCGTAGGCGTATACATATGTTACACCAAATAATAATCATTTCTCATACGTCCTAGTTTCCTTGTGATCTGTGAGGATGCAATCTACCAGTAATTACAATAAAAACATCTAATAGAATCTCTTAAACCAGCTTTGTAGTTGGCATAATTCGGACATCTAGGACCAAATATATTTCTAAAAATATGAAAATTAAACATCCACAACATAAATAGGAGGGCTGGCAGCCTTCGGTACTAGTGGAACGGAATGTAATTTGCCACTAAACTATTGAGAGGTTCAAATACTTCATTACTTGAATGATCTTTGAATTTTAATATTACTCATCGCTTGCATGTGTGATTCGAATAAAAATTTTAAAACGGTAATGTCTATTCTCTCTAGCTTAAAAATTATAATTCCTGATTGTCATTTGTGATCGCACAAAGACTGCCATGTGGGTCCTGACTGCAATCATGTCCATGTCCTTCTCCTTTCAAAGAAGGCAAAACATATGCTTGAGGAGTGTAGTTCTCAAAAGAAAGCCGACTGACTAATACTGTTGCCCACTTACATAAGAGTGAGGAATGCTGAAGCTCCAATAACCACATAAAAAAAAATATATGTGGGAGTTTTATCACTCTGTCAAATATGAAGAGAAAATAAACATTTCCTTTTTTTTAATAAAGTAACGATAGAAAAGTTTTCAACTACAAACATCACGCTAGGGATTAACTATCGTCAATGGCAATGACTTATTCGATACAAGAGGCACACCGTGGACCTCTTTATCAAGGTATAAACAGTGGACGCGAAGTTCAAATTGGTTTTTAATTTATTCCATGTATCCCAAAATTCGAACATAGTTGGCCAGGGAATGAAAATTATATGAAAACTATTCATTCCAATCCGTGCGGACTAAACGGTGTGGACATTATTATTAAGAAAGTTACTTTATAAATATTGTCACAAGTCGTAACACAAAAAAATCAAACCACTGAATGATTCGAGCAGTAGGCACCTCCCTGTCTTATTCTTGAAATCAGGATTTCAAGCTTTTATCATGTGGAAAATGGAGGTTAATTTTCTTTATTAACATAAATGATTTCTAGACGACAACATGACAAGGCTGATTTAATAGGTGCCTATAAATTTTTTATTGTAAATAATTGGAGGAATCACCCTCTTCCAAAAAATCCAATTAATTTATTGCCTTTTGCCCGATCTAATATCTCGATGTAACTTTGTACGTTGCTACAAAGAAAAAAGCTTGGATTCTTATGAAAGCAATAAATTGCAATTTCTCTTGTCATCACATTCCTGCTAATGTAAATTAGCAGCCCATTGAATAATGAATTTAGAATGCAGCACAAGGGTTGTCCCTACATTATTCTTTAACGAAGGCACATAAATATTGGTGAAGTAAAAGTATTTTGATGAAATAAATATTAATATTAATAATAAAAAATATATTTTCACTTTTTCCCTCGCATCGTAGTCATTGCTAGTGATGGAAACAATTTGGGGTGGGCAAAAAACCGATCAGTTCGGTTGGTTCTGAGTCAAACTGAATTGATCGGTTTTTTAATATAATCCGAACCGAACGGAATTAAATTCACGGTTCTCGGTCGAATTTTTGGATCGGTTGGATTCTTTGGTTTTAAACCATAAATTTCTTTGTATTTTTTATTTTTTAAATTTTCAGTTTTTTACTTATAAACTGGTCATTTTTTTCTAATTTTTATAAACGATTCGATTTTTTGGTGGACAACAGTTTTCTGCCCACTGCTAGAAATAATCACGCATCTTCTAGTTCAAAAAGGGATCTAAATACCATCTAATTCCAATATGCTAGGCAGTATAGAGCCTGATGGTGCATTTTACTTTTCAAACTAATAAATAGAAATCATTCACAGTGTTTACTTTGCAAAATAAAAGTAGTAATTGAAATTAAAATCATAGGACCCACCCGAATTTGGAAATGGAGAATGGAGGATTGATTCCTAAGGGGTGGTGGGAATCGATCTCTCATTCTCGTAATTGACCATTTTACTCCCCATTAAACTAAAAATATCCATTTTGTACTCAATTAATTATTATAATTAATTAATTAATATAATTATTCTAATTAATTTATATATTTTGAATTTATTATTACTATTATAGTTGTTGTTCTTATTCTTGTTGTTGTTGATAAAAATAATAATAATAATTAATATATTAATGTTTATTATTATTATTATTATTATTATTATTATTATTATTATTATTATTATTATTATTATTATTATTAAATAATTAATATAATTATTCTAAATAATTAATATTTTAATGTTACTTCTTCTTCTTGTTGTTGTTATTGTTGTTATAAAAAATTTTAAAATTAATTAATATATTAATATACTACTAACAATAATTATTAATAATAATTTTTTAATAAGCAATCACAATAACTAAAATACAAAATAATAATTACGACAATAGTTGATTAAGTACATTTTAGTATTTTGTACAATCTAACTCATTTCATTTCTGATTCCAAGACAAAGATAACAAGTTAATGGCAATCTAGCTTATTTTAATTCTGATTCCTACAATTTAAGTAAACAACTTATTCTGATTTTCATTCTCTATTTTCATTCCAACTCATTCGTATTCCTACTTGATTAGTGTTAAAAATCGTATGTTCATTAAGGGATAAAAATGTCATTTTGTGCTTACATTATAATTTATGTTTGTAATCATGTAACATGTTGTGAATTTCTAATTATTTTTCTAAATATTTGATTTTGTGTATTTTGTGTGTTTATTAGATAAAAATAATAATTTTGCACAATGTGAGACTCCAAACAAATGCATGGATATCGAATATTCATTAGTGTGTGAAGTACGGGTTAAAAGACCATTTTGCAGCGGAAATAATTAAATCGCAACTCTTATAAAATATATAAAAATCTTGTAAATCAGAAATTGTACTCTTACTTTCTCATAGTAGTAATTAAGGCTCTCAATACACAAATTAGTCACCACCAATGTTCTAAGTCATAATCCATCACCAACAATCGTTTAGGTTATGATTTGTCACCAACAATCTTTGAGGTTATAACTCAAGTATGATTTACACTTGACATGTGGGTGCCCATATCAATACTCAAAAAAATAATAATTGAAAACTTTTTTTCTCAAAACTAGAGAGAAAAAAAAAAAATTTCTATTCTATATATTATGACTTATCTGCTCTTTTTGTAAAAAATACCAAAAACCTGAGACTTATTAACTATCTCTTTTAATTCTATTAAATCAAACATATTTAATTTAAATTAAAAGATATCTTATATCTATTCTAATTTCATTAGATAAAAAATATTTGATTTAAATTAAAGTCGAAATGGCGTATCACATGTGCTTGTCCTAGGACCCAACTTGTGACAATAACACAAGTTTTCTTATACACAAGTTTCCTTATACACAAGCATATTAGATACCATGCGTTTTTGGGATTTGCATGCTCCATAGTTAGAACTTCTAAGGGGTCTCAACAATGTAGACTTTGTTGGTTCAAAAAAGACGTACAATCTTGGCAAGAACAACATTCTACGGATAGTTATTTTGCTTATTAGTCTAATAGTGATGTAGTAAATTAAATGAGCTAACCCAGGTGTCATTTGAGAATGTACAATAGTAACTACAATAATTAGGTCATTAATTAAATGAGTGCAATTATTATATTTCAAATCTTCTCGACTATAAAATTAAAAGTAACCCCCATAATCTTACAAATTTAGGAGAAAAAAAGTTAAATTCGTTTTCCGATCATGCCAATCAAAGATTAAAATCCTTACCGTTAAATTTAATATTACAATATTGTCTCTCTTTTCTCTCTGTCTTTTTCTGCTTTTGGCAAAGTAATTACCGCTGCTTGCTTTTATTCTTTATATTTATATGTTGTGTTTTCCAAACTTAATTTTAATGGTAAGTTTTACTTAGCCCCACAATCTTCTTTTAATCACTTAAACACCTAAACTAATGAAAGCTTTGAGCTTGTACCACAAATATCCAAATGAGAATCCAAGTGAGATGGACCAAACACAATTTAATTACCTATCACTTATTTGCTTAATTGTTTAGAATTTATAAAAATACTGTTCTAGAAAATTTTGGACAGAAAAAAGGACAGAAAAATAATAAAAAAATTGCATTACACCTTCTTTTATAAAAATTTAATTACATCACATTTTTTTTTAAAAGAATGTTAATTTGGTCCTTTTTCATAGCCAAACTATCAACTATATGTATCAACAAAATTAAACCAAGTTTTTGAAAACCATCTGTCATTATGTTAGAACATATTTTAATTCAAACTTGTGTCTCATTTAGTTACATTATAATATCAAAAATTGAGAAAAATATATATATGCATATCTTTAGTTTTTTTTTTTTTCCCTCACCAATTTCCCACTGAATCAATTTGGTCCTGTGGTTGTAATTGTTTTTTGATCGAATTTGGCGAGAAAGGTAATGGAAAAGACTGATGGTGGTGATCAGTGGCCATAAAAGGTGCTTGAGACGTTAGGTTTGTGGAAGAATATACACTACTATACGGTAATTGTTGTTCGTGTTCGTGAGATTGTTGTTGTTGTTGTTGCACTCGTTGTTCCGATCTTTGTTGCTTCGGAATATTAAGCTTCTCGCCTTCAATCTCTCTATATTTGCTTAAATATAGCTTTAATGGGGCAACATAATCCTCAAAGCCTAGGGTTGTGATCGCCCATATAATGTCATCACCATTGATAGTCTTTCTTTTCTCTCGTTGGCATTTATCGGATGCTTCTCCGGTGACAAAGCTAATGAACTCGGAGACACATTCTTGAACGGTTTCTTTGGCGTCCTTTGAGATTTTTCCGTTGCCCGGAATGACCTTTTTCATTATCCGACCAACATTTGCTATAGGAAGAAAACGATCTTGTTCCTTGCTATTATGGTTATTGTTGTTGCTGTTGCTGCCAGTGCTTTTTAGACATGGGCTTTCAGGGCTCCCACCATCGGGCCCGCTTGGCCCATTTCCGTGGCTATCCTCTTCCATTATTTTGATTTGTTTTGAGTCTAGAAATGAATGGAATGATTAATTTTGGGAATTTTTATGGGCTGAAATAGATGGAAAGAAAGCCACGAAAATAGGCAGGTGAAGAGGGAACTAAAAAAAACTTGGTTGATTTTACATCAAACGAGTCCCAGGGACTCGCTCCCTGTGTGAAGCAGTTGCTTGTTTAACTGTCAATGACTAAATCTAACGTACCTCCTTTTCACTGTAATAATAATAATTTGCATGAAAACATTATTAGAAACCAAAATATCGAAATAATAACTACGCATTCAACCTAATAAATAGAATTTTGAGAACGTATGTTTTGACTTTTGTTTCTTGTGGAAATTTTTCTTTTGGTTCTAGGCGTATTTTATTATATTGGTTTGCGATTTGTGAATTGTGACATAATTTTGTTTTGATGGGGGAGTTATTACCAGTAAAGTTAATGGTCTATTTAGTATTAAGGTTAAAATTTAATAAGTTACTTATTTTATAATTTTTTATAAAAATAGTGTTTAGTAAATTTTGTAAAACTAATTATTTTATAATTTTTTTCATTTTGACAAAAATTTTTAAAACAAATAAAAGGTACTTTTTATAAACAGTTTATTAAATAAGCTATCATACTTTTCTACAAAGTCATGTTATAATTTAATATTTTAAGAAAAAGATAATTATGTCTTATTTCTCCATGCATCCAAATATATATCATTAAATATTATATTACCATAATAATTTACCGCCTCAACTGTTGTACATTTTCTCTGATATAAAAACTTTGATCTAATAATTTCTTATTTTTCATATTTTACACAAATTTTCCTTAAACTATTAACAATTTCACATGAAAGTTAATCATAATTTTTAAAATCAATTTCATAACCATCAATTTTAACGTTCAATTTATTTTTTTTTCTATAGTAATGGTATTTATTGCAACAAATTCAATGTGAATATGATGCATATTACTTTTTTTATTTTATTTGAATTATAAATTAGTATAAAATTTGACCATATTTTATGTAATAGCTTATGAAATTCATTAGATTTTTTTTATTTTAAAAAGAAAAAGACATGTCTAAGCATTATTAAACATACCACTAAAACTAAAAAATAATTTAACTTATATATGTTTTAATCATTATATAATAATACAGTAATTTAAACTAATATTTATTTTTATCATCATATAAATAAAACAAAACCTTCGTAATACAAAACACACATACTTTACTAAAAACACATGTAATTTACATTTCTTATAGCAACTGCAACAACATAATACATAATTTACAAACATTAATACATAATTTACAAACATTAAGCTACTTTTGATCATCAACTTATTTTATCAAACAGCATTATCTTATCTTATCAACTACTGCAATTCCATACTCGCCCAAAATTTATCGCACTTGAAAACTTCGTGTTTCATTTCCTTTCATATTTTATTTAAGTATAGACAAAACTTAAATCAGGATTTCAGCCATTACTCCCCGGGTTCTAATTAATTATCATAAAATAAAAACGAAAAAAAAATCTTAAAAACTACCGTTCAAAACCAAACCATTAATAGCAATCACCAAGTACTTAAAATCAAATATAATAACACCACATTAACCTAAACCCAAAAGTAAACTACGTACCAGCAGTTTACGCGACAAGAATAGCTTAACGAGATAGCAACGGAACACATTTCGCTATATAAATTAATACAGAAAGTTTATCAGAATTTCAAAAAAAGGCATCTACAATTACAAGAATGCATTCATTTTTTGAAAAATTAATCGAGTATGATATCACAGTGGAAATTCAGACGCCAACCCCCATATAAAGAAATAAAAATTTAAAAAAATGAAAGAAAACTTGTAAAGGTTGGACACTGACAAGTCGACTTAACATGTTACATTGTTACACAGGATAAGAAAAATAAAAAATTTTTAAAAACATGGGAGCCTACTTAACACGATGATACACAGGACTTGGCGTAGTAGACAAGTTGCTGTGAATTGGGAAATTGCCAACTCCTGAGACCAAAGAATACCTAATATCTCATCAGTGTTGTGGCCTCAAGAATTTTAGAGCACTATGAAAGGAAAGCATGTTTACGCAATAGGATATTTGATGGTCTCCAACTCTTTTGGCCGCCACGTGGACTTTTCAACACAAAGCAAGCCCTCCTTGTCCTTGGAGTAAGTCATCCGAACCTCCCACTGCATACCTTTCACCATATTCTCTAACTCATTGATTGTCTCAACATCATCCCGTACAATTAGCTTTCCTTCTGGCCTGAGGATCCGATCAACCTCAGCAACTACAGCTACTAGATTACACCTGCAAGGTCCAGATAATGTTGCCGCTTCAGCAGAGGGCAAAGGTAGATAACATAACTCACGCTCTCATGTATTCTAGAAGTATTAATGGCACGAAATGAAAATGAAATATCAATACAAACCTCTTTTTAATCTTGGAGAAAAGATGGTCTGCATGGAGGAGATCATAAGTTCTAGGGTAGGTGCTAAATGATTCGCACCAATCATGATATATACCGAAAAGACCTCGTTCATAAATTATAGGCAGTGTATCTGGGGAATCTATTGAGATTACATTCATGACCCAAACGCTGATATCTCTCAAAGCTGCAGCAAATCTGCAAGCATAGCAACAATATGAGAACTGACGCGAAGAATGAAACAAGAAGCTGCTGTTCTTATTTTCTGTTAAACAGAACCAGTTTTCAGTCAGAAAGACAGATGATTATCAGCAGTTATAATCTACCCATCACTGGCCCCACCATAATCCCATAACATCAATGATAATTCACATTATCGTTTTAGGCAAAATTAGATACTGAATTAATCATTTTAGCCAAAGAAAAATAACTCTCAAACCATATTTTCCCTACTAGAAAGAAAGGTTCATCTTGCTTACCCTCCATAGACGGATCTCATGTCCATGACATTCCTCACAGTTGACCAGTTTATTCCCATGCCATTTAGATATGACTTGGACACTACCCGCTTCCAGTGCTCATAATCTGCAGTGAAATCCTCTGGGGCTGATTTACCATAGACTCCGACTTGGGAACTTAATAACCAGTATGGTGTTTTCTCTAACCTTGCTGGCCATTGCTCAGGCCACTGTGACCCACGTTTTAATGATTCTTCTGGAACCTTATGCATGCATGCTTGTAGTGGAACATGCCTGTGTACAAGAATAAAATTAAAGGTTTGTCAAGATATCAGGGTCCTCGTGCATAAGCTACTTCTGGAAAATTTTGGACCATTTTTTCCCCAATTAGATGACAAGACATACTCCCCATTTGCCAAATCCATTTATTATTTATTGAGTAAATATAGTTTCTTTCTATCAGCTTCAGAGTATAATTACCATGCTGCATTCGGATCATCAGACCCTGAGCAGACTGGAGGCTGCTGTTGTGATCTTTTCTCATAGCACTCATTAGAGGTAGGCTTCCTATATACAGCTATTCCCACTTTATTGATGGTATCCTTCTTAATGGACACAAGTTCCCAGCACATTGCTTTAATTAATTCAGACATGGCTGCAAACAATTTCGATAAAATGTAATAATTGTTAGAATTCATCAACCTTTCCAAGACACCCAGAAATTTAAGGGTACGAAAAAAATTACCATTCCAAATTTCTACATCTTCAGGAAGCTTCTGATAAACAGGAGTTGCAGACCAAAGAAAGAAACCACCAGGTCTCAACACCCGATTCAACTCCAATAGAAGTTTACCACCTGCATATTGCAACAATCAGAAACACTCAACACTAAGCCCAAGTATAAAATATGGATATCAGACTATGCATTTTCGGCAATTGGTAACCTCAAGATAAAATACCAAAGAATTAAACATCAATATTTAAAGAATTATTATCTAGCCCTTACTTTAATATGGTAAGGGACAAACTGAAAGATAGAAAAACACAAATTCCAATAGAGTGTGTGTTTTCTTCTCTTTTAGCTTATCCCTTACTTTTATAAAGTAAGGAATACCTTATCAGAAAAATTCTCATATTTAAGCACCCTAAAATAAACACATTTAACAAGAAGCCACAGACATAAATGAACTCTATTTCATAAGATAAAATCTTATATACCTTCTATATGCCATGGGACTCGACAACGTGCACAATGGACAGCATCAAAAACTATTCCAGGGAAAGGAAGTCTCTCTGTTCCCATCACAGCAGATATAGCAGGGATTCCCCTTTCAAGTGCAAATTGGACTTGGGCTTCATGTTCATCTTTAGGAGCAAATGACATAGTGAGCACGCCTCGGTCAAAGAGAGAGCCTCCAAAACTAGCCACACCACATCCAACATCCAATACCACACGAGTCCGTTTTCCCCAAGCAATATCAGGCACAGACTGCATAATTCAGATATTTAATATCAAGCAGAACTTGTAAGACGAATTATTCAAGTAAAGAGGCAATAAACAAATACAAACATCCATTATCTGAGTTACTAAAATATGCTTGCAGACGATAGTTACGAACATAGACAAAAGAATTGCCGAGGGTTTAGAAAGAATAATAAAGTTCTAGCAGACCGAATGTCAGGCAAAAAAACATGAATCTATCAAGCATCCATGAGAATAAAAAAAGCAAAAAAAATTGATAATAGCTATAAAAAGTGTTTAGAATCCAATTGACCCTACCATATCGATTATTTATTGATAAGCCAAACCAATATGCAAATTAACCAGATACATAATGGAGTTTGAAGAAGATAGATTACTTGAAGTGCTCACCTCCTGAATGAAGTCAATATAATGGAGGGCGCCATTCTTAAATTGGGTTCCACCACCCGGGAAAGTGAGGTATTCTCCAGTAACTTTCACCCAATTCTGGTGCCCCTTTACTTCGGCAAGCTTGGTATGGGGAACATTGTAGTACCATATCTGCAGGGGAAACAGTTTATTAATTCTCTCTAAACAATGAAACAAAATAAGTGTAAATGAACAACCAGATAAATTCTGTGCACACCTTTTCCCTGCTTGTCGGCCACTCAATCGGACGTCTATACCCTTCAGGAAGAGGAACAAGACAGGTGGGAGGTTCTTCAGGACAGTGTCTCTCTCTGTGCTCATAGTGCTTAGTGGATCGAAGTTTCTTAATTGCTTGCAAGTTGTCAAGGCAAGGAATATAATCAGCACCGGCAGTGACATTGCAAAGTTTCCAATTGTATCCATTGTGTTGATTAGAAGATTGTTGAGCTTCCTTTTCATTCTTTGACTCTGTTGCCTGAGTTGAAAATGAACCCTTTTGGGTGGTAGTTTCATTAGTAAGCTCCAACTGAGCCCCAGAAGGAAATAACTCATTCGAACTCTGGCTTTTGGAGTCATCCTCTTTTTTATCATCAGAGCTTTTCTCCGACTCCTTGTTTTCATTTTGATCATCCTTCTCTCCCTGACCATCAACTTTTTCTCCAGAGCTCTCCTCTGACTTGCTATCAGATTTCTTCTCACCATCATCTGAATCAGATTCATCGCCATTCTCATCTGAGTAAGATTTCTTCTCGCTCTCATCAGAATTTGTTTCTCCACCTTCTGAATCTGTCTTAGAATCCCCATCACCAGTTTTTTTATCATCATTTTGCGTCTTCCTATTCAATCCATCATCTGACTTACCCTCTTCATCGGACTTTTCATCTGACTTCTCTATATTTTCTTGGATTTTCTCATTCTTGCCTCCTTTCGTGGCATCCTCAGGCAAATCAGCATTATTATCCTCAAATTGCTGATTACTACTACTCTCATTACTCTCAGTCACCTGCCCCTTCGCCTCACTCTTCTTCTCCTGGGCTGGCTCATCCACATTTTGAACAGGCACCACAGATGATGACGACGACGACGTCATCATCCAAACACCAACCAAACAGACAGCCACAAAAACCGTAATCGTCACCGTCGAGCAGTAACTCGACGCCGACCTCCTACCGTCTATCCTGGTATACTTCCCAGTCGCCATAATTCCGTTTTACTTTTTTCCCCCAATCTCAATATTTCCTTGAAATTAAGGACTTACACCTGCAGATCAAATAAAAAAACATAAGTTAAGAATTTTTAAAAAATTTAAAAAAAAAAAAAAAGAAGACCAAAAAATACTAACCATGCGCCAAATTTTATGATAACGAAATACTGTTACTCTTAACAACCTAGGAATCACAGTAAATCACTTAATTATCTCCATGTCAAGTCACTTAATTAAAACTAACAACGAACTAACCATTTGGATCAACATTACAAACGAAGAACAAATCCAGATCTAAAACTAAACCAAAACGACAGCGTTTTAGCTGACTAATTTTCTTGAGCTATAAACAAGCAAACAAGCAAACAAGCAAACAAGCAAACAAGCAAACAAGCAAACAAGCAAACAAGCAAACAAGCAAACAAACAAAAATGGCGCAGACAAAACGAAGTGACGAAAATGCAGTGTTTAAGATCGGAATCGAAATGGATATGTACAAACAGCAGAATCACGTACCTTATTATGGAAAGAGAGAGAGAAGAAGAAGCAGATCTAGGAGCTAAAGAGTCGAGCTTTCTATACTCATTATTCTCTCTTTCTTTTTTAATCCAATTCAAGCGAGTCGACTGATTTATTCAGGCATACATTTACATATATATATATATATATATATATGGCCAAGGGCATTGCTCAGCTGCATAGCCTGCATCCGCTGGTTTAAATTTTATTTTTACTAAAATAGAACTGTACCCCTCAGTGTTTTACAATTTTCTGAAATTTGTCATAGTTTTACTGTTAGTTCAGATAGGACCTCATTCTTTGTACGGTTCATATGAGTAATAAATATAATGTTAGGGCTTGTTTGTTAAATCTCTCAAGTCTCAAATTTTATTAATTTTTTATTTTTTAAAAAATTTAATTGTTTATTTTTTTAACTTATATTTAATTTTTAAATATTTACATTTGAATAGAAAAATTTTTATGATTTATATGAATAGTAAAATGTCTAAACAAGAATTAAATATTATATTTTAAAAATATCTCCATTAAATATACTTATTTCATAAAATATAAAACCTAACCCGTTTTTTGTTTTTATTTATAAGAATATAAATGTCAAATTTCTTTTTAAGATTATTTGTAACAAAAATAAAAAAATACTAATTATATTCAGATATACCCAAAGTGTATTTATTTTAGTTAAGAAAGCCCACAATTTATAAATCAATTCAAAAGCTCACATCACTTTTGCAACCCAGAGCGTCTATTTAGTTTGAAAAACCCACAACTTATAAATGTGAGATATTACATGCTTCCTCTTTTGAGAACCTCATGTCCTCATGAGAGTCATTACTTCCTTCCTTAAGAATCTTGTGTTATGATAGTCATTGGGAACTAAATGGAATGAAATCATATAATCAACACATCCATCCCTTCGAGTGAGATATTACATACTTCCATACTTTCCCTTTTGAGGACCTCATCCTCATGAGAGTTGTTACTTCCTCCCTTAAGGATCTCACATCATAGTGATGGTTATTGGAAACTAAACATAATAAAATCATATAATTAACACATTTATATGCTCATCTGATTGGGTCGCGAGTCAACTCTAAAATTAATTGTAACAACTCAAGCTCAATAAATAAGTAAATATATTATCTGTTTTAGATGCACAACCCATCACGATTTTGTTATTCGGATTTATAAACTAAAATGCTTCTATTTATAGATCATAAAGCCCATAACTTATAAACTAATCCAAGAACTCATTTGCTAGCGACGTAAGATATTACAAAAATAAACATACTATTTGAATATTTGTATGGACTTATTCAAACTTAAAAAAGATTCAAATTCATTCGGATTTCAAATAAAAAATACTTTAATAATCTGATTTTAGAAATTAATTTAGCATTGAGGGATAAGAGATTCCTTTTTACACTTAGGAAAATTCCATATCTTCTCATGAATCATATTATACTATTATTCTTGATCCCCACCATTTTCTCGATTATTACTCCTTGTCGGCACTACCGTCATTCGTAAATTACTCGGGAATCTACTCGGTACCAAAGCACAAACTATGATCTTATTTGAAATAACAAAAAAGTTAGACTTTAATGGCATCAGTCCATTTATTAATCTTATTATTATTACCATTATTATTATTATTATTACCATTTTAAGAACAAAAAGAATTTTTACCATTATTACTTGAATTCGTGGGACTGCAGTAAAAGTTTACGCGGGGGACCCACGATATCATGGCAATCTTGAGGTTCTTTTATATTTGAAAAATTTAAAAATGAGATCGAAGTTGCCACTGATCCTGTTGTTTTAAGCTTCAACGCTAAGCTACTGAATATACACTTAAAATTGAAAAATGAGTAGATTATGGAGTGTAGCTGAAGGTTTCATTAAGCCTGGCCTTAAGTATTTAAGAGCCATTATAATTATATTCTATAGGTACTGATCATTGATGGCAACATGTCGCTTTCAATGAATAATCTAATATTGATATTTGTATTTTAAAAAAATGAAATTATCCACCGACCACATAATATTTCAGATTTTTTTTAAAATACATAATTTTTTTTTTTTACCTGAATTATACATGAAGTTATAATTCTTTATATTTTTCCACTTATGTTTGTTGACTGTTAAGATTTCGTTAGTTTTTTTTAACAAAATAACTGTTTTGTCCCCCAAAATTAATGTTATAAGATGAAATTGTAATTTTACATTTGAGGGGCAAAATCGTTATTTTGTTAAAAAAACTAACGGAGTCTTAACGGTCAACAGACGGAAGTGGAAAAATAAAAAAAATTATAACTTCAATGTGTAACTCAGGCAAAAAAAAGAAATTATTTATTTTTAAAAAAGTAAAAAAAAATCATGTGGTTAGTGGATAATTTTCCTTTTCAAAATGAGAATTTTGAATGGTACAAAAAATTACAACGTGATAATTTCTAAATTGAGTCAATCAGCCAAACTTTTCATCAGTTTTTATCATCATATAACACACACAACTAATACAAGGTTTGTTCTATTTGGAGTCATTAAAATTAGATTCTTACATTAATCAAGTCTTTTGAAATATTTACTCCAAAAAAGCTATTACATATGCACCTAATTAGTCTATTTTTTTAATTATTTGAAAGTAAATTTAGTTTAATTTAATCCATATTCAAGTGATAGCATCATAAAGATCTCTACATGTTTGAGAAACTTTATAATTTTTAAGTAATTTTATATATATAAAGTTCTGTTTTAGTATGAATTTTTTTTACGAAAACAGGTTGTTAAGTCTTACCGTTAAACAAAGTCTAATTTTTAACATTATTAAATTATATGATTTTATAATGTATTGAAAATCAACTCTAATAGTATTTAAAAAATTATGGAATCTCAACACTTGAATTAAGTTTGAGATATTAATAGTTGAATTCTAATTATTATATGTCATCTTATTTAATTAATAAAATTAATATTGTATCATCTAATAAATAAAAATCGGGAAACTTAAATAAAATTCAACTGAGATCTCTATCATTACATCTACAAATTTAACTTTTGATTATTTTTTTCTTTAATGATTTGGCCTATGCAGGTTTAATCCTTTAACATTTAATGCAACGATTAATATTTTCAACTTTAACTTCTAAAAGTTTATTTTTATAAACTGTTGCTCTCATTAAAATTTTGATTTCTGGCTTTGCCCACAAATAATTTTTTTTTTTTACTTTTCGGAAAGAAAAACATTTTATGAAGAATAATAATTACGTTGTCATCTATTATCAAGAATTATAACATATTTTTATTTTCAACAAATAGCAAAATAATAATTACCCATGATTTTAAATATTTTACTTTCATGAAGAATAGGCTCGTGATTTGTCTTTTGGCAAAGAAAATTAAGAGCGCGAGTAGTGGGAATATAAAGTAGCGTCGGTGGAAAATTGTAAAATGGGAGGGGAGAATTTTACAGTAAAGAGCCAGCACGACGCACCATGTGCCTTAATGAAAACAAACACCGACTTAATAATATATTTTAAAATAAATTAAAATTAAATGAACGAAAAGATATTATCTGATGCTGACTTTTTTTACTTAAAAAAAGATAGGTGCGACAGTGTGAGGACGCTCCATGGCCGACAGCACGTATCGTGAGTCCCACAACGTATGATATTGTGGACTTTGTTAGTGGGGACCATTTGATCTTGGTCGGTCACGTGACGACGCGTACACTTATGGTTGGTCACTTCACCGTACGCAGTTGCAGATCGAAAACGTGCCGGCCACTGCTTTCAGAGATCCCCATGAAAAGTGCTAATAAATGGAAAGGAAGTGTTAATACTACTGTACGTGAGCAATGATGGCGTACGGTGAGGACTATTGTATTACTCTGATTGCAGTTTGATGGATGTTGCCCTGACTCCTACCAATACGTCGATGCGTAAAGTTGTTAATATGGTGGCCCCCCTCGTAGTCTGGAACACTGATTAAAGGCGCCAAATGATTGTCGGATTTTCAATTTATTTATCCTCAAACTTAGGAAACCAAGCCTCTGGCCCTTCTAAAAGGTGTAATCCGCTAGAACTAACATAACTTTTTTTTTAAAAAAAAAATTATAATAATTAAGATTATATCTAGTGTCAAAGTATTTTACTTTTTAAATTATATTTATAATTAAAAAATTATAATTATGAAATAAAAATTAATAAAAAATAATAAATAAATTTTAATAAAAATAATAAAAAAATTATAAAATTTTCATTATATAAATGTGAAAGTAAGCAAACTTAACTTTGAAATTATGGCGGTTAATATTTATAAAATACTTTAATGACAAATCTCAATTCTAAATAAAATCTAAGTTTTTATATCTGAATTCTTTTAATTAAATCAATTGGCAAAACCCATACACTCATAAAAGCTTTGACTAGATGGATTCAAGTCTCAACAATAATTGAGACTCAATTCTCTTATTAATTAAATCATGTGAGGATAAAATTTATCTCATTAATACGAGTAAAGTAAATATCTTTTTAGTATTATGTTAGAATAAAAATTCAAGTTGTGCAGCACTAGTGTCTATACATTTGTAATTATAAGTATTTTGATATATTGCTCCAATTTTAAAACAATGTGAGGGCAGATATTTGAATTGTATTATACTATACTTAAATTAGTCTTGATAGATTTCTAAATACAAAATTTTGATATATGTCTCCAAATTTGAAACTATATAAGGGTAGAAATTTAAATTGTACTATAAATAGTTAAATTGGGACTAATACCATACTAGGCTTATATCAAATAATCTTGGTAAATTTACAGTTGTAAATATTTATTGCTTGAGAGTAAAAATTTTGATTCTTCTAATTGAACGACCAAAATCCAAAACATTAGTCGTTTTGGACTTGGTTCATATCAAATCACAAATGAAAGCAATTAAAAAGTTAACAAAAGAAATCAGAAAATACTAAATATGTGTTCGGTAGATTATTTTTGAAAATGTAAAATTCATTTTACACTTTTAACAAAAAAATTCAGAAAATAATTTTTTTCTTATTTTTCATGTTTTCCAATACAGCATTAAGTTTCAAAATGAACAATTTGCTTCCACCATCTCACAAAATAATAATAATGTCAACAACAACATTATTATTACTATTATTATTACACCCAAAAAATTCAATTTCCTGACAATAATCTTTTCTTTTTATATATACATTATAATACTATGTTTTCAAGTATTAATTAAATCAAATATGTAGAGTTTATCTTTTTTCTTTAAACAAAAAAAAATAAACAAGATCACCTAATTTATTCTTAAAATTAAAATAATCAAACTAATTAATAATAAAAATAACTATTCATTATTTAATTTTAAGTTTATAAAAATTATTCCAAGAATAATTTTTTGAAATATTCTTATCAAATGTATTTTATTTTTTTTATTTTTAAGATTATTTTTAAAAATAATACCAAAAACATTAGTAACTTTTAAAAATATTATTTTTATTCTATTTTTATTTTATAAAAACAGTATTTACAAAACAATACCTAGTGGGACTAAAAACCTAAAGTTGAAATGAAACCTCACTTCCTAAAGTTTCAAAGACTTCAAATCCGCCGTTATTTCAAACCGTTTACTTTTGCGCATGGCTGTCGGGTTAATCGTTTGGTCCAATTGCGTTTAGCCCGTCGTACATTCAATCACGGGTTCATAGTCAACAGGCCTACAGGTTGTATTCATAGCTAATGGATACACAACACACCCTACAACATTTTAAACTTCCAATTATGCCCTTAAATACTGCGGTGTTTTTAAGATAACCACCAGGCGTTTGTTGAAATTCTTAAGAAGCTAACAATTTTGTTCATTTTATTTAAAATTTTTAAATTTATATTTACAAATTACAAATGGTGTTTGAATTTGGTATTCTTGGAGATTAAAAGATGTGTTTGATAAACAAAAACAGAAAAAGTATCGCATGGAATATTTAGAGAGAGGAAAATGAAATTTCTATTTTTGGTTTAAGACAAAAAGTGGAACATGAAAATTTTATTTTTCCTAAATTCGTTTAAGAAAATAGAGTGCTTTTGAAGTTTTTAGAAAAAAAATACAAACATATCTTTAGATTTTAAATATTAAATATTAAATTTATTTTGTTTTACTCACAATTTGTGATGGTGGTATTTTATTGAAATGTTTGGTTTATCATTTGCATTTGAAATTTTGTCTGTCATTTATTTGAGTTTAGATCGAAAAGAACCAAAAATTTTTGAAATGTTTTTCTCCCAATTCTTTTTTAAATTTGAAACCAAATATAATTGAATTGGACTAACCTGAAATTTTTTATGATGGCATTGGATCGAAATGTTGGATTTATCGTTCCCATTGAACTTTTGTTTCTCATTTATTTGAGTTAGATGGAAAAAAACCCCCAAAAAAAAAAAAAAACTCTCAATTTCTTTCAATCAAATAAAATTGAATTATACCATACTAAAATTTTTCAATCCGATTAAGTATTGATGTTCGTTATCACTTAGTTTATCATTTTTCAATTTTTTTTGTTATCATTCAATTTTATTAGGTTTTCTTAGGGGAGAGCATTTGATTTGGTTTTCCCAAACCAAAATTAAATATGTCTCTTGGTTCAGTTCGGGCAACAATAAATTATTCAAAAAATATGAACCAATCGATTTTTGGCTTGAAAAGAACAAAACCAAGAAATCAATTAGGTTAGTATTAAATAAAAAACTAGCTTGGGAATGCTATAATTTTTTAAATAATTGTTGTTAGCTATGTTGTAAAATAACCAACTATAAAGAGAATCAATTAAATATTTGATAAATTTTATCTTTAAAAATACTATGAATTTTTAAAAGTAATTATTAGTATTTGGTAAATTTTGTTATTAAACTACTGTGAGAAAATAAATAATTAAAATGTATATAATGTACGATAAAATTTATTTACACATGTAAAACATGTATATATAATATTTTTAATTGTGTATTATAATAATTTTAATTAAAAATAAAATTTATACCAAATTGATTTTAATTGTACATCATAATAATTTTAACTAAAAATAAAATTTAGACCATATTGCCATAGAGAACTATTGATGTAATGTAAAATATAAAAAAGAAATAGGATGAATGAAAGGAATGTGTGAATTATAATAAAAAATCATTAAAATATTAATTGTGTTTCCAATTTAAATAAGGATAATTTTGGGTTTAAGCAATAATTATAAGGATATTTATGGAACAACATCAAAAGATAAAATTGATTCTCAAAATCAGAATTTAAAAGTCATTCATTTCTTGCTTCTCAAAATCAGCTGTAAGAGAGGTTGATTTTGACAAAAGTGATTTTTTTTTTTACTAAACACTAAAATTATCTTTTAAATTTTTAAAATCACTTTTAACTAAACACTAAAATTAACTTTTAAATTTTTAAAATCACTTTTAAGCTTTCCAAAAGCAATCCCAAATGGGACCCTAAGAAAATGATTTATTTTTATATTAATTTTTATTTGAAACATAAATGATTAGTAATTACAATTAAATTAAAAAAAAGATCAAATTTTGGCGAAAAGTCTAAAAATTTGGCGAACATAAAAGGAAAAAATGTTAAATTTCTTGAAGAGAATCATATAAATCGTATCAAATTGAATTAAACTTAGGACTTAACTAGAATTATTTGGATCTGATTCCTAAGTTTGGTTCTATTCAATTTTTGGATAAAAACGAACTAAACTGGTTAATGTCCACACCTAATTTTCTTCTTTTTCTTTTTAAGATAGGATTTTTATTAGTCTCATTTAATTTTTTAAAAAGCCTTTGATAGCTTAAGTTTGAGCCCTGCATATACTAGGACTCTTCTACTCTCTCAATTTCATTATTAAATAGTAGTGGTTATCTCCTCTCCTTTACTAATATGGGTGAAATAAATATCTTTCTAAAATTCGTGGGAATAAAAATTTGAATTGTATTATAATAAACTTGATCTATAATGTAATATCTACATATCTAGTGCGTGCAAAATTTTATTCTAGATTTGTTGATTGTTTCAAATATGCATGTGTTATTATTCTTGAACAGCTTGTTGCAATTATGTTGTAGCAGTGGTACATATAAAACAGTTATCTTGTTTATTCAATTTAATCGATGATGTAAATGCAGAAAAAGAATTCTATGTCAGAGCTAGGGGTGGGCATAAACCCACAAACCATGGGTTTAACCAAACCCAAACCAAATAAAATAGTTTGAGTTGGACAAATTATGAAAAAGGGTTAAATTTGGTTTTTTATATAAGAAACCATTTCATAATGGTTTGGGTATGGTTTACTCATGGGTTATGGATAAATTTCGAAAACTCAAAATAATCATGGGTTATGGATAAATTTTGAAAGCTCAAAATAACATGCTAGTAGAAAATAAATTAAATAAAATTTGATAACTCTCCAATTCATCACGCTTTGATATTACTTGGAGTTGTTTGCTTGGTGATTAAATTATGCTTGGAATTAGTTCAAGTGATTTGCTCAATGGGTATTCTTGAAATTAGTGAATTTAATTACTTGGAATTGTTTGCTTGGTGATTAAATTATGTGATATCTATTATTAATTATTTATTATTACGTGTTTCGTGATGATTTTTTTTAATATTAATAGTTTATGAGCTAATCTTATAGCATTTATCAATAAATAGAATATATTATACTATACATTTATTGTGATACAAATTATTTATTCTATAACATAAATACATAATAATATCTTCTTTAAATAGAGCTTATAAGTCATTATGCCATAATTATTTTCACGTTTGACGATGATTGAATCATACTGTCTACTATTTGATTTTTTTTCAATTAATTTTATTTATAGATTGCTAGTTGGAAACTTAAAAACTTAATGATTATGCTTGTAAGAATAAACATGAGACTAAAATTGGGACTGATACATTAAGCAATCATTTGTTGCATTATTGATTCATTTCGTAGTTCTTAAGTCCAAAGATGGTGGAAGTTTTGATATGTTCACAAAATTAGTTACGTTAGAATTTGTGTTGTAATATGGTTAATATTTAAGGATAATTATTGTGAAATCTATTATTTATAATTTTTTATCCACTATATTTTTTCATATTTTAATTTTAATTTAATAATTATTAATAATAATTAATAATTATTATAATTTTGATATAATTGAATTTATTAAAATAAAAAAATATTTTGATTATAAAATTCAAACCAAACCCAAATGGATTGATTTGGGGTGGATTGAAAATATTTGGGTTGGTTTAGATTAGATCTAAATTTTTATAATTTAGTTTAGATTAATTTAAAACTCAACCCAAACCAACTCATGTCCACCCCTAGTAAGAGCAACTTCTTTTCTAAAAAACTGACTTTTCAAACAAGATATAAATATTAACAAACTTAATGAAATTTGACCAAACAAAAGGCCTCTACATGAAATTTGCCCATTAATGCGAGTGCCTCTTCCGCTTTTGGATATCTTCTGCATTAGTTATTTCTATCTTCCTTTTTCGGTTCAGTAGATCCGTTACTATTTCTACAATGAGAACCAAAGGGAGCCACCCAATTTAGGTTCGTTTTCTTTTTCATTACTTATATGTACGAATGCATTAGATCTTCGAAGCTCCGCATTCATTTTCATGTTTATAACTTCACAATGTATGATTTAAAAATATCCATTCTTTCATTCATGTGCTCTTTCTTTGAAGGCATGTTTCTCAACAGGGTTTTGGAAATTTTTTTAATTTAATAATTTTTAACCATGCTAGCTTGCCCTGAAAACTGAAAGTGTAAGTTTCTTTTTAGTTGTTTAAGTTGGTTTTAATATGCTATGAATATAATGCTAAGTCCATTCACTTGTAATTATTTGTGTTATGTATTCTTCGTTTATGTATAAATGTGTAATGTTTGCACTTCATATGCATCTGCGAAAGGTACCAGCTTCGAATTAAGTTTTAGCTGCATCACATTACTGATGTATAGGTTTGCTAACGAAGCTTTACATGATCATAGAGATGATTTATATTGATTAGAGATTCCATTGTAGGTGCCTGGTGCATGTATTGGGTTCTATTATCTGTGATAGCATGTCTTAATTAGTTGTGTGAACAAATGAGCAGTAAAACTTCTGTTCTGTAGTGTTCATGCTGCACATTATGAACCTCTTTCTTGTATTATGTGAACAAATGAGCAGTAAAACTTCAGTTCTGTAGTGTTCATGCTGCACATTATGTACTTTTTTCTTGTATTTAACTAGAGCACTCTCAGTTAATTGTTGCCCTTAATGTCAATTGACCTTTTTTTTGCTTATTTGCATTTGTTTTGATGATTCTGATCTCATTTTTTCTGCATTCAGCTTGAGGCCTCCTGAATGAGTAGATTTTCATTGTACAAAGAAGAGGAATCTTTGCTGAACAATTAAGTTTCGATAAAGTTGATTAGGCATTTGATCTGATTAAGGGTCAGCGTATTTTGTATTGTAAAGTAGACATGAAAGGTGGAAATTATAACAGATTCAGGGGAAGACATCTTTCTGTCACTCTGATGACACTAGTTTTTACAACCATTATACTTTGGGTTAGTGAAAAGAATCCTTCCATTACAAATCTATTGATGGGCCAGGATCAGTTTACATGGCCATCTTCAGGTTCGTGTTCCGAATCCATACATATTATTTATATGCAAATATCAGCATGTCTACCGTCCTTGCTTTTTCCCTCAATCATAAAATGTACTGAAAAAAGTAAATGCTTTCTGATTCAATCTTTTGTTTTTATTTTTATTTATGTTGTTGTTGTGGCTCAGAGTATCACACAGATACTGTAAATAAGTCTTCAGTGTCTATGAGGCCAAAGGGGCATACTGAAGAAAGAAATTTTGAAGAAATCACTGCAGAAGAAACAGAAGAACTAGTACGTAAAGATTTAGGTAATCATCTAACAAATTTTACAACTTCATATGCTGGTGAAAAGAAAGAAAATGATGGGTATAGGAAATTCTCGGCTAGGAAGAAAGGAACTGTTGCTTTCTCAGACAACCGCTACAGTTGTAGCCTGCCAATTTCATGAGCCTTTTTGTATGTGATTGCAGTTTGTTTTTCTTCTTTTATTCGCTTGTGCTGAACTTTTTGTTATGATTCTTTGCTTTATTTCATTATGAGCTCACTTAGTCTCTCAGATAACTATGTAAAAGAGTTTGCCTACATGAGTCTGTATCATTGCTGTCTCTCCATTGTTTGCTTGCTCAGTAAAACTAATGTAATTGGTTAATTGATTTTGCATGTGCGATGACTGGGTTATTCCTAGAAGGATTGCAGCTTTCAATTCAGAAATATTTGTGGAGTCTTGCTTTATCTTTTTACTCCTTGTGTCAGTTCAAGTGTTATGAGTTAAGCCTTCATGACCTTTTGGATAGCATGAAATATGCATCTCTATTGCCTGCTTGGCATCTGTCCATAGGAATAAATATTACAATGATCATTTCCCATGGAAGTATGTGACTTATGCCCTGCATTGTATTTGGTTGATTACCTGGTCCCCAGACATTCTCTTGTCTTGTTTGGAAACTAGTCAAACCAAAAACAATATTTTGTGCTATTTACCATTCTCTTGTGGTGCAAACACTTGCACAATTATGCTTTCAGTCAAACTAAGCACATCCCTGTACTTGTGTATTTGTGTTTGTTAAGGATACCCAAAGGGAGAAAAAAAAAAGGTTCAGGAAATTCTCTTTTCTTCATAGATGCTTTTCTGTTTAGCATCTATTAAATTATTAAGAAGCTTTTATGGACCAAATTTGTGTTATCTAAATGTTCTAAATAATACTACTACAATATCTGATGATTTTTTACTTTTCTCTTTGCAGTTTGTAATTATGCCAAAGGCCATTGGGTTGCAGACAGCAGGCATCCTTTGTATTCTGGGCTTGGATGCAAACAGTGGTTATCAGAAATGTGGGCATGTAGATTGACCCAGCGACCAGATTTTTCTTATGAAGGATATAGGTGGCTGCCAAACAATTGCGAAATGCCGGAGTTTGAGCGATCTGCATTCTTGAGAAGGTTGGCCTCCATTTTCTTTCTTTTTTTTTTTCGTAGTCAGTAGATGCTTTTTCTCCTGCGGCTTCTCTACTCTCTTCTAATTGTCATTACCTGAAATGGCGTAATTACTACTGATTTCTGACCAAAAATCATACATAGACTCATTCTCTCTGAATTTGGAAGTGATCCTATTGTTATGGAAAAGAGTTTTTGATGTTTAGACATATTTGGTTTTCTAAATATTGTGGCATGTTCCAGAATGCAGGACAAAACAATCGCATTTATAGGAGATTCTTTGGGCAGGCAACAATTTCAGTCTTTGATGTGTATGGCCACTGGTGGGGAAATGAGTCCAGAAGTTGAAGATGTTGGGAGGGAATATGGCCTTGTCAAAGCTCGTGGAGCTAAACGACCTGATGGCTGGGCTTTTCGTTTTCCAACTACCAACACTACTATTTTATTTTATTGGTCATCAACTCTCACTGACTTGGTGCCCATTAACAGTACCAACCCCAGGTCTAATGTGGCCATGCATTTGGACTGTCCACCAGCTTTCATGAGAAAATACCTCCATCGGTTTAATGTCTTAGTCCTCAATACAGGACATCATTGGAACAGAGGGAAACTTATAGCTAACCGTTGGGTGATGTATGTGAATGGAAAGCCTAATGAAGATAGCAAACTTGCAAGCATGGGCAGTGCCAAGAATTTTACAGCATACAGCATTTCCAAGTGGCTTGATTCACAACTTCCATCTCTTCCCCGACTTAAAGCATTCTTTAGAACCATCTCTCCAAGGCATTTCCGTAATGGGGACTGGAACACAGGGGGTAGCTGTGATGATACCACTCCTTTGACAGAAGGAAGGGAAGTTTTGCAAGATCAATCAAGTGATGAGGTTGTTGAGGGTGCTGTTAAGGGTACAAGAATAAAGCTCTTGGATATAACTGCTATTTCTGATCTGAGAGATGAGGGTCACATATCCCGTTACAGTGTTAGGGCAAATGGAGGAATAAATGATTGCTTGCATTGGTGCCTACCCGGCATTCCAGACACTTGGAATGAATTGCTTGCCGCAGAAATATAGTGTTGGCATGACAGGTAAGTTGGCAACATTTGTGATTTACCAAATACATGATTCTTTATGGTCAAATTGACCTGTTTTGGATTGTTACAAATCTTATACAAAATTAGAGTTTCTTATTGTTTGTAGAATCCATGGAGCAGCTTGTTCTAGTTTCTGTTATCATAGTTGTTATCAGGAGAGCTCCAAGTGGTGGCAATTGAGTCCTTAAAACAGTTCTACCATGTATGTGTTGTTGTGTGTAATACATATATGTTTTTTTAAGTTGGTAATAATTTAAAAAAGAAAATTTATCTTTCCAATTTTGGCATTTCAAGAATTATTTTTATTGCATTTAGTGGTAGGAGCAGTTTGTTAATGATCCATGTCCACAGTCAATACGAAGTTCAACTCTCAATTTCCCTTCATTTTGTCAACTTTGTCTTTAGCTAAATTGACACAAATATATATGAGTCCAAAACAATGAACTTTTGACACGCACTCAACATTATTGATTTGTTGTTGATACTCACTCTCCCTCTTGCCTTTCGCCTCCTAATTTGTAACACAACCTCCCTTTTAATGACAATGCCTAAAACTGAAGCTGGATCCCTCAAGCAAAAAGCCAGGCCCAGAAGTTAATGCCGGCAGCAGAGAGAGCTAGTTCTTTGGCTTGCTCTTGCAAGAGAATTTATCAAGCTTTGAACTTTCTTATCTTCCCCACCCCCAACACCAACACCCCACCCGAAAAAAAAAAAAACAAAAACAAGTTTAAGATTATTCGTCAAGAATTCGGTTTCATCTTCTCTATTCTTGTTGCGGCAATTCTTCATCAAGATTTTTAATTATTAAGTAACTCTTGATGCTAGATCTTCAAATCTAGACAATTATATTTTATAAAATGTGAATTTGTTCTTAATTATTATAAATAAATTCTTTTATAAAATTTAATACTTAACTGTTTTGATGAGCTTGTGCATGATGAGTGTTATGTAACCTGATGATTGTTATTGTCATGGTATATATATGATCCCTCTAGGGAGTGCAGTTAGTTTCATTCACTATTTCTCAAGAGTCACGTGTAACACGATGTTACCTCTCATTTTGTTTTAGTTATTTATTTTTTTGTGTGATATTGTCTATCGTTTCGCATTAATGGCATGGACAACATAAGTTATTTTAGGGTGTATTTGTTACGATGTATTGTTTTACAGTGTATTAGTTATGTTGTATTATGATGTATTATATTAGGGTGCATTGTATTAACTTATAATGCAATATTATGTTTGGTTTCGTATGAACTATATTATATAAAATAATATTATTTTATGTTAATGTTAAATTTATATTAATATTATTTAGATTTATTAATATTTAAGGGTTTTATCATTAATTTTTGAAACTAAGCATTAAATAATTATTTTTACATATTAATTTTTGCAACGTAAAAATGATTTGATAATATAGTATTATTAAATGATAAATATTGCAATATTATGTAATATTATTTATATTATAATGCAATTTATTTCTATATAGTAGTTATTATAATATAGTAAAATTTAATATTATATTGTAAAAGTATATTACTATATAATTGTACAATATAATATTAATCAAATTGTACGATTCCTGATCAAATTGGTATCAGAGCCAAGGGAGAGTAGTGGTATATGATTTAAAGTTATTTGTGTTTAAAAATTTGATTAAATTATTAAAATTTGATTAATTCAGTAATGGGTTTACCTTCGGGTGCTTAGGTAGCTTCTGGTCATAAGTCCCGTCATTAAGTTAAAAGGGCAATCAAACCAGTTCTTAGCCTAGGATTAATTTACTGTTTTAAAAGAATTTTAAGACATTTAAAAGAATTTTTATTCATGGATTCTTTACTTCATAGAACATCATTTTTCTCTAGCTCTTCCTCCGGGAGGACTAGTGTTTCAAAGAATGTTGTGAATTCTGAGGAATTCATAATTGCAGATTTTGACAAAGCTATTGATTGTTGGGAACTCCCAAAGATTTCTAAAGACAAGATTTATAAAATGAAGGAACTTGATTTTCTAAAGACAGATTATGTTATAAAGACTGAAGAAAGAGACATAACACTTTTAAAGCCTTTTGAAACAATTAACTTATTTACAGATAAATCTTTAAAACAATTAAAAGAAAAAGGTTTTAATTATATTCATATCGGTTTAATCCAAATTGGAATAAAACCTTTAACTAAAGAAGGACTTGATACGTCCATATTAGCAGTCCTCAGGGATGGGAGGTTTATCTCCTTTGATGATTCCTTACTCAGTAGTATTGAATCTAGTCTCTGTAAAGGACCCATTTCATTTGATTGTTATCCAAACATAACAGTCTCTCTTAAAGACAAAAACATTATTAAAAGCATGATTCTTCAAATCAAAACCCATAATTACCACATGATTGAAGGATCAATTCCTGTTGCTTTAATCTATAAAATATCCTACAAAGCCATGCATTCAGCGTTCAATACGCAACACAGATTCCAGTCAAAAAGAGATGAGACTCTTCTCTTGCAGACTGATTTGTCCAAAGCAAATATTGTCATTCCAAAACCCATACAGTGGAAAGATATTCACCTTCCAGAAGAATGGATTCTGGATGGAGCCACTGAACCAGTGATTCCAAAACAACTTGAGCTGTCTGAGAGTTGCAAAATGTGACTCGAAGACTCACGATGGCAGAGTTAAACTATCCTTCAGAAGATCTACTTCCTCCAGATATTCTGATAAGGACTCTGTCTCTGGTCTTCATTCCACGGAAAGAAGATTTTCTAAAGTCCCATCTGTCATTAATCTTCCTTTCCAAACTACAAAAGACCAACCTAGGTTTTCTACTTCAGATATACCTAGTTCTTCAATCCGTTCTGTAGACTATTCAACTAGTGTACCTCACCCTATATACACTAGCCGTCCACAAGAACAAAGCCAAGAAGAAAAAGAACCTTCTCCTCCAACATCCCCCACATTCTCGGCAGTCACCGAAAATGTCATAGGAGTCATTGAAAAGGTTTTTGAACTTGATAAGACCCTTTTGCATAATGATTTCTATTCTGATAATAATAAAGAAAAAAGACTTTGGTTTTTTAAACATTTTTTAAATCAAAGAAAGCAAATTCAAGAATTTTATTATAAATTTGTCAATTTACATAAAGTCCATATTTTATTTTTTGATTGGTTCGAAATGTATGCATTTGACAACAACATTTTGTACCCTTTTAAAGAGTCAAACCCAATCACTGTTAGAAAGAAAATCCCTGAATGGAACCTTTCTGATAGTGACAGAATTATTGAGTCTGAACATCCCCCTCTAAGGAGCTTAACCATAGATCATGGTGAACCTCCAACTCAAATCAAAGCATCTCCTTACAAAATTGCCAAAGCCAATATAGAGTCAAATTTAGATAGTATTATCCAACAGAATAACTTCTGTAATACTAATCTAAATACAATAGGAAAACAATTGACTAGGATTGAGAATCAAATCCAACAGTCAACCATCTCTGCTTTCTCCTATTCAAAGACCCATACCTACAAAACCTGATTCCTTGAAAAAGCTTAAAGAACCTATTTTCAAACCATTCCAGGTTTCGAAACATAGTCAAAAGCTTGTTCAAGATTCCAAATCAGATTTTGCTAAAGCTATTAAAGAACAACTTGACAGAATAGAAGCATCTTCTTCCTCTGCTTCTACTTCTAAAAATCAAATTGCTCCTGATACTCAATCTAAGTCTATTGGAGTATTGGATCAGGATCAATCTTCTATTGCCTCTTCTGACATAGAAGCCTTTAAAGAAGAACCAATTCCAAAAGCCAATAAAATTCATTGGGAATTAGCACTCCCTGCTAGTTCTCATTCTCCTCCTGATCTTGCAATTGATAATAGGCCCAGTGCACTAAACCAATCTCGGTTTAATGCATCTTCTGTCTATGAATGGAACATAGATGGAATGTCTGAGTATAATATACTTGGCCTATTACAACAAATGACCATGGCAGCCAATGCTTATAAAACCCAATCAGGAACTTCTGATAAAGCTATAAGCGAGAAATCCTTATTGCAGGATTTCTGAGTCAACTTAAAGGTTGGTGGGATCATTTCTCACCAAACAAAGAATAAATCGGATATTTTTGAATGCCATTCAAGTAAATGAGGATGGAACTCCCAACCTCGATGAATTTACTAACCCCATTCAAGCGATTCTTTACTTTAATTTTGACCATTTCCCTCCATTTTATCGGAGACCCTTCTCACTTGAGAGATAAAAATGCTGAGTTACTACATAATTTAAGATGTAGGAAACTTAGTGATTTCCCTGCTTATAGAACCACTTTCTTTACCAGAGTTTTCCTAAGGGATGATGCAAACCATTCCACTTGGAAAGAAAAATTTCTTGCCGGTTTACCTACTCTTTTAGGTGAAAAGGTAAGAAACACTATTAAAGCCTTATATGACAACCGTATTCCTTATGATGAACTCACCTATGGTGAACTTGTCAGTTTCATTAATAAGGAAGGCTTAAAGATTTGTCAAGATTTGAAATTACAAAAACGTCTAAAATGGGAGCTTAGAAAGTCTAAGCAAGAATTAGGCAGTTTTTGTAAACAATTCAACTACGACCCTTTTAAAGCCTCCACTTCTAAAGATTGTAATGGTAAGTGCTCTACGAAGCCTTACAGAAAACATTACAAGTCCAAAAGACATAGAAAATTCCTTCCTGAGCCAAAGGAAGCCTACTACAAAAAACCCTCAAGACCTTATAAAAGACATTCAAAATCTTTTCAGAAACCCCATACCTCTCAGAAAAAGGATTTTCAAACAAAACCAAATACCCCTTTAACTACAAAGAAGCTATTTGCCACAGATGTGGAAAGAAAGGACATACTGCAAAGTATTGTAGAATGAGCAAAAAACTTCACGAGCTTGGGCTCGAGGAAGAAATCCTTTCTAAAATAAAGATCTCTTCTTAGAGTCTTCAGTTTCGAGTCCTCCATGACTGGAGATAGTGAACCCCTACAGGTTGATGAGTTAATTGACTCTGACACCTCTTCCTATGAAAGTAGTGATTCTAATTCAGAATCCTATCTAAAGAAAATCAATGTTTTGACTAAAGAACAAGAAACATTTCTAGAATTAGTCAAACACATTTCTGACCCTACCCTTCAAAAAGAGTATTTAGACAAGCTTCTAAAAACTCTTGAGTTGAAGCCTGAGTCTTCTAAAGTCCCTGTTGTCAAGAAAAATGCATATGATCTTACTACAATTTTGGATAAAAGAAAAATCAAGAATTTGAGTCCTTCTATTCAAGATCTTCAAAAAGAAATCAAAGAAATCAAATCGAGATTAAAGAACTTAAAGAAAAACAAAAAGCGATTCGATACAATCCAACTCCTTTTACAAAAACAGTTGGAAGAACTTTCTGATAAAGAATCAGAGTCTGAAGATGGTGATAATCCAAATCTTGAAAACATTGAGTCTTTACCCAATGATTTTCTTTTTGTATTAAAACAAATTACCACAAGAAAATACTTGATTAAAGTCACTCTGGTGTTTTCTAAAGAATTTGAATTTGACACTGTCGCTCTTTTTGACATTTGGTGCGATTTAAAGCGCATTAGAGAAGACATTGTCCTCAGAAAGTTTCATGAGAAGACAAAAGAAAGACTTTCTGCCGCCAATAATTCAAAATTAAAAGTCAATTTTAAAGTTGATGCCTCTGTTTATAATAATGGTTTTGAGTTTAGGACTACCTTTATTTTGACAAATGATATTCATCATGCAGTCATCTTAGGAACTCCTTTCATAAACCTCATTACCCCTTATAAGGTCAATTATGACAGCATATCCTTTAAAGCAAAAGATAAAAAACTTGTTTTCCCTTTCATTGAGAAACCTAAAACAAGAAATTTGAATATTGTAAAAGCTTGTTCTGTTTATAAAAACCAAATCAATGTTTTGCTTAAAACAAAACAAAATGATTTAACCTGTTTAAAGAAAGACTTGAATCTACAAAGAATTGAAAATCAGCTTAACAGTGATTTTCTAAAAAGAAAAATTTCTGGTCTAAAAGCCCTAATTGAAAAGGAAATTTGTGCTGACTTACCTTCGGCCTTTTGGGAAAGAAAACAGCACATGGTTGATTTACCATATGAAAATTCCTTTGATGAAAAACAAATTCCTACAAAAGCCCGACCTATTCAGATGAATATGGAATTAGAACAGCATTGTAGGAATGAGATCAAAGATTTAGAGTCTAAAGGTCTAATTGTGAAATCAAGGTCTCCCTGGTCTTGTGCTGCTTTCTATGTCAATAAAAATTCTGAGATAGAAAGAGGGACACCAAGATTAGTGATCAATTACAAACCCTTGAATAAAGCTTTAAAATGGATTAGGTATCCAATACCTAATAAAAAAGATTTACTCCAAAAACTCCATTCTGCATTCATATTTTCAAAATTTGACATGAAGTCTGGATTTTGGCAAATACAAATTCACCCTAAAGACCATTTACAAATCGCTTTTTATGTTCCATTTGGGACAAGTATATGAATGGACAGTTATGCCTTTTGGTTTAAAGAATGCCCCTTCAGAATTTCAAAGAGTTATGAATGATATTTATAACCCTTATTCTGAATTTTGTATTGTCTACATTGATGACGTATTGATTTTTTCTCAATCAATTGATCAGCATTTCAAACATTTAAAGACTTTTTATTTTGCCACTAGAAAAGCTGGTTTAGCGGTTTCTAGTTCAAAGATTTCTTTATTTCAAACAAAGATCAGGTTCCTAGGTCACTATATTTCCAAAGGAACCATAACTCCCATTGAAAGGTCACTTGCATTTACTGACAAGTTTCCTGATAAAATTTTGGATAAAACCCAACTACAAAGATTTCTTGGAAGTTTAAATTATGTTCTTGATTTTTGTCCTAATATTAATAGAATTGCAAAACCTTTGCATGACCGATTAAAGAAAAAAAAGGTTGATTGCATGGACAGAGGAACATACAAAAATCATAAAACAAATAAAGAGCATTGTTAAAAAATTCCATGTTTATTTTTGGCTAATCCTACTTTACCTAAGGTTGTTGAAACTGATGCATCAGACTTAGGTTATGGAGGTATTCTAAAACAAATTGATAATGGTAAAGAACAAATAGTTCAATATGCATCTGCACATTGGAATGAATGTCAGAAAAATTATTCAACCATTAAAAAAGAAATTTTATCTATAGTTTTATGCATTTCTAAATTCCAAAGTGATCTATTAAATCAAAAATTTTTACTTAGAATTGATTGTAAAGCTGCAAAATATGTTTTAGAAAATGATGTTCAAAACATTGCATCTAAACAAATTTTTGCACGATGGCAAGCAATTTTAAGCATTTTTGATTTTGATATTGAATTTATAAAGGGAGACAGGAATTCTGTTCCAGATTTTCTAACGAGAGAATTTTTGCAAAACAGATAAATGCCGCCCAAAAAGAAACCAGACAAAGGGAAAGGGATCATGAAAGACCCTGTATCCCAACCTAAAGCCTCCACTCCTCCTAAAGAGAAATTGCTATCTTCAGCAATCTCATCCATAAAGCCTATAAAGTCATGGATCGATATGGTTGAAAGCCAAGAGGCCCAAGAAGCCCATTCTAAAGCTGTCCAATCTAAAGCTGTTACTTCTCCGGATCAGGTAAATGAATGGATGAAATCCATTTCTAAATCCCCTGAACTCATGTTCGCATTACAAAGCTTTTCTCAAACTCTTTCTCCTATTCCAGAGAAAGAAGAAAAACAAATTTCTAAAGCTCCTGTTTCTAAAGAGATTACTTCAAGTGGAAGTTCATCTTCCCAGGTTGTGGTTTCCCAACCAAAGAATTCACCAAGGTCGGATTGGTATTTTAAAACCTATCACCAAAACATTTTCACTATTGAAGATGGGTTTTATAATGCCGACCCATTTCAAGCTCTTTCAAAGATTTTCCCTCAGGGCTGGTATTTCAAACCATGGGATTTAACAAAACCCCAGTCCTATTACCATGATATTCTGGAGTTCACTGAGTCTGTTAAATTCAAACACTTCTTTCTTAGTGAAACCCATAAAGAACCAACTCTACCCACGGCCCACGATTCTTAAAGTTATTAGCCCAAACCAATGGGGTGATTCACTCCATAAGTCTAAAGCCTTCCCCCTAAATTTCCATAATAATCCCAACCACTGTCTGTCTTTCTCATACTGGGATTATCAGCAGGCGTGGTATAATACATTCTTTATTCAAAACCCTAAAAAGACCCACTCATGGTTATTTTTCTTCAATTCGAATATAACCATCCAAAGTCTTCCAAACTGGTTTAAACACTGGTGGACCTTCTTTGGGCCTTGCCCAGAAATATTAACTACAAACGCCACCAACTGCTTAGACTATTTTAAAGCCCATTATATTCCTTCTGCCTTAGAAGCAAGATTCTCTCATTTCCTTTGCTTCTGTACAAACTTCTTCTTACCTTGGGTCTGGATGTGGCAACTTAACTACCACACTCAAGACTCTCAATTGATTTTACAAAGGCAATTTAAAGTCAAGTGGTGGAATAAATTTAACGAAAGCACCAAGTTGACCCCTCACCTTGTCCAAGGATGGCTTGCTGCAAAAAGCCACATAAAGCCCAATATTGAGACAGTCAGAGCCCAAAGCACATTCCTCACGCAGAAATCAAAAGCCCAATCCATGTTGGCTGGGGCCAAATCTGAAGAGGAGTATTTCAAGCTTATGAAGCAGCTTCTAGATTCAAGATCAGAGCCGTCTGTTGCAGAATCATCTGATCCTGAAGATGAAGAACCTTTTATCTCTCTCGGTGATGAAAATGAGGATGACTGCTTCAGCATTTTCTCACCAATCAAGCACTAAAGCTGATTTAGTACTAAAGCCTTGTAGATGTTTAAAGTCTTGTAAAAAAAAAAAAAAAAAAAAGAGTAAAAATATTTTACTTTCCTGTATTTTCCCTCGTCTTTTGACGTTCTTTGTCTTTATCCCCCTTCACTCATTATTCTCATCACGAGAAAAAAGCTGAGGGGATAAGATTCTCTTATCTTTATTCAAAGCACTTGTCTCCCGTGATTACCGGCTTTTACAAAGCACACGAGCAGGCGAACTGTAGCACTTTCCACTTATTCTTATCAGCGGAGTCAGAAGAAACCAATCAGTGAGCGAGTTGTAGCAACTCATCGTAGCGAGACTGTTTATTTTCACTATTTGGATTTTGGGTATATAGTTCCCATTCACCTCCAGTTGGGGGATCCATCTAGTTTTTCATTCTAAAGCTTTCTCTCTCTCTCTCTGAAGATTTGGGAATCTGGGATCTGAGAGTAATTTACTCGTCTGAAGATCAATTTCCCTTCTTCAAATTTCTTCTTCTTCTTTCATTTCTGGATTCAAGAATCAGATTCATGTAAGCTTTTAATTATTTTAATTTAAAGTTTATGTGTAATTTATTTAAAGCAAAGTTTGTAATTAATTTTATGCTTTCTGCAATTTAAATTTCTGCATTTTAAATTTTTAAAGCTTTCTTGTATGAACTGCAGACTGATCTATATCAGATCTGCCATAAAACCTGTTACATTCCTCTGAGACATAGAGACCTGATCTCTCTCTCAGTTGTATTTCTCTTCTTCCCCTTCACTCAGAGCACCATTTCTGGGAACCAGATCTGGTACTGTGTATGATTTAGAGCCAACCTTAATGAATGTTTAATTTTGCAAAGCCCTGTGGTTAGGTTTGCTAATAATCCTGACTAAAACTTAAAGACGGTAACTTTGTGGTATATCGGCTGGACACCCGAACGTGCGGACTATTGATCTGTTCTAAGTCAGATCTGGGTCCAATAGGCAGACTCTGTTCTGCGTCGATCTGGTTTAACAACGCCACGTACCTAAAACCAACCTACTAAAATTTACAACAATAAAGTTATTATTTCATCAACCGTAATCACTTCCTCAAAACCAATAACTTTTAAAGTCTGGGATTCATAATCCCTCAAAGTTCACACACTCCACGATTCCTGGTCATATGATTTAAAGTTATTTGTGTTTAAAAATTTGATTAAATTATTAAAATTTGATTAATTCAGTAATGGGTTTACCTTCGGGTGCTTAGGTAGCTTCTGGTCATAAGTCCCGTCATTAAGTTAAAAGGGCAATCAAACCAGTTCTTAGCCTAGGATTAATTTACTGTTTTAAAAGAATTTTAAGACATTTAAAAGAATTTTTATTCATGGATTCTTTACTTCATAGAACATCATCTTTCTCTAGCTCTTCCTCCGGGAGGACTAGTGTTTCAAAGAATGTTGTGAATTCTGAGGAATTCATAATTGCAGATTTTGACAAAGCTATTGATTGTTGGGAACTCCCAAAGATTTCTAAAGACAAGATTTATAAAATGAAGAAACTTGATTTTCTAAAGACAGATTATGTTATAAAGACTGAAGAAAGAGACATAACACTTTCAAAGCCTTTTGAAACAATTAACTTATTTATAGATAAATTTTTAAAACAATTAAAAGAAAAAGGTTTTAATTATATTCATATCGGTTTAATCCAAATTGGAATAAAACCTTTAACTAAAGAAGGACTTGATACGTCCATATTAGCAGTCCTCAGGGATGAGAGGTTTATCTCCTTTGATGATTCCTTACTCAGTAGTATTGAATCTAGTCTCTGTAAAGGACCCATTTCATTTGATTGTTATCCAAACATAACAGTCTCTCTTAAAGACAAAAACATTATTAAAAGCATGATTCTTCATGGTTTTGATTTCTTGGAATTTAAACTTCCAAGACTATTTTAAAGCCCATTATATTCAAAATACTCCTCTTCAGATTTGGCCCCAGCCAACATGGATTGGGCTTTTGATTTCTGCGTGAGGAATGTGCTTTGGGCTCTGACTGTCTCAATATTGGGCTTTATGTGGCTTTTTGCAGCAAGCCATCCTTGGACAAGGTGAGGGGTCAACTTGGTGCTTTCGTTAAATTTATTCCACCACTTGACTTTAAATTGCCTTTGTAAAATCAATTGAGAGTCTTGAGTGTGGTAGTTAAGTTGCCACATCCAGACCCAAGGTAAGAAGAACTTTGTACAGAAGCAAAGGAAAGGAGAGAATCTTGCTTCTGGTTGGGATACAGGGTCTTTCATGATCCCTTTCCCTTTGTCTGGTTTCTTTTTGGGCGGCATTTATCTGTTTTGCAAAAATTCTCTCGTTAGAAAATCTGGAACAGAATTCCTGTCTCCCTTTATAAATTCAATATCAAAATCAAAAATGCTTAAAATTGCTTGCCATCGTGCAAAAATTTGTTTAGATGCAATGTTTTGAACATCATTTTCTAAAACATATTTTGCAGCTTTACAATCAATTCTAAGTAAAAATTTTTGATTTAATAGATCACTTTGGAATTTAGAAATGCATAAAACTATAGATAAAATTTCTTTTTTAATGGTTGAATAATTTTTCTGACATTCATTCCAATGTGCAGATGCATATTGAACTATTTGTTCTTTACCATTATCAATTTGTTTTAGAATACCTCCATAACCTAAGTCTGATGCATCAGTTTCAACAACCTTAGGTAAAGTAGGATTAGCCAAAAATAAACATGGAATTTTTTAACAATGCTCTTTATTTGTTTTATGATTTTTGTATGTTCCTCTGTCCATGCAACTGGTTTTTTCTTTAATCGGTCATGCAAAGGTTTTGCAATTCTATTAATATTAGGACAAAAATCAAGAACATAATTTAAACTTCCAAGAAATCTTTGTAGTTGGGTTTTATCCAAAATTTTATCAGGAAACTTGTCAGTAAATGCAAGTGACCTTTCAATGGGAGTTATGGTTCCTTTGGAAATATAGTGACCTAGGAACCTGATCTTTGTTTGAAATAAAGAAATCTTTGAACTAGAAACCGCTAAACCAGCTTTTCTAGTGGCAAAATAAAAAGTCTTTAAATGTTTGAAATGTTGATCAATTGATTGAGAAAAAATCAATACGTCATCAATGTAGACAATACAAAATTCAGAATAAGGGTTATAAATATCATTCATAACTCTTTGAAATTCTGAAGGGGCATTCTTTAAACCAAAAGGCATAACTGTCCATTCATACTGTCCAAATGGAACAGTAAAAGCAGTTTTGTAACGGTCTTTAGGGTGAATTTGTATTTGCCAAAATCCAGACTTCATGTCAAATTTTGAAAATATGAATGCAGAATGGAGTTTTTGGAGTAAATCTTTTTTATTAGGTATTGGATACCTAATCCATTTTAAAGCTTTATTCAAGGGTTTGTAATTGATCACTAATCTTGGTGTCCCTCTTTCTATCTCAGAATTTTTATTGACATAGAAAGCAGCACAAGACCAGGGAGACCTTGATTTCACAATTAGACCTTTAGACTCTAAATCTTTGATCTCATTCCTACAATGCTGTTCTAATTCCATATTCATCTGAATAGGTCGGGCTTTTGTAGGAATTTGTTTTTCATCAAAGGAATTTTCATATGGTAAATCAACCATGTGCTGTTTTCTTTCCCAAAAGGCCGAAGGTAAGTCAGCACAAATTTCCTTTTCAATTAGGGCTTTTAGACCAGAAATTTTTCTTTTTAGAAAATCACTGTTAAGCTGATTTTCAATTCTTTGTAGATTCAAGTCTTTCTTTAAACAGGTTAAATCATTTTGTTTTGTTTTAAGCAAAACATTGATTTGGTTTTTATAAACAGAACAAGCTTTTACAATATTCAAATTTCTTGTTTTAGGTTTCTCAATGAAAGGGAAAACAAGTTTTTTATCTTTTGCTTTAAAGGATATGCTGTCATAATTGACCTTATAAGGGTAATGAGGTTTATGAAAGGAGTTCTAAGATGATTTGCATGATGAATATCATTTGTCAAAATAAAGGTAGTCCTAAACTCAAAACCATTATTATAAACAGAGGCATCAACTTTAAAATTGACTTTTAATTTTGAATTATTGGCGGCAGAAAGTCTTTCTTTTGTCTTCTCATGAAACTTTCTGGGGACAATGTCTTCTCTAATGCAGTTTAAATCTGCACCAGTGTCAAAAAGAAAGCGGACAAAGTGTCAAATTCAAATTCTTTAGAAAACACCAGAGTGACTTTAATCAAGTATTTTCTTGTGGTAATTTGTTTTAATACAAAAAGAAAATCATTGGGTAAAGACTCAATGTTTTCAAGATTTGGATTATCACCATCTTCAGACTCTGATTCTTTATCAGAAAGTTCTTCCAACTGTTTTTGTAAAAGGAGTTGGATTGTATCAGAATCAGTTTTTTGTTTTTCTTTAAGTTCTTTAATCTCAGATTTGATTTCTTTGATTTCTTTTTGAAGATCTTGAATAGAAGGACTCAAATTCTTGATTTTTCTTTTATCCAAAATTGTAGTAAGATCATATGCATTTTTCTTGACAACAGGGACTTTAGAAGACTCAGGCTTCAACTCAAGAGTTTTTAGAAGCTTGTCTAAATACTCTTTTTGAAGGGTAGGGTCAGAAATGTGTTTGACTAATTCTAGAAATGTTTCTTGTTCTTTAGTCAAAACATTGATTTTCTTTAGATAGGATTCTGAATTAGAATCACTACTTTCATAGGAAGAGGTGTCAGAGTCAATTAACTCATCAACCTGTAGGGGTTCACTATCTCCAGTCATGGAGGACTCAGAACCAGAAGACTCTACAAGAAGAGATGCTATTTTAGAAAGGATTTCTTCCTCGAGCCCAAGCTCGTGAAGTTTTTTGCTCATTCTACAATACTTTGCAGTATGTCCTTTCTTTCCACATCTGTGGCAAATAGCTTCTTTGTAGTTAAAAGGGGTCTTTGGTTTTGTTTGAAAATCCTTTTTCTGAGAGGTATGGGGTTTCTGAAAAGATTTTGAATGTCTTTTATAAGGTCTTGAGGGTTTTTTGTAGTAGGCTTCCTTTGGCTCAGGAAGGAATTTTCTATGTCTTTTGGACTTGTAATGTTTTCTGTAAGGCTTCGTAGAGCACTTACCATTACAATCTTTAGAAGTGGAGGCTTTAAAAGGGTCGTAGTTGAATTGTTTACAAAAGCGCCTAAGTTCGCTTAGACTTTCTAAGCTCCCATTTTAGACGTTTTTGTAATTTCAAATCTTGACAAATCTTTAAGCCTTCCTTATTAATGAATCGACAAGTTCACATAGGTGAGTTCATCATAAGGAATACGGTTGTCATATAAGGCTTTAATAGTGTTTTTACCTTTTCACCTAAAAAAAGAGTAGGTAAACCGGCAAGAAATTTTTCTTTCCAAGTGGAATGGTTTGCATCATCCCTTAGGAAAACTCTGGTAAAGAAAGTGGTTCTATAAGCAGGGAAATCACTAAGTTTCCTACATCTTAAATTATGTAGTAACTCAGCATTTTTATCTCTCAAGTGAGAAGGGTCTCCGATAAAATGGAGGGAAATGGTCAAAATTAAAGTAGCAACTGCATCTTGAATGGGGTTAGTAAATTCATCGAGGTTGGGAGTTCCATCCTCATTTACTTGAATGGCATTCAAAATATCGATTATTCTTTGTTTTGGTGAAATGATCCCACCAACCTTTAAGTTGACAGTAAATCCCGCAATAAGGATTTTCGCTTTATAGCTTTATCGAAGTTCGATTGGGTTTTATAAGCATTACGCCATGGTCATTTGTTGTAATAGGCCAAGTATATTATACTCAGACATTCCATCTATGTTCCATTCATAGACAGAAGATGCATTAAACCGAGATTGGTTTAGTGCACTGGGCCTATTATCAATTGCAAGATCAGGAGGAGAATGAGAACTAGCAGGGAGTGCTAATTCCCAATGAATTTTATTGGCTTTTGGAATTGGTTCTTCTTTAAAGGCTTCTATGTCAGAAGAGGCAATAGAAGATTGATCCTGATCCAATACTCCAATAGACTTAGATTGAGTATCAGGAGCAATTTGATTTTTAGAAGTAGAAGCAGAGGAAGAAGATGCTTCTATTCTGTCAAGTTGTTCTTTAATAGCTTTAGCAAAATCTGATTTGGAATCTTGAACAAGCTTTTGACTATGTTTCGAAACCTGGAATGGTTTGAAAATAGGTTCTTTAAGCTTTTTCAAGGAATCAGGTTTTGTAGGTATGGGTCTTTGAATAGGAGAAACAGAGATGGTTGACTGTTGGATTTGATTCTCAATCCTAGTCAATTGTTTTCCTATTGTATTTAGATTAGTATTACAGAAGTTATTCTGTTGGATAATACTATCTAAATTTGACTCTATATTGGCTTTGGCAATTTTGTAAGGAGATGCTTTGATTTGAGTTGGAGGTTCACCATGATCTATGGTTAAGCTCCTTAGAGGGGGATGTTCAGACTCAATAATTCTGTCACTATCAGAAAGGTTCCATTCAGGGATTTTCTTTCTAACAGTGATTGGGTTTGACTCTTTAAAAGGGTACAAAATGTTGTTGTCAAATGCATACATTTCGAACCAATCAAAAAATAAAATATGGACTTTATGTAAATTGACAAATTTATAATAAAATTCTTGAATTTGCTTTCTTTGATTTAAAAAATGTTTAAAAAACCAAAGTCTTTTTTCTTTATTATTATCAGAATAGAAATCATTATGCAAAAGGGTCTTATCAAGTTCAAAAACCTTTTCAATGACTCCTATGACATTTTCGGTGACTGCCGAGAATGTGGGGGATGTTGGAGGAGAAGGTTCTTTTTCTTCTTGGCTTTGTTCTTGTGGACGGCTAGTGTATATAGGGTGAGGTACACTAGTTGAATAGTCTACAGAACGGATTGAAGAACTAGGTATATCTGAAGTAGAAAACCTAGGTTGGTCTTTTGTAGTTTGGAAAGGAAGATTAATGACAGATGGGACTTTAGAAAATCTTCTTTCCGTGGAATGAAGACCAGAGACAGAGTCCTTATCAGAATATCTGGAGGAAGTAGATCTTCTGAAGGATAGTTTAACTCTGCCATCAGAGTACTGAGTCACATTTTGCAACTCTGTATTAGGCTCAAGTTGTTTTGGAATCACTGGTTCAGTGGCTCCATCCAGAATCCATTCTTCTGGAAGGTGAATATCTTTCCACTGTATGGGTTTTGGAATGACAATATTTGCTTTGGACAAATCAGTCTGCAAGAGAAGAGTCTCATCTCTTTTTGACTGGAATCTGTGTTGCGTATTGAACGCTGAATGCATGGCTTTGTAGGATATTTTATAGATTAAAGCAACAGGAATTGATCCTTCAATCATGTGGTAATTATGGGTTTTGATTTGAAGAATCATGCTTTTAATAATGTTTTTGTCTTTAAGAGAGACTGTTATGTTTGGATAACAATCAAATGAAATGGGTCCTTTACAGAGACTAGATTCAATACTACTGAGTAAGGAATCATCAAAGGAGATAAACCTCCCATCCCTGAGGACTGCTAATATGGACGTATCAAGTCCTTCTTTAGTTAAAGGTTTTATTCCAATTTGGATTAAACCGATATGAATATAATTAAAACCTTTTTCTTTTAATTGTTTTAAAGATTTATCTGTAAATAAGTTAATTGTTTCAAAAGGCTTTGAAAGTGTTATGTCTCTTTCTTCAGTCTTTATAACATAATCTGTCTTTAGAAAATCAAGTTTCTTCATTTTATAAATCTTGTCTTTAGAAATCTTTGGGAGTTCCCAACAATCAATAGCTTTGTCAAAATCTGCAATTATGAATTCCTCAGAATTCACAACATTCTTTGAAACACTAGTCCTCCCGGAGGAAGAGCTAGAGAAAGATGATGTTCTATGAAGTAAAGAATCCATGAATAAAAATTCTTTTAAATGTCTTAAAATTCTTTTAAAACAGTAAATTAATCCTAGGCTAAGAACTGGTTTGATTGCCCTTTTAACTTAATGACGGGACTTATGACCAGAAGCTACCTAAGCACCCGAAGGTAAACCCATTACTGAATTAATCAAATTTTAATAATTTAATCAAATTTTTAAACACAAATAACTTTAAATCATATACCACTACTCTCCCTTGGCTCTGATACCAATTTGACCAGGAATTTTCATATAATTGTACAATATAAAATTTAATATTATATTGTAAAAGTATAATACTATATAATTGTACAATATAATATTAAATTATAAATTTATTTTTATTTATTAATATCAAATAATTTTTTAATTTAATTTTTTTAAAATTTAGTGTTTTAGTAAATAATAATGATTAAAGAAAATTAAAATACTTTTATGTAGCTAAAATAAAATAATTAGAATGATTTTATGTAACGAAAGTAAAATAGTGTATCATCATTTATTTATTAAATATTTGGGTACTATCTTATATTATTATTTACATTAAATTTTTTGTTTAAATATAAGTATAAATTAATATTTAATGAATTTAGATTTATTAGAATTTATTGAATAATAAAATTTAATATTTAAAATATAAAAATGTTCTAACACAATACAGCCTTAAACACTATCCTCTGTGGATTTATTTTATAAACCTTCTATTATATTAGCCACCTTTTTAATGCAGTGCCATGCAACGCAATCAGAAATTGCAACGAGATATACATTAATATATGAACAATATTTAATGCCAAATGCACCCTTAAAGAAATACCCAAGAATAACTAAAGAAAAAAATTGCCATTGTAGCCTAACGATGAAGGCATTAATTTGAAAATTTTTATTAGTGAAAGCAGATTTCCAAACTATGTCATGTAGATCTCCAAAAACCTAGTAGACTTCATATTGTAACATATTCGCAAAAAAAGAAAATATCCAAGAATTTGTTTTAGTATCCTACATCTTTATCTTGTTTTGACACTCATGTAACCTAAATTTAATCATTAAAAGGCCTTTGGCACTTAGAGTTTTTAAGATCAGTCTTTTATAATTCAGTTTCATGAGAATTATTGTGTAGTCGAGATCTCAAGAAAGTCAAAAAGATCACAACTAAGTGGAGCTTATTAAGTTATAATTGGCTGTAACCTACAGCGCTTACAAAAATCATGTGAACTCCATCAATGTCTTACTGTTATGTATATTTTTATGAGAGCTATAAGTTATAACTGGCTGTAACTTAGTATTTGCCCAATTAAGTACCTAGTATATACATAGATATATATATTTTCTAATTTAGGAAAATCATGGATTACAGCCGTTTTTAATTTGGTCTTTGACTGTAGAGCACGTACAGCATGAAAGTTGCAATATAGCATTTGACAGAAACGCTGCATCAAGCCTTGGCACGGACAAAGTAGTCCCTGGCATCACGTAATTTTGATACAACTTCTGTCATCTCGATTCGTTGAGTTGGGGATTCCGTTGAACGGAGAACTCCAATTCTCACTAAAGCAACCAAGCACTCCTCGATCTTCGCTCTTCCATTCTCTCGAGTCCCTGAGTTTCCTGTCCTCACTTCCAATGAAAGCGAAGGTTCAACTATTTCCATCACTCCCTCTGGCAAAGCCATTTTGGAAAATTCATGAAGAGTCAGGCCGTCGTTGAACATGTCATCTGTAGGTCGCCTTCTTGTGAACATCTCCAGCAATAGAATTCCGAAGCTGTACACATCTCCTGGCATCGACACTGCGCTGCCTGTACCATACTCTGGAAAAAATGTTGATGCATTAACGTGGTAGTAGCCTTATATGTGATTGCTAATTAATGTTGTAGTACATGAAATACTTCTATTCTGTGTAGTATCAAAGGAGAAGGAATTACCTGGAGCTACATAGCCAACCGTTGCTGTTATCCCAGTTGAGCTTGATTCAGTCTGTGGAGCACTACCAAGTGGTTGATCAGAAAGCATTCTTGCTAGCCCAAAGTCACCCACATGCGCGACCATATCTTGATCAAGCAAAACATTGCTTGGCTTTAGATCGCCATGAACAATTGGTGGTTGGCTGTGGTGATGAAGATATTCAATTACAAAAGCCATGTCAATGGCTATATTTAGTCTTTGAATCAAACTTAATGTGCACATTCTGGGCTGGTCATTGGTCCGGTGCAACCACTCCTCTAAACTTCCGCTTTCCATGTACTCATAGACAAGAGCCTTATAGTCATCCCCTTTATAATCAATTCTTGAGCAGATTGTGATGATTTTGATGAGATTCCGATGGCGAATACTCCTTAATGCCGTTGCATTCAGCCACAAAACTTTTAGAGGCTCCTTTCTGCTTGAGATTAATCACCTTCACTGCAACTATCATTTCATTTTCACCAAAAATTCCTTTATACACAAAGCCAAAGCTTCCCTGGCCAATCAAGTTTGACGATGAAAAATCATTCGTTGCCTTACTCAACTGAGCATAAGAAACCATTGGATATTGTTGTTCCATTGACAATTTATTGGAAGATTTTTGTGCAGATCTCCTTCTTCGACCATAAACAATAATAAAACACACAACTAAGATCAAACATAACACAGTCACTAGAATCACCACTTTGATCAGGGTACTGAATTTTGATTTTCTCAATCCTGTGGAAGGACATGGTGGTAAATGCAATTCATCTAAACCCCCTCAAAGATTCTCATTCCCAACAAGTGAAATTCCTTTTGTACTATTGAAAATGCCTTCTATTGGTACCTTGCCCTCAAAGTGATTGTATGACAGGTTTAAGAATGACAAAAAGGAAAGATTCTCAAGATATTGTGGAATATGACCTGATAAATTATTGCGAGAGAGATCAAGTTCTGTAATGCTTTTCAAGGAACTCAGAGTGGATGGAATACTTCCAGTAAAAGAATTGCCCTGCATACTAAAATATTCTAAGCTCGTATTGTTGAATTTTTTAATCCAGCATTATTGGATCTTTAATCCAGTATTGGGCTTATATGTGAATAATTATGTGTTGCAGACTGTCATATAAGGTTAAGCCTAATTAAAAGTGATCTGTTAAGGTTTATAGTATTATGGGCTTTAATGTATTTAATAGGATGTGAGCTATTAATGTGTAGAGACCCAATAGTATTCTAATTCTATTATGGGCAGAATTAGGAATACCAGTGATAGTAGGAAACTGTTGTCTATATAAGTGGTCATGGTCCCCAGGTCACACGTGGTAAGAAATCTTTCCATCTTTTTTGATATCCCATCTTCAGAGAGAAAGCGCAGAGAGAACTAAAGGACTCTCTAGGAGAACATGTAGATCTGGAGGGTCAACCACAAAACTCTAGAGAGGAATTAAGCATTATGGATTCATGTACGCTTCCGCATAATTTATTATTGATTCTTAGTGATATGACATGAATATTCCTAAGTGATAGTTTTCACTAAAGGTTTTATTATCCCAACAAGTGATATCAGAGCCTATTCATGTTGAATCATTGAGAATCAAATTTATTTTTTATGAATGATTAAATCTTTGGTACTCTCAATATTAATAATGATAGAATTATTAAAATTATTGAGTTTGAGAACAAATTAAGGATTAAGTATTTTTTGGTGTTCTTAAATTTAATAATTCTTGAATCAAATTTATTGTTGACTCTTGTTAAAGTAAAATAAATTCAGAATTTTAGGAACTTTTTTTTTTTGGGGAAAATCAAATTAAAAAAAAAAGTGGCGGCATGATGTTGCCGCAAAAAAAGAATAAAAGGTGCTAGGGTTTCATGGCTTATAATATTAAGGTTTCTACGGTTTTTAAAATTTTCTTCTTTGGATAATTATTAAAGGGCTTTTCATTTAAGTCTTAAATTTAATTGGACTTATGAAACTTAATTTTGGGCCTAGTATGTTGGGCTTGATGGATTAAAATTAAGTTTAGTTTATATTTAGCCCATTAAAGTAAAAAAAAAAAGAAAAAAAAAGGGTTGGTTTAATTTTGTGGGCTGGTTCAGGATCCGGTTCGGGTCACCCGAATCGTCCAGCCCTGAACCGGTCAATGGTTGACAGTCAACATTGACCATTGACTTTGATTGTTGAACGGAGTTTGATAAAAAAAAAATTTTTTTGGGTTATTTTTGGGAAATTTTTAAATTCAAATATTGGTTGGTTTATAAGTATTTTGAGATGAATTAATTGAAGCAATATGTCACCAAAGTGACCTCTTTTGTGAAAATTAATTTATTTTATAATATAAACGGTTTTGTACATGTAATTTCTGTAAATATTGATCGGCCCAAAGGAAGATTCATATTTAATAGAATTATATTTGTACTTGTGGTAATAAACATGTGATGATTATTCGGTTTTACATGTGAACAATAAATCGGCCCAAAGGAAGATTCATTGTTTGACATGTTCTTATTATCAGTGTTTGATTACTACACCAAGATATTATTTACAAGTTAATATTTTGTCCAAAGATAGAATATTAATGGAGTGCTCGGTATCTTGAGATGGGGTTTACCTCTATTTGAATTTATTTTTGTTTTAAGACTAATATGAGCTTGTTCTGCTTGTTTGTTGTTTTGGATTCAGTTATGTCAGCTGCTAATATTACTGCCAACATCAATTCAATTCCTATGCTAAATGACTTTAACTTCAAATCATGGCACAAGAATCTTTTAATAGTTCTTGCAGTCATGGATCTTGATCTTGCGTTAAGGGTTGATTCTCCCCCACCTCTTACAGATGATAGTACCCTTGATGACAAAAAGGGAAATGGAAAGGTGGGAGAGATCAAATCGCATGTGTATCATGATCATGAAGAAGGCCATTCCAGAAGCATTCAGGGGCTCAATGATTGAGAAAGCAAATACAGCTAAGAAGTTTCTTGCACAGATTGAACAAAGGTTTGTCAAGAACAAAAAGGCTGAAATTGGTACACACTTGACAAGCCTAATTTCAATAAAGTATACGGGTAAAGGCAATATTAGGGAGTATATCATAGAGATGTCTCATCTTGCTTCTAAGCTAAGAGCATTTAAGCTTGAACTCTCTGAGGACTTGCTAGTGCATTTGATTTTAATATCCTTACCAACACAGTTTAACCAGTTTATGGTGAGCTATAATTGTCAGAAAAAGACTTGGTCTCTGAATGAGCTCATATCACACTATGTTTAGGAAGAGGATAGGTTGAAGAAAGATAAGACGGAAAGTGCTCATTTTGCCTCTACCTCTAAGGGCAAGAATAAAGGCAAGAAAAGAAAGAAAGATAAGAAAGCTGCAGATACAGCACCTCAAAAGAAACAACAAAAGAAACTAAATGATTTAGAAGGTACTGGTTGTTTCTTTTGTGGGGTTGAGAGGCATAAGAAGCAGCACTGCACTAATTATCACGCATGGTGTGCTAAGAAAGGTATGCTTCTTAGTTTGGTTTGTTATGAGGTTAACTTAACTTCGATACCTAGACACACATGGTGGATAGATTCTGGTGCAACCACTCACATCAGTGTGTCTATACAGGGTTGCCTAAGTTACCGAAAACCCAGTGATTGTGAAAGATGCATCTATGTGGGCGATGACAAGACAATTGAAATTGAAGCAATTGGAAAATTTAGATTATTGTTAAAGACTGGATTTTATTTGGATCTTGATGAAACTTTTGTTGTTCCGTCTTTTAGGCGGAATTTGATTTCTATTTCCGTTTTGGACAAATTTGGTTATTCTTGTTCATTTGAAAATGAAAAATTTAATTTGTTTCATGATTCAAAACTAGTTGGTTCTGGTTCTTTGATAGGCGATGATAATCTTTATATGCTTGATACAATTGCTTCATTTAATGAATCCCTGCAATTAAGTACATAAGGTTTAAAGAGAAAGTTAACCAATGAGAATTCAGCTATGTTATGGCATAGGAGATTGGGTTATATCTCTAAACGGAAAATAGAGAAACTTGTGTCAGACGTAATTCTCGACCCCTTAGATTTCATAGATTTTGACATCTGTGTTAATTGTATTAAGGGGAAACAAACCAATAAAAGGAGATTTGAAGCCAATAGGAGTTTGTATGTCTTAGAATTCATACATACAGACATTTGTGGGCCCTTCCTTGCACCTGCTTGGAACAGTCAACAATATTTTATGACGTTTATAGATGATTTTTCTAGATATGACTATATATATCTCCTCCATAAAAAGGCACAATTCTTGGATATGTTCAAAAACTTTAAGGCTGAAATTGAGAACCAACTTGGCAAAATAATCAAAAACGTCAGATCTGACCATGGTGGTGAATGCTATGGTAGATATGATGGTTCATGTGAACAACGTCCAGGAGCATTTGCGAAATTCCTAGAGGAATGCGGTATCATCCTACAATATACTATGCCGGGTTTACTTACTATGAATGATGTTGCTGAAAGACGAAATAGGACGCTTAAGGATATGGTGAGGAGTATGATTTCTTATTCTACCTTACCAGAATCACTCTGGGGAGAAGCACTTAAGACTGCAGCGTATATCCTTAATAGGATTCCAACTAAAACGACTGCCAAAACCCCTTATGAGCTTTGGACAGATAAAAAGCCTAGTCTCAAGCACTTACATGTTTAGGGATGTCCAGCTGAGGCAAGGCCTTATAGGCCTAATGAGAAGAAACTGGACCCAAGAACGGTAAGTTGTTATTTTATTGGATACTCAAAACGATCTAGGGGATACAAGTTTTATGATCCCACGACTAAGTCGATTTTTGAGTCAGGAAATGCTCGGTTCTTTGAGGATGTCGAGTTTGTGGGGAAAGATATAATTAGAGACTTTGTCTTTGAAGAGGAATATGTTGATATTCCTATAGGTGTTATTGACATTGATTAGGGTCTCATTCCTGATTTTGTTTAAGACACAACAAATCAAGACAATATTGGAGAACCCCCTATAGAAGAATTTGTTCCAGAAAAACAAACTCTACCATCTCAAGAACTTATGCCATTAAAGAGATCCACTAGAGAAAGGAGAAATGCATTGCCGGATGACTATATTATATTTCTCCAAGAACATGAGGTAGACATCAGAGTGATAGAAGATGATCCAATCATTTCCCGTCAAGCTATGGAAAGTTTTAACTCTCAAAAGTGGATTGATGCCATGAATGAGGAGATGAAGTCTATGAAGGACAATGATGTATGGGATCTTGTACCCATTGCCACAAGGTGCGAAACCTATTAGTTGCAAATAGATATTTAAGACCAAAAGGGATTCGAAAGGCAATGTGGAGAGGTATAAGGCGCGTCTTGTCGCAAAAGGCTTTATGCAGAAAGAAGGTATCGACTATAAAGAGACTTTCTCTCCGGTTTCTTTGAAAGACTCTTTCAGGATTATAATGGCATTAGTGGTGCATTTCGATCTTAAGTTACATCAGATGGATGTAAAGACGACATTTCTCAATGGCAACATTGATGAGACGATCTATATGGTGCAGTTAGAAAATTTTGTGTCCAGAGACCCAAAGAATATGGTTTGCAAACTTAAGAAATTCATCTATGGGCTCAAGCAAGCATCTCGATAATGGTATTTCAAGTTTCATCAAGTGATCATCTCATTTGGTTTCGAGATGAATTTGGTCGATGATTATATATACCATAAGTTTTGTAGGAGTAAGTATATTTTTCTGATTTTATATGTCGATGACATTTTGCTTGCTAGTAGCGATATAGGCTTATTGCACGACACCAAGAGATTTCTAACTAAGAATTTTGAGATGAAAGATCTTGGTGATGTCTCTTTTGTATTAGGCATACAGATACACCGAGATCTCTCTCAAGGTATTCTGGGATTGTCACAAAAGAGCTATATCGAAATAGTTCTTAAGAGATATGATATGTAAGATTGTAAACCAGGTGATACCCCTGTGGCTAAAGGAGACAAGTTTAGTCTCAATCAATGCCCTAGGAATGACTTTGAAAAGAAGAAAATGTAGAAGATTCCTTATGCGTCAGCAGTAGGAAGTCTGATGTATGCTCAGGTTTGTACGCGATCGGATATAGCGTATGTTACTGGGATGTTGGGTAGATATTTAAGTAATCCAGGAGTAGACCATTGGAAAGCAGCCAAACAGGTCTTACGATATTTGCAAAGAACAAAAGACTAAATGCTCACATATTGGAGGTTGGATGAGCTTAAGATCGTTAGGTATACTGACTCTGATTTTGCTGGATACCAAAATAGTATGAAATCTACTTCGAGTTACATCTATCTGCTAGCAGGAGGTGCGGTTTCTTGGAAGAGTGCTAAACAGTCTCTTATAGCCTTTTCCACGATGGCAGCAGAGTTCATAGCATGTTATGAGGCATCCAATCATGGGATATGGCTACGAAATTTTATCACGGGGCTGCGTATAGTAGATGGTGTTGATAGACCACTCAGTTATTTTGTGACAACAAGTCAGCAGTGCTGTATTCCAATAACAACAAGAGCTCGACGAAGTCGAAGTATATAGACATCAAGTTCCTAGTTGTTAAAGAAAGAGTTCAGAGTGGACAGTTGTCTATAGAGCACCTTGGCACAAACTTCATGATTGCGGATCCGCTTACTAAGGGACTGCCACCCAAGATGTTCCATGAGCACACTGTCGTATGAGTGTTATGTTATTTAAGGATATTTAGTTTTAGTAGGAGTTTGTGATTTTAGATGCTCCTATAATATAGACATTCTCAGTTATTTCAGTTTTTTTTGGATATTTAAGATTATTTTCTGCAGAAATAATGTTTTGGTTTGTTTATACTCTGATTTTAATATGTTTTGATCTCAATAAGGTTTAAGGTGGACTAGTTGGAAATAGGCATGTAAAGATTACCTTGCATGAAATTTTCATGCTACATATCTATATCATGATCCATGTCATTCAGTTATATTGGCATAATGACCATTGAGGGTTAAGTTACGATAGATGTAACGAAGGTCGCTTTGATCCTATGTTGGTATAATTGATGGACCGGATTGGTTATAGATACATTTCCGTAATGACAGTAAGGTTGAGCTCATATGGTTATTTTTTGCAAAACATAATTATGAGGTTACACATATAGCCTAAGTGGGAGATTGTCGGATTTTTTAATCCAGAATTGTTGGATCTTTAATCCAACATTGGGCTTATATGTAAATAATTATGTATTGCAAACTGTCATATAAGGTTAAGCCCAATTAAAAGTGATCTGTTAAGGTTTATGGTATTATGAGTTTTAATGTATTTAATAGGATGTGAGTTTTTAATGTGTAGAGACCCAATAGTATTCTAATTCTATGATGGGCAGAATTAGGAATACCAGTGATAGCAGGAAACTGTTGTCTATATAAGTGGTCATGGTCCCTAGGTCACACGTGGTAAGAAATCTTTCCATTCTTTCTGATATTCCATCTTCAGAGAGAAAGCGCAGAGAGAACTAAAAGAATCTCTAGAAGAACTTGTAGATCTGGAGGGTCAACTACAAAACTCTAGAGAGGAATTAAGCATTATGGATTTAAGTACGCTTCCGCATAATTTATTATTGATTCTTAGTGATATGACATGAATATTCTTGGGTTATAAGTGATAGTTTTCACTAAAGGTTTTATTATCCCAACACGTACAACCACCTAGAGTATTTGGAATCTCACCAGAGAACATGTTACTAGAAATATCCAATGAAACGAGATGCTTTATTTTGCCTACTTCTGTAGGAAAATGGCCGCTGAGAAGATTATCAGGCAGGTCTAGTAAAACTGAAAGGGTTGTGATGCGGAGTAGTTGTCGAGGCAGAGTACCACTGAGCTTATTTTTGCGGGTAGTGAACAACATCAAATTCTGACAATTGCCAAGGGAAGGGGGTATATTGCCTTGCAAGTTATTGACTTCGAGTAAAAGTTGAGACAACAGTGTTAGATTACCTAGAGAGGAGGGAATGGTCCCGTGTAAAAAGTTTTCATGCAGGAATAGCATTTGTATGCTTTTTAGCTCACCAATTGCACGAGGTATGGTGCCAGCCAATTGGTTAAACTCCACACCAACTGCATTTAGATTCACAAGATTTGTTATCCCATCGGGAATGGTGCCCGATATTTGGTTGTTTCCAATGGCAATTCCAGTCGTTGTTGTTGAGAGGTTGGCTAAAGAAAACGGTAGCACTCCAAATTGATTTGAGTCTAAATCAAGCACTTCCAATTTGGTACAGTTTGTTAGAAGAGTTACAAAATCAAGATCATTTGCTGTCCCAGTTCCCAAGTTATTTTTCCCCAAATTTAGCCATGATAGATTCTGAAGTCTGCTAAAATTAATTGACACTTTCCCACTGAAAAGATTTCTATTAATGTCAAGTTTCTGAAGATTTGTAGCGTTGGACAATGAATCTTGGAGTGAACCAGTAAGATTGTTTCCACTGATGATAAAAAATCTCAGGTTTGGAAGATTGGCTCCAATATCATGGGGTAAACTTCCATGGAATCTGTTTCTATTTATAAAAATATATTCAAGGGAAGAGATGTTATAAATAGGAGGAAACATACCAGAGAATTGATTACGACCTACATTGAAACTGATCAAGTTTCTTACATGGCTTATGGTGCTTGGCACTCTCCTACCCAATCTATTCCCTCTAACATCAATTTTCTGGAGAGCTGAAAGATTCCCAATAGAAGCTGGAAGCTGGAAGCTGTCCTGTTAGATGATTTTCAGCAATATTTAGTATCTGAAGCTTCAACAAGTTGCCGATCTCTGATGGGATTTCTCCCTCAAGCTTGTTGTTAGAGGCTTCAAACTTCATGAGGTTAGAGCAACGGGACAAATTGGTTGGTATTTTGCCCGAAAAATAATTATTGGTCAGTGTTAGATTTTGAAGCCTGAACAAATTACCAACTTCTTGAGGAATTTCGCCACGGAAGCTGCTGTTTGAGAGATTGATGGACCTGAGGAAGCTGAGATTCCCAACAAAAGGAGATAAAACTCCTCCTATGCTTTGGTTTCTTAGATCCAACCCGGTTACCCGTTGATGCCGATGACTACAAGTCACGCCTGCCCATTGGCATAAGTTTATAGAATTGTTCCATGAACTTGCAACTCCAAGTGGATCCTGAAGCTGCGACTTTATCGCAAGCAATGAGAGACGATCTGCCGCGTTTGCATGAGCAAAAAGGCTATGAGAATTAAGCAACAAGCTAAAGCAACATATTATTAGAGTGGCAAGGCAGATATTGGAAATGGAATTTGGCATGTTTTGAGTTTCAAGGCCAGGGAAAAGGTAAGAGTAATGCAGTTTGTGGATGATCGCTTCGAGTTCATGTGAAGGCCATTTTAATGCAAAAAGATGGGTATGCAACTATGCATATGGATAAGAGAATATTTTTTCTTATTTGATTGGTCTAAATTACCACAATTGATAACAGTTTGTGGTGTCGTTTGTCCCGTTTATTAATTGTTTCATATTTTGTTGAATTACCTCAACATTTTCACCTGATAATAAAAGATTTTCATTCATTGCCCATCGGCATGCACACTGGGTTATGTTTAGATTGCTATTAATAGTTTACCAATGCTAATTGGTGCTGGGAAATGAATTCACACATGCAGGTGTAAATTAAATAGAAACAAATTTCTTTTCTTTTTATATAATTAAAATAGGATGCGTACCATAAATAAATAGGTAGAAAAATAAAATAACAAAACTCACAGTAATAAACTAATTACAAGAGACACAAATTTTACGTGGAAAATCTAAAGCAGAAAAAATCATGGGACTGTAATCCAATATTATCTTTCATTATATTAATGGAATTGCAACACAAATTTTTTTTTAGATAATATTAGAGGCTAACAACATCAAAACTCTCAATATTCTTGGCTTACAGTAATAACCTAATATCTTTTTTCTCTAATAATTGGGTATCTCAAATAATAACTAATGAGAGGATAAAACAAAAATTAAGACTAATAAAATTGTAGAGGGTGATGTTAGAACTTACCCTCAAAATTTGAAAAAAATTAAAATTAAAATCACCTTCCAATCGTCCAATCAAAAATTAAAAATCTTTGTCCCAAAATAATCTCAACACCACTGTCTCTCTCTTTCTCTCTCATCTTTTGCGATTCGTAATAATTCTGCGGCCTCCACTTATTCTTCTTTATATAATGCACTTTTCTAACTTACTTTTCATGAAAAATTTCATCTAGCCCCATGTTGTTTTCTTTAATTACCTAATTGTCCAAACTAATGCAATTTGGACTTAGGCCACCTAATGAGATGGACCCAATGAATCTCACCCTCCAGATCATATAGGGGCACCACCAAGCTTGCTTTCTGCATACAAGCTTTCAGCTTCTCGTTGGGCAACATCTTTGTCATCATATCTCACATATTTTTCATTGTGTGAATCTTTTCAAGCTGCAAATGTTTTTTCTCAAGCATATCTCGTATCAATGATACCTCACATCAATATGCTCGGATTTCGAATAGTATGTTGAATTCTTTGCCAAGTGAATGGCACCTTGACTAATGCAATACACAACATAGTTATCTTGCTTTACACCCAACTCTTATAGAAAATTCTTCATCCACAAGGTTTCTTTGCAACCTTTAGTGACTACAATATATTCTACTTCAGCGGTAAATAAGGCAACACACTATTGAAGTCTGAGCTGCCATGAAATTACTCCCTTTGCAAAGGTGAGCAAATATCATGATAGGAATTTTTTAGAATCAACATCTCCTACTATATCTGCATCTGTATACACTTGTAACACAGGTTTGTCACTGTCAAAACATAAACATGCCTTGGAAGTGCCTCTAAGATATCTAAGAATCCATTTCATTGTTGTTCAGTGATCTTTGCCCGGATTGAAGAGAAACTGACTTATTATACCAACTACATGAGCAATATCTAGTCTTGTACAAACCAAGGTGTACATCAAACTACCAACTGCTGAAGCATAAGGAACTCCTTTCATCTCTTGTTTATCTTTCTCACTTGTAGGACCATGCTTAAAACTAAGCTTAAAATGGCCTGTAAGTGGAGAACAAACAGATTTTGCCTTGCTTATATTAAATCTTTTAAGAACCTTTTCAACATATGCCTCTTGAGATAACCCTAACTTTCCAACTTTTCTTATCGCGAAAAATATTTATGTTGAGAATCTGTTTCGCTGGTCCCAAGTCCTTCATTGCAAAATACTTGTTAAGTTGTCTTTAGATTGTTAATCTTACTAGCATCTTGGCCAACAATCAACATGTCATCCATAAAAAGTAAAAGAATAATAAAATCATTATCACCAAACTTCACAAAAATACAATGATTGCATATAGTTTTGTTGAAACCATGATTCTCCATAAAAGAATAAAACTTCTTGTACCACTGTCTTTGGTGACTGTTTCAACCCATACAAACTTTTCTTCAACTTACACATAAGTTTTTCTTTGCCTTTGACACTTAATCCTTTAGGTTGCTCTATGTATATTTCCTCATCTGAGTCATTGTCTAAGAAAACTGTCTTTACATTAAGTTGTTCAATCTCCAAGTTCAAGCTAGCTGTTAATCCTATAACAGCTCGAATAGAAGACATCTTCACTACAAGAGAAAATATTTCTTCAAAATCAACACATTTCTTATGACCTAAACCCTTTATAACTAATCTAGCCTTGTATCGCTTTTATCAGTTATTTTTAATCTTCAACTTGTAAACCCATTTGTTCTTTCCCTTAGGTAGTTTCACTAAGTCATAAATGTGATTCTCATTCAAGGATTTCATCTCCTTTTACATGGCTTTAACCCACTTATTTTAATGCTGGTGAGACATTGCTTCTTCAAAACATTTTGGCTTCTTTCTATCTATAAGTATTACATACTCATATGGAGGATATTTAGTGGAAGGTCGCCGTTCTTTAGTGGATTTTCTTAATTCTAGCTCAATTGGTGGTACTGGTGGTTTTGGAGGTGCTTGCTCAACTGGTTTTATTAGACTATCATTATTATCCTCTTCAGCTCCGCTATGATCATCATGAACTATAGGTGGAGAAACTAAAGATGGAATAATAAGAATCTTTAGAGATGATTAAGATTTATCACTCTTCTTTATATCACCAACTATCTAATCTTCAATAAATACAACATCTCTACTTCTGATAAGTTTTCGTGCCATTGGATCCTATAATCTGTACTTAAATTCTTCATGCCCATAGCCTAATAAAATACATTCCTTGGCTTTACCATCAAGCTTCAATATTTTATCTTTAGGGATTTAAACATATGCTCTACAATCAAACACTCTTAAGTGTTTATAAGAAACATTGTTCCCAGTCTAAACTCTCTCAATACGTTTTCATCTAATAGAGCTGAAGGAGAACGGTTAATAAAGTCAGCTGCAACGCACATAGTCTTTGTTTAGAAAGATTTAGAAAGCTTGGCATAAGAAAGCATACACTTGGTTTTCTGTTCAGTTGTTCTGTTCATTCTTTCTATAACTTTTGGTACAGTCATCTCAAGTTCGATTCCATAGGATCTATAATACTACTCAAATGGTCTTCTGTACTCACCATTATTATCCGCCCTGACACATTTTAATTTTCTTTCTCTTCAATTGTTCTATTTATTCTTTTTGTAACTTTTGGTACAATCTTCTCAAGTTTGATTCCATGGGATCAGTAATACTACTCAAATGGTTCTCTCTACTCACCAGCATTACCTACCCTGACACATTTTAATTTTCTTCCTGTCCTTGTCTCAACATAAGCATAAAAAAATAAGCGTCTAGTATTTAGATTTCAAAGCAAAAGCCCACACTTTTCTAGAACAGTCATTAATAAAAGTTACAAAATAAAGTGCACCTCTTATTAATCTATTTTTCATAATGCAAACATCAGTATGAATTAAATCAAGGATTTATGACTTTTTAGATGGAGAAAAGCTTTTAAAAGCTACTTTGTGTGTATTTTCAGCTAAGCAATGAACACAAGTTTTGAGGGACATACCTACAAAGCTGGGTAGAAATTCTTTTCTGGCAAGAGTTTCTAACTCTTTCTCACTAATATGACCAAACCTTTTATGCCATATTTCAATGTTAGAATCTTTTACAGCCACATTCACATCTTCTTTCTTGATCTTGGCTTATAATAAGTAGAGAGTGTTTACTTTTCTCCCTTTAGTGAACACTAGGGAGCCTTTAGTGAACACTAGGGAGCCTTTAGTGAGCTTCCATTTCCTTTCACCAAATTGGTTATTATAATTGTCATCATCAAGGTTACCTGTGGAGATCAAATTAAGGCGATTATCTGGCATATGTCTGACATCTTTAAGTAATAACTTACAGCTAGTGTTGGTTTCTAAGCAAATATCTCATATGCCTACAATTTTAGATGCTCTTTTATTTCTTATCCGAACATGACCATAGTCATCATTAATATAGAATGTGAAGTAATCAAGTTGTATAGTAACATGAAACGAAGCACCCAAATCAATCACCAATCACTGGTATGGCAAGTGAGATTTACAAAGCTCTCATCATAAACAATGCCCATATCACCATCAACTATAGCTGCAATGTTCTCTTTGTCATTTTTCTGAGTATCACCCTTTTCTTTCACCAGTTCTTTTTTCCACAATCTACATTCTCTTTTAATGTGACCCATTTTCTGATAATGAAAGCACTTTATGTTTCTATTTTGGAACTTAGATCTTCCTTTGGGGTTATCATTATTCTGTTGGTACAAATTTCCACTTTAGCTTCTCCCCCCACTTTCATGCTTTTCTGAAACAAGTGCATCTGCTTCAGAGGGAACTGTTTCAACACTCTTTCTTCTAGATTCTTCATTCTGCAGTCTATCTATAACCATTTTTAAGGTTAATTTCCTATTCGGAGTTGAATTATTTATTGACACCACTAATGTCTCCCAACTATCAGGCAAAGAACTAAACAACAATAATACTTGTAACTCATTATCTAAACTAATTTTCATTGTAGTCAACTGATCAACCAAGCCTTGAAACTCACTAATGTATTTAGTTTTACTGCGCCTGTCCTTATATTTCAAGTTAACAAGCCTTTTCGTCAAATTGGCTTTATTTTATGCTATCGGTTGTTTATAAATTGTTTTCAATATCTTGCAAAGAACATTAGTCCTGGATTTCTTCGCAACATGGTGGGTACACACTTTGATCAATCCATGACCTAATAGTAGCCACGACCATCTACTTTAATTGAGCCCATTTACTATTATCTAAATTGGCTAGTCTAGCTTTTTTGCCTTCAATGGGTTCATGTAAATTTTTCATGTATAACAATTCCTCTATTCTAGACTTCTAAATACCATAATTCCACGAATTTAATTTAATCATGCATGCCAAAGAATCCTCCATCTCAACCATACAAGTAATAGAAAAATACAACCTAACGCTCTGATACCACTCTATTAGGAAAGGAACTGACACATGCAGTTGTAAATTAAGCAGAAACAAAACTCTTTCCCTATTTCTGTGATTAAAATAGGATGTATACCATAAATAAATAAATAGAAAAATAAACCAACAAAATATAAAGCAATAAACCAACTACAAGAGACACAAATTTTACGTGAAAAACCCAAAACAGGAAAAATCATGGGACCGTAGTTTGATATTATCTTCCACTATATTAATGGGATTATAGCACAAATTCTTCTCTAGATAATACTATAAGCTAACGACATCAAGAGTATCAATATTCTTTGCTTACAGTAACAACCTAATATCTTTCTCTTTAATAAGTTGGTATCTCAAATAATATCCAACAAGAGGATAAAACAAAATTCAAGATCAGTGGGATTATAGAGGGCGATACCAAGAACTTACCCTCAAAATTTGGGAGAAATTGAAGTTAAAATCGGCTTCCGATAATCCAATCAAAGATTAAAAATCCTTGCCCCAAAATAATCTCAACACCATTGTCTCTCTCTTTCTCTCTCATCTTTCGCGATTCGTAATAATTCTACTGCCTCCACTTATTCTTCTTTATATAATGCACTTTTCTAACCTATTTTTTTTATATAAAATTTCATCTAGCCCCAATTGTTGGGCCCATCTCATTGGGGAGCTCAAGCCTAAATTACATTAATTTGGGCAATTAAGTAATTAAAGAGGATAAAACAAAATTCAAGATCAGTGGGATTATAGAGGGCGATACCAAGAACTTACCCTCAAAATTTGGGAGAAATTGAAGTTAAAATCGACTTCCGATCATCCAATCAAAGATTAAAAATCCTTGCCCCAAAATAATCTCAACACCATTGTCTATCTCTTTCTCTCTCGTCTTTCGCGATTCGTAATAATTCTGCTGCCTCCAATTATTCTTCTTTATGTAATGCACTTTTCTAACCTATTTTTCATGTAAAATTTCATCTAGCCCCATGTTATTTTCTTTAAATACTTAATTTCCCAAATTAATGCAATTTAGGCTTGAACTCCCCAATGAGATGGGCCCAACAATTGGTGGATGCATTAATTTTCATTAATTGCCAATCGACATGCACACTGGGTTATGTCTAGCTTGCCATTAATAGTTGACTAGTGTTAATGGGTGGATGCCTTGATGATCAATTCCATTTAGTTCGTTTGTGAAAATTGTCACTTGAAAATCAAATGGTGCGTGGTCCACTAATGAATGAAATATAAATAGTTGGATCTAATGTTGAACCAGTGGTTAGTGTAAAGAGTAGATATGCACAATTTTTTGAAGTTTGGTAGTAGACACCAGCCATGTCCATTATAAACAGAGGCGTTTAAGAACCAAAGAAGGCTATTAAGTCATGAGCTAAAAGTTGAGAGTATGGGTGTAAACAAGTTGTTTTCCTTTTGAATTAGCATCGGGTTCGTCGTATTTTAACAAGGAGTAGAGCTATCAACATTAGTGGAGGCAAAACGAATAAAGGAATCGAATTTGAATTGAATCGTAAACTAATTGGGTCAAAATTATATTGATTCAGATTTGATTCGTTTATTAAACAAATTGAAATCTTAGGATTTAGATTCAATTCATTTATTAAATGAATATTTGTATCACTTACTATTCGTTTATCCTATTACGAATCCATAACAAATCAAATCAAATCAAATTGAATCTTGATTCATTTACAATTCGTTTAGAAAATGAAGCAAAATAAAATATAAAAAATTCCACAATTTAATATCTTACAAACTACAAATAATCAGACCATGTTCTAGGATTAAATATACAGTCGTCCAAACATCAAATTATGAACTCTTATTAACATAAATAACAATAATTGAAATTTGTGTTGATCTTATAATATTGATTTTGATGATAACAAAACTTATATATTCTTGATTAAAATGTTGGGGCTATTAAAAAGAATTTCTTAAAACCATAGACATGTTTAAAGAAAGCTTAATGGTTGTTAATTTGAGTTAGAAAACCTTTTTCTAAACAAAAGTTGCCAAAAATATAGATTCTGAAAATTAATGGTGAACCGTTTATTGAAAAATGGTAAACCGATAATTTACAGAGAGGAAACTGTCTTTGTAATCCTGCACCATTTATCTGAGAAGATTCTGAAAATTAACGGTGAACCGTTTATTTGAAAATGGCTAACCGATAATTTACAGAAAGGAGAAAGTTTTTTAACCTTGAGCCGTTTAGCAAAAACGGAAGCTAAGTTTGTTTTGCAGGTCTCTGGAAGTAAATAGTGATCCGATAACTTTAAACGGTAAACCATTTATTTAAAATCTAAGCATAACGGCTATTTGGACAAGTCAAAATAGTTAACCAATAGCAGTAAACGGCGATCCGATTATTCTCATAAAGTCAACAACGGCTAGTTTTCAGCTCCAACTATAAAATAGCTCAATCAAATTCAAATAAAAAGAGATCAAACAATCATCTTTGAGCTTGCTGCTGAGAAAACAATCTTTTTTAAGCCTTAAACTTGTTTTATTTCATTGATTCACACTTTGGGATTTCAATTGTAATCATATAGATTGTGTGAGAGATTGATTGATTTTAAATCTTTATTTTTGAGTGAGTGTGATTGTTGGGATACACTTGAGTTAAGAGATTGGGAATAATCTCTTGTTGTAAAGGTTCATTGACACCTTTGAAGTCAATTGTAAGTGTTGTTGAAGCCTTGGAGGCTTGCTTAGTGGAATCCTCAAGCCCGATGAGCTTGGAGGCGTGGACATAGGCACGGTTGGCCGAACCACGTAAAAATCATGTGTTTGATCTCTTTTCCTTTATCTTTTTAATTTCAAGCATTGTTAAATTTATTGTTTTTAATTTTATTAAGACATTAGTTTTAATTGTTGTGTGATTTTATTTGCTTAATTTTTAAGAACCCAATTTAGCCCCCTCTTGGGTAGCCTAGTTAGTATTTCAATTTGAAGTATAAAGCAAAGTAATTTCTTTAATTCTCTTCATTCTGTCTTTGTCACCTTGAAAACAAAAATCCTACACAAAAAAGTAAATAAAATGTTATTAACATGCTACAACATTGATAATAGTCATAGTAAAATTTTGAAATATCAAATATATGGAAAATTTGTAGTATTGTTAAGGAAATAATAATTAAATCTACAGAGCCAATAAAAATAAACAAGATAAAACTTTACTTATCATACTTCTACACTGTCATTAGGGTCATTGGCACTCTCTGCAAATGGAGCAAATTAGTGCTCATGTTCATAATATTTTGAGTAAGTTGGTCCATAGTGACATCAAAATTTTCTACAATAAGTTTATAAAAATATAACTTAATTAGAAACAATTGCGTATAATATTATAAAAGAAAACAATGAAATTTTATGAGCAAGTTTTACTAATCTCTTTAAATATCCAATCTTTAGTAGTAATAATTGCTTGTACTATCTCCGGCTTCAATACACTTTGAAATTGATCAAGAACTTGACCTTGAACATTGAAAGCTGATTTAAATGCAATAATGGATATAAGAATGCTCAAGATATCATGTGCCATGGAAGAATGAAATCCATTTCCTTCTTAAACACTTAGAATGTCCAAATCAATCTTTCTATCAATTCTTGGCTTATCTAAATAAAGTTCCAATTCAGGTTTTCTAACATAAACAATACAATCCATGCTATCAAAATCATAAAAAAGAAACAAAAATATCAAAATCCAAAACAATTACAGAAATAATAAGTTTTACAATGAACAAATAAGAAAATTGTAAATATACATTAAACATATCCATTGTCCTTTGGTTAAGTGTATCCTGATTATTGTCAATATGTCCCGCACTTGAACTAGCATCACTCATTTAAGTGAGTACGGATGTAGTGGAGGAAGATGGCATGATCAAATTATACTCACCAAAAACTGAAAACAACTTATCTCGAATGTGTTTAAACTTATTTGAATTTGGGCCATAAGCCTTGCTATAGGAAAACTCAATAAATGCCATCTTGTATTGAGAATCCAAGATGACCGCTATTGCTAAAATGGTATAAAAATCAGACTAATACTTCTCAAACTTTTCAATCATTTTTTGGGCCATAATTTTTATGTACACATTCTCACTACACAATAATTGATCCAAAGCAGCCTTAGGAACAAACACCTTAGGGAAATACAAATTTGAAGTGGGATATTTTGACTTGGAAAAAATGTATGTGTTCTCATAAAACATAGACAAGAATTTGTCTATTTTCTCACATTCTTCCTTAGAAGGACAATTCTTGTAATTGGAATTAGTCAATTGTAAATGATGGAAAGCATTTTTTTAATGCACAACACAATCAAGCATGAGAAAAGTTGAATTCCATCTTGTAAGAACATCTTAACCCTTTCTTGTCATCTAGAGATACTTGTTTAACATACTCCAAGAATTTTCTTTTTCTCATTTGTGACCCTTTGATGTATTTCACACTCTCATGGGCTTTTTCAATTTCTTTCAATCCTTGTTGAGCAATCAAATTAATAATATGTGCCCAACATCGAATATGAAAGAAATCACCATCACACACCAAAGCATTCCTTAATCTTAATTGACTTTTTAATATTACAACACAAACATCATTACTTGAAGCATTGTCTCCAATCAATAAAAAAATATTTTTCTTAATACCCCATTCACACAACAATGGCAATATCTTTTCAGCCAAGGCAATCCAATGTATGGAGTTGGCATTTCACAAAAATTCAACACTTTTTTTTTTGTAAATTCTATGCCTTATCAATGAAATGTGCAGTGAGGCACAAATAATCTTATGTAGTTATAGAAGTAGATAAATCAATAAAAAGACATATTCTATCAGGAGTTCCTTCTAACGTGCTTCTAATTTATGTATTTTCCTTATTATGCACTTAACACATCTACTTTCTCAGTGTTCCTACAGATGTTGGGCACTTCATCACACAAATAATTCCAAATTCTTCTAATGCTCTTATATTCAACAAATTAAAATGGAAAATCATGCATGATAATGACATAAGACAATAATTCATGAAACACATGAGCTTCAAACTTTGGAACACGAGTTGATAGTCCATCACTACGATCTAGCATCATTTTTGTAGGATCACGCTTTTTAAATTTTGCACAATTATCGTAATGTCTTTTCAAATTACCTATACCAGAATTGCGCACAACCATGTACTCAATGCCACATTGTTTACACACCACTCTTGGCTGGTTGTCTGGATATTTATCCCTTGAGAAGCCTTACAGAACAATGACCAAACTTTTGAAGTAGTTTCCTTTGCTGTGGTCCCTTTTGTTTTGCTGGCCTTAAACCTTTTTCAATCTCTTCTTCCATTTTGATTGTGTCATTTACATCATCATCTCCAACACTGGAATCATTAATTGTGTAGACTGAATTACTTTGGCTTGTGTCAATTCTCCTAAAAAAATAATTCAAAATTATTTAGCAAGATGAATTAACAATTTAACTTAAATAATAAAAGACATATGTGTAAATCGGTAAATGGGGATCTGCTCTTAAATAAGATCATATGCCTTATGCACGTAAACCCACAGCTCAAAAATTTAAAAAAAAAAAAGAAGAATTAGAGCTTACTGTGTGCGTTAGGCGAGGTGCCGGTTGAGAAATTATGGAGAAAACAAAAAGAAATTGCCGAAGAATGTGTATATTTCGGTTACATCGATGGAAGCAAGTTGTACAATTAGTGCGAGCTCTTCTAGAGTAAAGAGACTTGAATACTGATGCGTACCTTTTGGAAGTTGAACAAATCAAGCATAGTGAATATCAGATTAACATGATGACCACACTTAGAAAGATTTGAGAAGAAAAGCTCGACCTTAGGATAAGATGAGCAATATTAAATAAATTATCAAACATTTCACTTTAGCTTTAATTCATTTGATCAATTATGAGATGGAAATTTAAAGACATGCCATCATAAATTTGAATAATTTTTAAGCTCAAAAACCGAATCATTACTAAAGGTCTAATCTTGATGATAGTGTATTTGAAAAAGAAAAAAAGAAAAAGAAAGAGAATCATATCAATTGAAAATGTGTAGAGATGAATCATCTCATGTGATGGAGAAATCTAAAGACAAAGAATATACAATAATGTGAGATATGCCCTAAATAGCTCAAAAATTAAAAAGAGGAAAGGAATCAGAGCTTTTACTATGCAAGTGTAAGTTAGGTGAGATGGTGCCCACTGAGAAATTGCAAAGACAACAAAAAGAAATAGTTTAGAGTGAACCGTGAACACTGGAGACAAGAGAAGGCTGCCACGGCTGAGAGATGAAGGGAAAGAAAGATTGAAACAGTGAAATGAAAAATTAGGGCTGGCTGCTCTAATTCTTGTTTTACTTAATGGGTTGTTTTATTAGTGCTCAAAATTACAATATTAACGTTCAAATTTTAAAAATTTTTAAAATAAATGTAAGAATAAAAAGTAATTTAATTAATTAAACAAATAATAAATTAATTTTAAATAAATCGACCTATATTTAAATTACAATATTAACGTTCAAATTTTAAAAATTTTTAAAATAAATTTAAGAATAAAAAAGTAATTTAATTAATTAAACAAATAATAAATTAATTTTAAATAAATCGACCTATATTTAAATTACAATATTAACGTTCAAATTTTAAAAATTTTTAAAATAAATTTAAGAATAAAAAAGTAATTTAATTAATTAAACAAATAATAAATTAATTTTAAATAAATAGACCTATATTCAATTTGTTTACAACCTAATTATTAAACACATGCTAAATAAATAAATAAATTAATATCTTCACACTTGGATTCGATTCATTTAATTAGTGAATCGAATCTTCACCTATTTATTAAACGAGTCAATTTTTCCAAATCCAAATCCGTTTAAGTCGTATCAAATTAAATAAACGAATCTTGACCCATATTGCCACCCCTCAACATCCCTCTTTTATCCTTTTAAAACGACTTTTCTTATTAAACCTCTTTAAAATATTCAAATATTACATAATTTCTTTTGGTCATCCCAACCTTGTTCCATATAAAATCCCGAAAATGCCGGTGGTTTTTTTTCCCTTTGTCTTGAAAAGAGAAATTCTTATTGAATCAGGATGAAGAACCGTAAAGATAACGAGATAGTTCCTGTAGAAAATGTTTAATTGAAACAAAAGAACTGCAGAGATAAAGTGCAAACTTAGCTAAACCATCTGCAGTTTGATTACAGGCCCTTGAGATATGTTGAATCCGGAAGTCATGCTTTGGTATAAGGAATTGTTGTATTTTAGCTATAATCCAAAAAATTCAGTCCTCGTACTTTGCTGCCCTTGAATGAGCTGAGTAACATACAACGAATCCGACTCTATGATCACTGGAGACAAACCGGCCTCTTTTGCGAGTCGTGAACCAAAATGTAAGGCCTTTGCCTCAGTCGCATTCATGCCATCAGAACAAACACCAATATCGGCCCCTGCTAACATAACTAAACCTTCGCGACTGCGAATCAGAGCCTTATAACTAACCATACCTTACTGGGCGTTGGCAGTTGCATCACAATTAAGCTTAAACTAACCCAATTGAAGCAGTCCCAGTGGAGAAGCAATTTGGGAAGAATCATCTGTACACGTGGAAGACCGTCGAAGAAGAGCATAAAATAGCCCTTGAGCTCAAGACATGACTGATAATGAATAAGTAGCAACCCAACATATAAAATTATGTTCCTCTACTACCAAATCCCTCACATAAGCAAAACAAACAATTGGACTTCATCTGATGAAAAGACTAAACACACATTGTCCTACACATCCCAGAAAAATAAAAAACGACTAGGCAAAACATATCAAGAAAATAGAGATAAATCCCACACATTAGAACCATGCTGGCAGTGTTTACTGTTCCTATATACAAGCTTTTTATTTATTTATATATTTATTTATTTATTTTATTTACGAAGGAATTTTTAATTTGTTGTATGTCTTAATAAAATAAAGGAAAAAACCACCTACACCCTAAGGTTTGCTTAAATAGTTACACAAATCCGTTTTTAACTATTATACCCTTCTATTATAACACACCGTAATAATTGACTTTAAATAAACTTTTATAATAAATAAAAATAAAAATAATATAATATATAAAATAAGATAAAATTTATAAATTATTTTGATTATTAGGAAAATTATTTTAAAATTATTAATCTATCATATTCTTTTAATAATAATAAAATTTATTTGACAAATTAATAATATTTAAATAATTATACTTGAGATTCAAAATAATTGATAAACTTTATATTATTTCATTTACAATGTTTTTTTTAATTATGTTTATATTAGTATAAACATAATATTTTATTATATACGTTATTTTATTAATTATATCATATTGTAATATTTAATTTGTATCATATGATGTTTATTAATTATTTTTATTTCATTATAATTTTATTTATTTTAGTTGTTATAACAAAGGATATAATAATTAAAAAAAGGTTTTTGTGACCATTTATAAAACTAAGGGGTCTGAATTGTTTTTTCCATAAAATAAATTATAATAAATGCTGGGGTTATCACTGAGAGAGGCTTCAACTTGTGTTTTACAAATTTCTTAGCTGAGTTGATTAATTTCTTGAATTAGAAAACAACAAAAACATTCCTTTTTTTTTTTAAACTAAACAACAACATTTGTATTGTGTTGGGACCTTTTCTATAAAACGGGATAATCTTTCACGGAATATTCCAGATTTATATGAAGTAATAAGGGTTCGTAATAAAAGAAACTTCGATTTAGGGTGTAAAGAGCTGTAAAAGAAGCCACATAGGTGCGTTTCGTAAAATTACACTTTCTTTTATGCAATTTTATTTATGTTTAAAATTTGAAAATATTAAAATTCGATTTTGGAAGAATTACTAAGAGATGCCAATAGCTCAACTCTTTAACCCGAAGTGCACACTAGGTTAAGGGTGTGTTTAAGATCGAGGTTGGATAGAAGCTACAACATTAAAGTGTTTGGTAAACACTAGCTGCTGTAGCTTAGAAGAAGTTATGTGATATGATTTTTCACTTATATGATAGAAAATCTATTATATCTTTAATAATTTTATCAAAATTATTATTTAAAATTTATGTTTACTACATATTATTAACTTTTGTTTTATAGTTATAGTTTTTTTTTATAGTAGTTGTAGCTTAAAAGCTACATCAGCTCAATCCCAAATGCACCCTAAGTCAACCATGCCACTAGTAGTTAACTGGTGTTAATTGGTGGATGCCTTGACAATCGATTCCAATGACTTAATAGTCCGTTCATGTAACTTAAAGAACATTAGATTTTAATTATATATTATGAAGGTTATTACATTTAAGATAATATATATATATATATATATATATATATATATACCTAGTTTTTCTATTCGTTCTGTAGACTATTCCACTAGTGTACCTCACCCTATATACACTAGCCGACCACAAGAACAAAGACAGGAAGAAAAAGAACCTTCTCCTCCAACATCTCTCACATTTTCAGCAGTTACTGAAAACATAATAGGAGTCATTAAAAAGGATTTTGAACTTGATAAAAATCTTTTGCATAATGATTTCTATTCGGAAAATAATAAAGAAAAAAGACTTTGGTTTTTTAAACATTTTTTAAACCAAAGAAAACAGATTCAAGAATTTTATTATGAGTTTGTAAATTTGCACAAAGTTCATATTTTATTTTTTGATTGGTTTGAAATGTATGCTTCAGACAACAACATTTCCTACCCCTTAAAAGAGTCAAACCCTATGCTACCTAAACATTGATTAATCCAAAGAAAATCCTAAAAACTCTTGAACTCAGTGATAAACTTGAGACTTCCAAAGCCCCTATTGTCAAAAAGCATGCATATGATCTTACTACAATCTTGGATAAAAGAAAAGTCAAGAATTTGAGTCCTTCTATACAGGATCTTCAGAAAGAAATCAAAGAGATTAAACCTGAGATTAAAGAATTAAAAGAGAAACAAAAAACTGATTCTGATACTATCCAACTTCTTTTACAAAGACAGTTGGAAGATCACTCTGACAAAGAATCAGGTTCCGATGATGGTGATAATCAAAACCTTGAAAACATTGAGTCTTTGCCCAATGATTTTCTTTTTGTTTTAAAACAAATCACCACTAGGAAATATTTGATTAAAGTAACTATAATTTTTTCTAAAGATTTTGAATTTGACACTGTCGCCCTTTTTGACACTGGTGCAGATTTAAATTGCATCAGAGAAGACATTGTCCCCAGAAAGTTTCATGAAAAAACAAAAGAAAGACTTTCTGCCACCAATAATTCAAAATTAAAAGTCAATTTTAAAGTTGATGCATCTGTGCATAACAATGGTCTTGATTTCAGGACTTCCTTCATTTTTAACAAATGACATACATCATGCAGTCATTCTAGGAACTCCTTTCATAAATCTCATCACTCCCTATACTGTCAATTATGATAGTATATCTTTTAAAGCAAAGAATGAAAGACTTGTTTTCCCTTTCATTGAAAAACCTAAAACAAGAAATTTAAATATTGTTAAAGCCTGCTCAGTATACCAAAATCAAATTAATGTTTTGCTCAAAACAAAACAAAATGACTTGGCATGTTTAAAGAAAGATTTAAACTTACAAAGAATTGAAAATCAACTTCACAATGATTTTCTAAAAAGAAAAATTTCTAGTTTTAAAACCTTAATTGAAAAGGAAATTTGTGCTGATTTACCTTCTGCTTTTTGGGAAAGAAAACAGCACATGGTCGATTTACCATATGAAAATTCTTTTGATGAAAAACAAATTCCTACAAAAGCTCGGCCTATTCAAATGAATATAGAATTAGAGCAACATTGTAGAAATGAAATTAAAGATTTGGAATCTAAAGGCCTAATTGTGAAATCAAGGTCTCCCTGGTCTTGTGCTACTTTCTATGTCAACAAAAATTCTGAAATAGAAAGAGGGACACCTAGATTAGTGATTAACTATAAACCTTTGAATAAAGCCTTAAAGTGGATTAGGTATCCAATACATAACAAAAAGGATTTACTCCAAAAACTTCATTCTGCATTTATATTTTCAAAATTTGACATGAAATTTGGTTTTTGGCAAATCCAAATCCATCCTAAAGATCATTATAAAACTGCTTTTACTGTTCCATTTGGACAGTATGAGTGGACTGTTATGCCATTTGGTTTAAAGAATGCTCCTTCAGAATTTTAAAGAGTCATGAATGATATTTATAACCCTTTTTCTGAATTTTGTATTGTTTACATTGATGATGTGTTGATCTTTTCCCAAACAATTGATTAACATTTCAAGCATTTAAAAACTTTCTATTTTGCCACTAGAAAAGCTAGTCTAGCTGTTTCTAGTTCAAAGATCTCTTTATTTCAAACAAAAATCAGGTTCCTTGGACATTACATTTCTAAAGGAACCATAACACCCATTGAAAGGTCACTCGCATTTACTGACAAGTTTCCTGATAAAATATTAGACAAAACCCAATTACAAATATTCCTTGGAAGTCTAAATTATGTTCTTGATTTCTGTCCCAACATTAATAGAATTGCAAAACCTTTGCATGATAGACTAAAGAAAAAACTTGTTGCATGGACAGAAGGGCATACTAAAATTATAAAACAAATAAAAGGCATTGTTAAAGACATTCCATGTCTATTTCTTGCAAATCCTGCATTACCTAAAATAGTTGAAACTGATGCATCAGATTTAGGTTATGGAGAAATTTTAAAACAAGTTGATAATGATAAAAAACAAATAGTACAGTATGTTTCGGCACATTGGAATGAATGCCAGAAAAATTATTCTACTATAAAGAAATAAATCTTATCTATTGTTTTATGCATTTCTAAATTTCAAAGTGATTTGTTAAATCAAAAATTTTTTACTTAGAATTGATTGCAAAGCTGCAAAACATGTTTTATAAAAGGATGTTCAAAACATTGCATCTAAACAAATTTTTGCTCGATGACAAGCAATTTTAAGTATTTTTGATTTTGATATTGAATTCATAAAAGGAGACAGAAATTCTGTTCCAGATTTTCTAACGAGAGAATTTTTGCAAAACAGATAAATGCCGGCCAAAAAGAAACCTGACAAAGGGAAAGGGATCCTCAAAGACCCTGTATCCCAAACACCTCTTAAAGCCTCCTCTCCACCTAAAGAAAAATTGCTGTCCTCAGCAATCTCATCAGCAAAGCCCATAAAATCATGGATTGACATGATTGAAAATCAAGAAGCCCACGAGGCCTAGTCTAAAGCATTAGCGACACAGGAACAGGTAAATGAATAGATGAAATCCATCTCTAAATCTCCTGAACTTATGTTAGCACTACAAAGCTTTTCACAAACTCTTTCTCCGATTTCAGAGAAAGAAGAAAAACAAATTTTAAAAGCATCTTCAAAACCTCTTTTATCTAAAGAACTTATTTCAAGTGGAAGTTCATCTTCCCATGTTGTAATTTCCCAACCAAACCTTTCTCCAAAATCGGATTGGTATTATAAACCCTATCATCAAAATATTTTCACTATGGAAGATGGATTTTATAATACTGACCCATTTCAAGCAATTGCAAAGATTTTTCCTAAGGGCTGGTTTTTCAAACCATGGGATTTAACAAAACCCCAGTCCTATTATCATGACATTTTGGAATTCACCGAGTCAGTCAAGTTCAAACACTTCTTCCTCAGTGAAGCTCATAAAGAACCAACCTATTCAACGGCTACTATTCTTAAAGTCTTAAGCCCAAACTAATGGGGTGACCAACTCCACAAAACTAAAGCCTTCCCTTTAAATTTCCAAACCAGTCTAGACCATTGTCAGTCCTTTTCCTACTGGGACTACCAACAGGCCTGGTACAACACATTTTTCATTCAAAAGCCAAAGAAAACCCATTCATGGTTATTTTTCTTTAACTCAAAAATAACCGTACAAAGCCTCCCAAACTGGTTCAAACACTGGTGGACCTTCTTTGGGCCTTGCCCAGAAATTTTAACTCCTAATGCCACCAATTGTTTAAACTATTTTAAAGCCAATTATATTCCTTCTGCCTCAGAAACAAGGTTCTCCCCTTTTCTTTGTTTCTGTACAAATTTCTTTCTACCTTGGGTCTGGATGTGGCATCTTAACTACCACACTCAAGACTCCCAATTGATTCTCCAAAGAGGATTTAAAGTAAAATGGTGGAATAAATTCAATGAGAATGCCAAGTTAACCGAGCACCTAGTTCAAGGTTGGCTTGCGGCAAAAGGTCATTTAAAGCCTAAAATTGAGACTGTTAAAAACCAAAGCACATTCCTCTCCCAGAAGTCAAAGGCTCAATCTATGTTGGCCGGTGCAAAGTCCGAGAAGAAATACTTCAAGCTTATGGAACAACTCTTAGCCTCCAGATCAGAGCCGTCTGTTGCAGACTCATCCGATCACGACGATGAAGAACCGTTCATTTCCCTTGGTGATGAAAATGAAGACATGTGTTTCGGCATTTCTCTCCAGTAAAGAAATAAAAAAAAAGAGTAAAACATCATTTTACTTTTCCTATATATTTCCCTGTAATTATTACGTTTCCTTGTAATTTTCTTTTAATTGCTTCAAAGATTTGTCTGTAAACAAATGGATTGTTTCAAAAGGCTTTGAAAGCGTTATGTCACGTTCTTTAGTCTTTATAACATAATCTGTCTTTAAGAAGTCAAGTCTTTTCATTTTATAAATTTTATCTTTAGAAATCTTTGGAAGTTCCCAACAATCAATGGTTTTATCAAAATCTGCAATTATGAATTCCTCAGAATTCACAACATTCTTTGAAACACTAGTCCTCCCGGAGGAAGAGCTAGAGAAAGATTATGTTCTATGGAGTAAAGAATCCACGAATGAAAAATTCTTTAAAGATCTTAAAAATTCTTTTAAAATAATAAATCAATCCTAGGCTAAGAAATGATTTTTTGTTGCCCTTAAACACTTAGACGGGACTTATGACCATATGCTACCTAAGCACCCGAAGGTAAATCCATTATATATATATATATATATATATATTCCATTTCAAGTAAACTTGCCAAGAAATTTTATTAATCGAAAAAATAAAAGGTAACTTAAAATTATGTCCATTTTAATCAATACATTATAAAACAATAGCATATTAATAAAATTTATCAAATATATATATATAAACTCAAAATTAATCGTAACAATATATATAGATTATCAAACACCTAACTACTTTTTCATTCACCAACTTATTTGATCAATATAGAAGAAACTACTTATTTTTATTAGCCATAACAACTACAAACTAGCCCTTATAGATATTTCTCGACCCAAAAACTTAAATTGATAGGTAAGGTTCAACAATAAAACTTAAGGTAAGTCTTAATAGTCCTCGGCATTGTGAGACTAGTTGTAAACATGATAAGGATTCAATTCACTTTAGTCTAAATGATTCATTATAATGAGATTTTAAAACAACGCTTGACACTATGAGATTAAAGACAAGAAATCCATCAAGGCTACAGAAATAAAATTTTTGTAATTCAACAACTACGTAAAAAAATAACAAGATATCATGTTCATCTATAATAAGATAAACCACTTCTTTTAGGAAAGTGAATTATAATTTAGAAATAAAAATCCTAAAAGGCATTGCTACAAATTTTGATTAGGGATTGCAATGGGGAGGGGAAGGGAGGGGACAGACATCCCTATACCCATTCCTGATGTTCTACTGATGTCTTTGTTCCTTCTCGTCCTAGTCAAAATTACTTGAGATGATCCCCGTCTCTCCCAAAAAAATAACAAGGGATCTCTGAGGTCTCCGATTCTCAAATAACTAATATCTTTTTAGTTTTCAAACTTAATTTAATCATATTAACCTAAAACATATAAAATAAAATGAGTATGATCATGAATGATCTTATTTCGTTCTACTCCATCAAACTTTTGGTATATATAATATTCAAATAATGAATTTCAAACAAAATTCAAATAATGTAATTTTTATATAATATCAATGTGAGTGCTGTCCATGAGTGATGATACTTCTTGGCCACCAACTTTGGAGTGGCACATATAGGGTTGCTAGTTGACGTTGTTTGGCCACCCACAACGAGATGTACTACTAGGCTATAATGAGATGAGGATGAGTTGGGTGCTAGCTACAATGCAAATAATTTGGAAAGGATGAGTGAGATTGTGAGAGAGTGCCTTAGAGTTTTGATTTGTGAATTATAGGCTTGTATGATTCTAGGATTTGGGCTGTAGTTAAGTTTAAATTACGTTAAACATTTATATTAACTAATATTTATATTATTAGTATAAATATTTTGATATTTGTTATTACATCAATATTTAATGCTTTACAATTTAAAATTTATTATTTATTCACTAGAAATTCTAAAAAAATAAAGCAAAAATTAAAAATAAAAATGGGGAAATGGAGATTCTATCTCATTTTTTTCCCTTCCTTGAATAAGAAATTAAGTAAAACATCATCCCCGTTCCTTCTTTGAATCAGAAATTAGATATAAAATTGTCTCATCCTTCCCTAAATGGAGAAAGTCCCCAAGAGCATGTCTTGTGGAGATTTCTGCTACCCTTAATTTTGATAATTATAGGTTGATGTAAGATATTATTTAGGTACTTTAGGATTCTAAAATTTTATTTTTTTATTTTAATTAGAATCAATTATGGTATATGATTTAGTATTTTATTTCCATTATAATTGTGATTTAGTTTCCCTTTTAAAGTAAACTTAAGAGAGGTAGGTTTCCTTTATTATAAATAGAGCAGTCATGTTATTGTTTCCATAACTTTATATTCAATTATTCAATAAAATCCCATTTTATAATTCCCTATGAGATTATCTATCAAAATCTCTCTCGCAGAGTTGCTTCGATTAGAGTGTAACCTAATTGCATTGGCTTGGTCCGGTGCTAAAATGATATTTAGTGTTTTCTACACCTCAATTTTGCTTCTGCTATGCTGCCCCATCAATTGGTATCAAAGCAGTTATGTGCCAATTGCATAGCTTTCTTGGTTACCCATATCTATTACCACTAAATTCATCACTGTTTATTAAAACAACAAAAAAAAAAATCAAAACTTTAAAAATTTGAAAACCCTAGCCGCCACATCCACCTCCACAACCGCTGCCCACCACTATTGACAACCAGCAAACTCCTCCATAAACCTCACTAGCCACCGCCGACCAAACAGTAGCCATTGCTACCCTCAACCATTGCCTAAATAACTGTAAATCACCATCCCAAACCCGTGGCTCCACCAAGCAATCCACCACTGTTCAACCACTTTCACTGCCACCAAATTCACTAGCCACTGCCGGCCAAATCCAAGCTAGCTCCACCTTCAACTGTTGCTATTAAGCCACTGCGTGAAAGCAACCAAACCTATAAGCCACCACCCTAAAACCCACCCTGTACAACCTTCACCATTGTTGAGCTACACCACCACCACACTTCCCTCGAGCCTCACATCCAAAATGAATCACCAATTGCCACCAAATACTGGCAAAAAACTATTACAAGCTATATAAGCCACCACCATTTTAATTCAATTTTTTGGTTAATTCACAACAATTTGAGCCAAACCGTCACTACCGTCACACTCATTGACCTTAAATTTTCCAAATTCACCTTTACTTGTTTGATTTTTTGATCACCAACACTGATAACCCATATTTTGCTTATTTATAAGTTTTTCCCAATATTTTCTTTATTTACAATTCTGCCATTGTGTGAAATTTTGACATAAATGGCAAACTACCATCCTTGCCCTCCTATATATCATGTATCCGAATTATTTGCATACACTTGTCTAAACAAATTTCTTGATTGGTTGGACAAAATTGAGCATTGATGTATAGCTTAACACATTCCTAAAGAAGAGCAATTATCGTTTGCTGCTAGTAGATTAAGCATAAGTGTTTCAAAATGGTGGGATGAGCTGCAAAATTCGATCGTGGGAATGTATGAAGCATATTTTGCAATATGAGTTTATCATTCTTGATTATTATTTAGTGCAACAAGGTACAATATCAGTTTCTGATTATGCTTATGAATTTGAATAATTTTATGGGTATACATATTATTATGAACTTGAAGAGAATATAGTTAGAAGATTTGTGAAAGGGTTTGATTTACATATTAAAAAAAATGTCTACATACACTGTCTACACTTTACAGCATGGAATTCATTTAGCCAAGCAAATCGAATCGCAAATTGAGTCACAACAACAAAGAAACTTTGATGATGTGATTAAAAAACTTGATGAAGTCCAAGATTTAATGAAGGAATTGTGTGTCTCTGTGAAAGTGCCTAGAAATGTACCAATGAGTGAAATATTAACTAGGCTGCCCAATAGGGGGGGTGAATTGGGTTCTTTAAAAATTAAGGCAAATAAAACCACACAATAATTTAAAATAATGTCTTAATAAAATCAAAAGCAATAATTTTAATAATGTTCGAAATTAAAAAGATAAGGGAAGATAGATCAAATACATGATTTTTATGTGGTTCCACCAACCGTGACTACGTCCACACCTCCAAGCTCACCAGGCTTGAGGATTCCACTAAGCAAGCCTCCAAGGCTTCAACAACACTTACAATTGACTTCAAAGGTGTCAATAAACCTTTACAACAAGAGATTATTCCCAATCTCTTAACCAAAGTGTATCCCAACACTTACAATCACTTAAAAACAAAGATTACAATCAACTAATCTCTCACACAATGTACATGATTACAATTAAAATCTCAATGTATGAATCAATGAAATAAAAACAAGATTAAAGCCCAATGATGTATATTTTCTCAATAGTAAGCTCAATGAAAACTCTTTGATTTCTCGTGATTTGAATTTGATTGAGCTATTTATAGTTATAGCTGAAAACTAGCCGTTGTTAACTTTCTGAGAATAATCGGATTGCCGTTTACTGCTAACGGTTAACCGTTTTGACTTATCCAAATAGCCGTTATGCTTAGATTTTAAATAAACGGTTTACCATTTAAAGTTATCGGATCATCGTTTGCTTCCAGAGACCTGCAAAACAAACTTAGCTTTCCGTTTTTGCTAAATGGCTCAAGATTAAAAAACTTTATACTTTCTGTAAATTATCGGTTCACTATTAGTAATAAACGGTTCACTGTTATTTTCCAGAATGCTCTGAAACAAGTCTAAAGACAAAATCTTTTCTGTAAATAAACGGTTCACCTTTTATAATCAACGGTTCAAGGGTAATTTTCAGAATCTATATTTTGATAACTTTTTGTAGAAAAATGATTTTCCAACTCAAGTTAACAGTTATTAAGATTCTTTAAACATGTTTATGGCTTTAAGAAATTTATTTTAATAACTCAAACATTTTAATCAAGAATATATAAGTTTTGTTATCATCAAAATCAATATTATAAGATTAACAATAAGTTCTCCTATCGTTGAGTAGCAAGACTCCGTGAGATGCCCAAAAAATAGGTACAATTTAGTATCGATTTAAAGTTTCAACCTAACAATTTGTGCCAAAATATGCATGATGTTTCCTTGAAGGACAAGACAAGCATTAAAGATGATGATGTTATTGATTTATCTGAGATTTTTAACAAAGAGGAACAACCTACTGTTGATTTATGCATTGAGTCTAACAATACAATTGAGGTTGTGTAGCAAAATAAAGTTGAAGAAGATGAAATGATCGAAATGGTTTTACCTATTCACATTGAAGATTTATTGGAGAGCATATTGAGGGACAATTGGGGAAGAGGAAGAGTTATTTGATCGTTGCTTGTTCTTGGAAGTCTTCATTGCCTTAAAGAATGTACAAGCGAAAGAAATTGATGAAGTTTGGATTCTTTAAAGTTTTGAGAAAGATTGATGAGAAAGACCACAAGTTTGAATTACAAAATGATTTGCTTTTACACTACAAGTTTCAACCTCTAGATTGTACTCAAACTTGAGGACGAGTTTCCCTTAAGAGGGGAAGAATGATGTGGAACGTTATTTAAGGTACTTCAGGATTCTAGACTTTTGTCTTTTATTTTAATTAGAATCTATATTATAGTGTGTGATTTAGTATTTTATTTTCATTAAAATTGTGATTTAGTTTTTTTTTAAAGTTAATTTAGGGAGGTAGGTTCCTCTATCATAAATAGAGCGGTTATGTTATTGTTTTCATAACTTCATATTCAATGATTTAATAAAGCCCTCTTTTATAATTCCCTTTGAGATTATTTATTCAAATATCTCTTCTATAGTCGTTTAGATTAAAGTGTCATCTAATCACACTTAAGACGTCATTAAAAAAATCTCATTGAGTCGTTTGCATTAAAATAGATCTAATCACACTTTGATTAGAGTATAATTTAATCGTGTTGGCTTAATTTAGTAGTAGGACGATATCTAATGTTTCCTATGCCTCAATTCCACTTCAGCTACCCTGCCCCATCACAGGCTAAGCTATTTGACTAAATTCTCATCTTCTCTCTCTTGTCACCATCTACGATCACATTTAAGGTTTAAAAAAAAAGTTGTATTGGATAAAGTGATTGTAGACCCTTCCTATTAATGATACGCATTTTCTGTTTCTTTTAATTTATTGGGTTAGCACTTGAGGAGAGGACATTAGCCAGACGTCCAAGCTTCTCCCAATGTCTCTTTTATTTTTGCATCAACATTGACACATTGAGGATCAGTTAAGTTATATTTTAAGAAATTTCAAGGTAGATTTCGCATTCCAAATCTTTATCTCTTCTTCTGTAATTTTGATGAACTGCATGCTTGTCAATTCCATCATTAAAACTTTAGGCACTTGAGTTTAGATGATTGATTCATCATTAGAGATCAGTTTCTTGGAAAGTTGCAGAGATTAATTTCTCCAAACGCAGAACATTTTACTAATTTTATTCTTCCCTTAAAAAAATGTTTTTGAAAATGCAAATGATGTACTTAATACTATTGATTTCATCTCTTAATTTCATTAGCCTCAAAATTTAAAAAATACATTTTCAATTTTCAATAGATAAATTCCTACAACGTAGTGCAAAATAATCTCATCTAGCTCGCTTAAAAAATTTATATGAAACTCATTAATTTGTTATAATTTATGCTTAGGCTTTGGAGCCAACACCTCAATCAACAGCTCATATTCCAAGGCCATGCGACCACTGATATAATGCGTTCGGGCAACTGGAGGATTAAACCATTGCTTGCATTGGTGGTGCCTACCGGGCATTCCAGACGCTTCGAATGAATTACTTGCCACAAAAATTATAGTAGGCAACATTTGTGATTTACCAAATACACTATTCTTTATGTTCAAATTGGCCTGTCTTTGATTGCTGCGAATATTATACTCAAGCATTTGTTACCTTATATGATGGGGTAACAAACATGAAAAAATTGAAAATTGTTAAATTTAATTGAACGTCTGAAAATGTAATGAACCATCTAAAAATAATGAACAGTAATGAAACATTTGTCCTATACACAACTAGAGTTTCTTGTTATTTGCAGAATCAACCGAGCAGCTTGTTCTAATTTCATTATCGTAGAAGTTATCAGCAGAGCTCCAACTGCCGACAATTGAGAGCTTAAAACAGTTCTATCATCTATGAGTTGTCTGTAATACATATTTTTTTTAGTTGCTATTAATTTTTTAAAAATACTCTTTCCAATATTGGCGTTTCAAGAATTATTTTTATTGCATTCAGGGAGTACATAGTTAGGTCCTGTTTGGTACTGTCATTGGACATCTATAGCTTTTAGACTATAATATTGAAATATTTGGTAAATAATTACTAGTGTGGTTTGGAATTAATTAAGTTCTTTCTTTTAATTTCAAACTTGTACAATGAAAAACTTATAATATCCTTTTAATTTTTGCAAAGATTATTATATAAAATCAAACTATCAACTTTTATAATATAGTACCTCAATACCATATAAAGCTTAATCTTTCACGTGTGATTAAAAATGTCAAATTACTTTTCCACAACCAAAAAAAAAAAAAAAGAAAAGAAAACCATCTCAGATTGAAAGAGAAACAACAAATTAATACATTAATTTAAAAGAGAAGAATAAAAATAGAGACAGAAAATTATAAAATTTGAAATGTTATAGTGATTTGTTCAATATGGAGAGAAATAAAAAAGAAGTCCACTAATATTTTGTAATTAGAAAACTATATAGGATTATCCTAGATAAATTATATTATAGAATAGCCTAAATATATTTATCTCACTATTATTAGATAGATATATTAACTCTACCCTCATCCAATTATATGATTGGAAGGAGAAATTATAAGTATATTGAATTAAAACTTTAATAAATTTTTATTTTGACATAGGATTAAAAACTATTTAAATTTACCCTCAACTAAAAATAATTTACTATTGGGCCAAAGCCCAAAGGACATATTTTGAACCAGGATGATCCATATGGGAAGGAAAAACCACCATTTATTAGGGTTCTAAAAATGACCCAGGATCTTTGTTAGACCCAGCCAGCGGAAGCAATTATGAATAATAATAAGGAATATTATTAAAATAAATAAATTTTTACATCATTGATACATATGATTCGCACACTTGTCACTTATTAGAGAATCTCCTTTAACTATTTACATCATTATACCTTATTTAAAAGTATTGTGAGTTTTAAAAGTAGTAATATTTGTTTAATAAATAATAAAGATGCAATGTTAATGGGGTGTGTGTGTATAAGTTTAAATTTTATGGATGTTATTGTAATGGTATTGAATGATCCAAAAGTGCAATTAGTTTCATTTATCTGTTTCTCATTTTGGTTTTAGATAATATTATTTTTTTTGTGATAATATTAACTTGTTAAAAACTTATTTTCTTTAATGTTTATTTTTTTTCTATGGACATATTGAGGACACATTAAGTTACTTTTAAGGAAATATCTAAGAATTACCTTGGTGGCTTTAATAATAATAATAATAATAATAATAATAATAATAATAATAATAATAATAATAATAATAATAATAATAATAATATTTTTTAAAGTTAATAATTTTATTTCCTAATTAATAAAGATAATTTTGAATTTTTATTATACAAATGAGGATATATATAGAATTGTGTTAAGTATAAAAGTGATTTTCAAAATTAGATTTTGGAAAGTTACTCCTTCCCTATTTTTTAATATCTGCTATAAGTTGGGGTGATTTTACAAAAAGTGATTTTTAAAAAAGATTTACTAAATACTAAAATTAGTTTTTAATTTTTTAAAATCATGTTTAAGCTCATCAAAAACAATCCCAAATGGGTTATCTTTAATCTCTTTCATTTGATAATCTTTTCTATTGAAAATTGTCATGCAATTGCATCTTTTAAAAATTGAAAAGTTGCTATCCAACTTTTTTTTTTGTTGGTTATTGATGATGAACATACTGCTCCATAAAATAAAATTATAAACCCATGTAACCAAAACTTACCTAGTTAAAGTTGGGAAATAAGATTTGCATCTGAATATGGGTTATTTATTTATTTATATAAATAAATTTATTCGTTTTCACTCATATTCACGTAAGTGGGTTTTAAACAGTATAATTTTAGTTTGAACACTTCTTTCATGTAATATTGAGTAGATTCCTAATTTTGCTCCGCATACGTAATATAAATATTTGAATTCTCAAAAAACCTCATATTAATGCACATAGATGATAGATTATATAAAAAAATTTTAAAAGATAAAAATTAAGAAATTTTACTTACCGATCGGTTCATTTGTTGGAATGTTATCTAACACTACTCAGTCTACTGACCCCCATCATAAAAATTAATAGGTTACGTACTCCTCAAGGTCAACAAGAAGTATAGCTCAAATTGTTTTTTATTTTTATTTTTTCATTTTCTTTTTATCCATTAGCTGAGGTGTAATGGAGCAATAGTAGCAAAAGTTTCTATTAATTTTATTGTTCTGTTTTTCTAAATGTGTTTGTATCAAATTAACGAGTACCAAATTTTCCACAATCAATCCTAGTGCTATGGCCTAGTAGTAGCCTAACTTATCACACACAAAAAAAAGAGAGGAGATAGTGGGTTCAAGTTCTTGTAATCGAAGGACTCATATCTCTTCCACGTAATCGGTTAGGGATAAATTTCCTTCTTCATAAACGTGACTAGATGGTGGATTTGTTCCCTGAATATTAATGAGATAAAATTTGGGCGATAACTTAAAGGTTAACCCCATAAACTGCTGTTTGTATATGTCAATAAATTTATAGATGAAAATTCCTAATACCATGCATGTGAATGATGCGATTTCATGTTATTATCTTACTAAAATATTGTCAACTCTGGCGTCAGGTCTACATTCTCAATCTTCTACGGAATTATCTGGGTCCACACACTTTCTTTAGTACGAAGTTCAAGTCCCAACCTCCCTTCATTTGTCAACTTTGTCTCTTGCTAAATTGACAGAAATATATGCGAGTACAAAGCAATGGACTTTTGACACATACACACCCATAATTTGTTGTAAATTCCCACTCCCCATTCTTGCCTTTACCTCTCAATTTGTGACTCCACTCCCTCTTATAAAACTAGGTTGAAGATAAAATAATAATAATCCATTAAGGCAACAGAAAGATAAATTTTGTTAATTCAATAATTATGTAAGGGTAAACTCACCGTGAATCACAAATTAATTGGAAATAAAAATCTTTAAAACATACTTAATTTGACTCTATTTAATAAATTTTTATTCAGTACTGAGTTGAGTCATCCTACGTCAAAAGCCATTTATTATCACTCATTACGCAAAGAAATTACACTACAGTTTTGATATTTTCAGACAAGGTAGCTGCTACTTTACTAAAGTCTCTCTTCATCTACTCTCCATTGTCACCAAACATGACGACAATTAAGGTTCAAAGAGTTTTATTGGATCCAAATATTGTAGGGCCCTAATTCTTATTAGTGTTGCATCATTTTGTGGCCGGTAGCCAAATTACCTCCAAGCTAGGTTATTTTTCAAGAAATTTCCAAATCTTTGTCTCTTCTTCGTAATTTTGATGCGTGTCAATTCAATCATTAAAACTTCAGGCACTTGATTTTCGTTGATTCATTCGAGATTTTCTTGGAATTACAGAGGATACTTTCTCAAATTGTGGATCATATTACTAACTATATTTTATTCTGCTTTAAAAAAATGCTTTTGAAATGCAGCTGATTTACTTAATACTTTCGAATTCATCTTTTCATCAGCATCCTCATCGCTGTGTCAGTATATATATTTTTCTAATTACCTCAACCTCAAACTTTAAAAAATAAATATAAATTCCTATAATTAATGTAGGCAACATTTAAAATTTAAAATTTAAATTAAACTGATGAATTTGTGATAGATTATTTTTCAGGTACCTTAATTTTTGTCACTAATTAAAGAAATAAATATTTAAAACGGAAAAGGACACCTACACCCGCAAGGTTTGAAAAAATAATTACAAAAACCCTCAAGTTTTCAAAAGAAATACTAAGACCTCCTTTCTAACCATAATATTCTTTAAATTTTGTAATTTAGAAAATTGACTTTGAATTTTTTTAATTAATACAAATTTAATATAAATAATATAATCTATCTAGTTGACTAATAATACTAAATTATATTTAACATTTAAAATAATATTAAATTTTAAATTACTATATTTATTTTAATTATATATTTGTCTTTATTATAGAGATTTTAAACAAATATTTGGGTTAAATAGATTTACAATTAACAAAATACCTCCCTATTAATAATATTAAAATTATTTTTTATAATATGCAAAATAATTTTGATTTTAATTTATTTATTTTAATATTATGATTCCATTTATTATTAAAATTACTTTAATATAATAAATTAGGTCTAATAGATTGTAAAATATAAAAAAAATTTAAAAATTAAAATTATTTTAAAATTTATACATTATTACATTTATTTTATTGCCATATTTCTATTTATTATAAAATTTTGGGGTCAAAGTTTTTGGGTTTATAACGTCAAAGGGTATTATTGTCAAAAGGAGGTCTTAATATCTCTTATTAAAATTTTAAGGGTCTTTGTGATCATTTCTTCAAACTTTAAGCGTAGGTTTCCTTTTCCCTATTCAAAATTTACCCTCCAATATAGTGCCGTATGCAAAGCAAACATATATACCAGTTTGCTGAAACCATCATCATCGATTAAAGCAGCTGGCAATTAAGGGAGCAAAGGGCAATTGGCATATTGTTTTTTATTGTTCGTTTGTTGTTTCATGACTCAAGTGTTAGCAAATACTCGTAATGAGCAGCCATGGTAAGAAATCATGGCCTCAATAATTCTAGGCGCACTACTAATTTATTTATTTAGGCTGTCAATAAATTTCAGATGATAATGTATTTGTAGAAACAATAATTCAAAAAGTGACAAAAGTAATAGTATTGATATGGTCTTCGGTGCTACCACCTCATCATCAGCTCATCAAATCCCGTTGCATGCCCATGGGGCAGCATCCCACAACTACCACCTTGCAAATGGCCTTCACCGTGGTGGATCCCATTTCCTAAACCAGTTGCGGACATTCAATCAAACTCTAATTAAAGCATTATCATGTCTTTATGATGCGTGTCTACTACGCGCTTTTCATAGGGTATATAGGTTTGGACTTTAGAGTCGATGAATATCTTGTGGGTTACGTATAGAATTTTTTCTTCATTTTGTCAACTCCGCTGAAATATGAAGTTGTACTCTCATTTTCCCTTCATTTTGTCAACTTTGTCTCTTGCTGAATTGACACAAATATATATGAGCTCAAGGCAGTGGACATTTGACACCATATAATTTTGTTGTAAAATCCTAGCTCACACCCATTAATTTTTGCCTCTTGCCTTATAATTTTTTCTCAATGCCTAAAACTGAAGCTGAATGCGTTAAGCTCAAGGCCAGGCGCAGAACTTATTGCCAGCAGAAAATGGAGCAAGTTCTTTGTCTCCCTCCCAAGAGAGGATGCATTAAGCGTCGAATTTTCTCATCTTTTTATCACGAGCTGAAGGTCATTCTTCACGAACTCGGTTTTCATCTCCTTTGTTCCTGTTTTGGCAATTCTTCTTCAGGATGAATTTTATTAACTAGCTCTTGATGCTTTTGAAATCTAGAGCCTATAAAAATGGGAATTTGTTCCTAATTATCATAGTTCAGTGTATATTATATTATACAAATAAGTCTAGGCATTTCATAAATTAAATTCAGTGCTTAACTGTTTTGGTGATCTATAGAAAGCGTTATTGTAACTTTATGATCTTTAATGGATGTTATTGTGATGGTATTTACACGATCAACCTTGGGAGTGCAACTAGTTTCATTATCTGTTTCTCTTGTGTCGTGAGCAACACAACGTGACCTCTCATTTTGGTTTTATTTATTTATTTGTTTATTATTATTATTATTATTATTATTATTATTATTATTATTATTATTATTATTATTATTTGTGTGATATTGTTCCGTTGTTAATTACTTGCTCTTCTAATGTCTATTCTTTGTCACACTGTTTGACATATTGAGGACAACTTAAGTTACTTTGAGGAAATATCCAAGATTACACCATTGGCTTTTTAGAAGCTTTCATGAACAAATAGCAATAGTAATAATAATAATTGGCCTTGTAGTCCAACGGTGGGGGCAACCAACAGTGAAGGCAATAATTCGAGTCCATCTAGGAGTTCTTTCTCCTTTTCTTAAAATGTTAGTGAAAATAGATTTTTTTTTTATTATACTTAGGATCTACAAACGTTGTATCTAAATTTTTAGCAGACCTCTCGTATCATAATATGCCAGCAAAAAAGAAAAAATCCAAAAATCTGTATCAGTATCCCATATCTTTATATTGTCTGGAAACTCCTATAATGTCATATTAATCGTTAAAAAGCCTGGGCCACCTGCAATCTCGTGGAAATTACGTAACAGAGACATCTCAAAAGTCAAAAGGCTTCACAATCCGGTACGTATTATATACACGTAATTTTGTTTTTGTTTGGGAAGAATCATGAATTAAATGTTTAAAAACATATTTATTTTGGTTTTTGACGCTGGGTTCTATAGCCATTATGTAAGCTTCGAAGGAATTGAGCTTGGCAGCTAGCCATCAATTTTGCCGTAAAAGTTGAGAGCGCGTGATTTGACTTTGCACTTATTCTAAACTTCAAAGCAATTCCAATTTGGCATTTATAACATTGAACTCTGGGTCCAAAGCCTACTTTGGACATTAATTAACCATTTGTTCTTGACTTCTTGCCCTTTGCCTTGTAGTAGTCATGTATGTCTTTGCTTCATCTTTTTAATTTGACTTTCATTTTCTTCTCTCTTTGTTTAATTTTTAAATAAATTAAATAACAACCATATTGATGTACGTTGTTATCTTAGGATTCTATCATTTTTATTATTCTAGAATTTTTTTTTTTAATTAGAGTCAATTATGATATGTGTCTTAGTCTTTTATTTATTTGTTCCTTTGAGACTTCTACACTTTTGCATTCTAGCCCACTAATCTCAAAAACCCCCTTTCAACTTGAAATTAACCACAAATTATACATGATTCTCTTTCGGCACTCTTGCAAGTTACCACATAGAAGAATTATCAATCTCATCCAACCTTAAAAGAAACAATTTAATTCAAATAATTTTACAAGAGAGATTTAAATAGATAACTTTAAAAGAACTATGAAAGAGGGTTTTTATTATTAATCAAAAGGTCATCAAACAAATTAAATAACCACTCTATTTATAATAGAGCAAATCCCTGGCCTAAGAAAGCTCTAATTCAGAAATTGAATCCTACCTAGATAATAGTAGAAGTACTCTAATAACATAAACACTTGCTAAAGTGATTACAATAATTGTCCAATATCATATATGTATTGTAAATTATAAATGTAGCTGTTATTTCCGATTGAAAAGAATGAGAAGTTAAGCTCTAAGCTGAAAAGATATCAAATAAATTAATCTCTGGTCGGTTTAGTTTAAATATAAGTGGAATAAAGTAAGTTCTTTCTTTTTATCTATTAGTTGAGACGTAATTTAGCAGTAAAAAATAAGAATTTCTATTACATTTAGTCTCTCTCTCTCTCTCTCTCTCTCTCTCTCTCTCTCTTTCTCTCTGTTTCCCCCTTTCTTATTGTGTTTTTATCGAATTTAGCAAGTTTTAAGTTTCGAGGCCCGGGAAAAGATTAGAGTAATCCAATGTGTAGACGGATCATTTCAAGTTCTTGTGAAAGCCTTTTTATAGCAAAAAAATGGGTATGCATACGGGCACAGATTTTTTCTTTTCTTTTCTTTTCTTTTTTTTTTTTGGAGAAATTAATTAAAGCATTGGAAGCTACGTTTGTACACCTTAATTCTCTCCATGACCTATGTTTAGAGATGGTAATATGAGTCACAAAATGGATAAGATAATGAAAAATTTTCATTAACTGCCACGGTTAATAATAGTCGTGCACGCTGGGTTACTTGGTACCTTGGCGATCAATTCCAATTATTTAGTCCGTTTGTGAAACTTTTCACTTGAAAATCAAATGGTGCATAGTCCACTAACAAATGAAAAATAAAGAGTTAGCTGGAATTAATCTTCGATCGGTGGTTGGTGTGAAGGGTATATCTGCAGTTATTGCTGTGGTTTGTTGAGTTCTATGTTCGTAGATAACTCATCAACCAAGTCCACAAACATCTGGCGTCTAAAGAGGGCTATTAGTCAGATGTGGAAGACGGTTCATGAACTAAAAGTTGAGCGTGTGGGCTCAAAACAAGTTGCCTTTAGATTCGCATGGAATCCATGGCATTTTAACACGTGCTTGATATACTCTATAGATGTCAATCCGGCGTACACGCTGGGTTAAGTAGCTTTCAATTAATAGTTAACTGGTGTTAATTGATGCAAAATAAGAATTACACTTGCTTTGACAATCAATTCCAACTACTTAGTCCCTTAATTTATATGACATATTATAAAGTAAATTATATTTTAATTACATTTTACAAAAGTTAATTTTTTTTTTCACTTCAAGTAATCTTTCCTTAAAAAAAAAAAAAGATGTGTCAAGGGAATTTATTGATTTGAATATAAAAAAAATAAAAAGTAATTTAAACTTATGCACATTTTGATCATTACATAATAAAATAATGGAGAGCTCTCATTTTTATAACACAATAAAAGGTGCTTTACTATTCTGAGATCCCTTAGTGCTTATAAAAGGAACTTGAGGTGGTTCGACAGAATATTCGCCTGTTCAGTCCATCTCTTCTAGTTCTAAAGAAACTTACCCGGGTGAGATTGTCCAAGATAGTAGCACATGGATCATCATCAAGTCTTGTTATCTCTTCTATGCTTGTAACCTTATAGTTCTGGTAATAAAATCATCATGGCGCCCAATTGTTAGGCCAAGAAGAGCCCTGTGTGTGGGCACTGACTAGAGCCCAAAGGGAATATATGTTGAACCAGGATGATCCATGTGGGAAGGAACAAACCACCATTTATTAGGGTTGTAGAGCATGACCACAGGATGGTAGACCCAGCCAGCGGAAGCAATGATGAATAATAATAAGGAATATTATTACAAAGAAATAAAATTTCACACCATGTGATTCGCACACTTGTCACTTATTAGAGAATCTCCTTTTACTATTTACATCATTATACCTTATCTCTAAAGAATCAAGTGTGTGAATCACATGTATCACATGGTGTGAAATTATATTTCTTAGTAATAAAGATGCGATGTAAAGTAATGGGGTGTGTGTGTATAAGTTTATGATCTTTTTTATGGATGTTATTGTAATGGTATTGATATGATCCACCTTGGGAGTGCAACTAGTTTCATTATCTGTTTCTCATTTTGGTTTTAGTTATTATTTTTTTTTTGTGTGATAATATTCGCTTGTTAATTACTTGCTTCTTCTAATGTTTATTCTTTGTCGTACTATGGACATATTGAGGACACATTAAGTTACTTTTAAGGAAATATCTAAGAATTACCCCTGGTGGCTTCCATGAAAAACTAATAATAATAATAGTTGGCCTTGTAGTCCAATGGTTAAGGGAACTGTTTGAGCTTTTATACGAGTTCTTTCTCGTTTCTATAAAATATTAGAGAAGATAAATTTTTAAACTATTCCTAGTAGGTCTCTACGAACGTCAGTATCTAAATTTTTAACCGACCTCAAGTTATAACATATATGCAAAAAAGAAAACATCTAAGAATTTCTTTTAGTATCACGCATATTTATATTGTCTAGAAACTCATTTAATGCCAGCTTAAACATTAGTACATTACAAAGCCTTCGGCACTTGGTTTTTACGATCATTATTTAAATTCAATCTCATGGAAATTACGTAACAGAGATACCTCAAAAGTCAAAAGGACGTAGCATGTACAGATAATTTTGTTTTTACTCGGGAAGAGTCACGAATTAAACGTCCAAAACCTTTTTTATTTTGGTCGTTGACTCTGGTTTCCACAGCCATTATAGATGCTTCGAAGGGATAGACATGGTCACCTGGCTACCAATTTTTTCAATGAATTCAAATAGCCGAGAGCACGTGATTTCAATTTGCACTTAATGTAAACTTCAAAGTAATATCCATTTGGCATTCATATTTTATAATTAACTCTTGGTCCAAAAGCAATTAACTTTTGACATTAATGAACCATTTATACAGTAGTCATGTATGTCTTTGCTCATCTTTTTGATTTCTGACTTTAATTTTCTTCTCTCTTTGTCTTTATTTTGTTAATGAATTACATAACAACTATATTAAACATATTTCAAAAAAAATATTTATGTAATGATATTATATTATTAAAACTGTAATTCAATTTTTAAGATTATTAAAAATTTCACCAGCCTCCATTCACAGCTACAGAACTCCAAAAATAATAAAATTATAATATAAACTAGAGCTTGCGAACAGTTAATAATCTGAATTACCTAAATAAATATTAAGTTGAGTTATTTACATAATAAATAGGAAAAAAAAGATAGTCAAATTTTATGAATTTTCTTAGGTCGCACAAATTCCATTGGTTTTAGAAATATTCACGTATATATTTATTTTTAAAGATTATACCCTTTTACTACAGCAAACTTTTTTAATACATAAAGATATAATATTATATATGTATTGTAAATTATAATTCTAGCGTAGTTATTTGCAGCTGGAAAGGATGACCAGTTTAGCACTAAGCTGAAAAGATGTCAAATAAATTAATCTCTGGTTGGTTTAAGTATAAATATCAGTGGAATAAATTAAGTTCCTTCTTTTTAACTATTAGCTGAGACGTAATTGAGCAATAAGTAATAATCTGTTACATTTAGTTTTATTGTTCTCTTTTTTTTTTCCCTTCTTTTTATTTTGCTTGTATCGAATTGACATCAAATATTATCCACCATTAATCCTGATATCATGTATATCAATTATGCAATAATATGATATTATCTTGCCAAATATTGTCAATCCAAGTGTAAATTCTCGATTTTCCATGGAATTTCCACAACAATGCTCTTCTTTAATACAACGTTCAACTGTCAATTCCCATTCATACTTAACTCAGAAAATTATCAACTAATTTGTCTCTTGCTACATTATCATATATACAGAGAGAGAGAGTTAGATTTCAATGATAGTTCCCACACTATATAGTGCGGGATAAAATTGCACAATGTGGTGAAAAAAATTAACTTTTGACCCATTAAAATTTTGTTGTAACTCTCACTCCCATTACATTCAGATGTGGATAATCTTAATGATTACAGTTCGGTGTATTTTATTGTGAAATAAAAATAAGTGTACGCTTGAATGTTTATGCATTTTATCAGAAATCAAAATGAAATGCTTATTAAAAGGATTGTTGATGAAATTTGATACAAAAATAAATTCTATTGCTTGTTCGTTAATTCAAATTTTCAAAAAACACAAACGCAATTTGCCTTAATTCAGATTTTCAAAAAGCTCAAACATACTTGAACGCAATTTGCAAAAATCCAGCAGATGACACAAGTACCAATAAGCAGCGCAATAAATGAAATAGGAGCCATTTGAAATCAAATTCCATAACTACAAGACAGAAAATAGAGTGAAAGTAGAATTGTGCGCTTTAATAATTTTAGATTAGTTTGCCCAGTATCTCATCAATTGATGCAATTTGCTAAATGTTATGTCGCAGTTAGAAGTAATCAATTTCAGCACGTAATAATAATTTGATCAACATCTAACCGGCCTATTTCAAGTGTGGATTAAATTAAAGGGCGAAGACTATAGCGCCATGAAGAAAGTGACTCTTCAATTTGTGACATAAAATTTCAGAGACAAAAGAAGCTTCACCTTCACAATGCTTGTATGTATATGAGAAGGTTATCACAAAATAAGCCTCATATCTGTATACATCTAAAGTACTTTTATTTTTTCTGTAATTTTGTTCTTCTGTAGCTTTTATTTCCTTTGCTAGCCTTGAGAACTCTACTGGAATTTTGTATGAAATTCTTTTTATTTTACACTTGTAAAATATATCAGATCTAATCATTTCTCAAAACTTTCATTTTTATCAATATGCTTAGTGCCGTCTTCGACTTAGAATTGGGCTCGCGCACAAGCATCGCCATTGGATTCTTCGCTACCAATACCATAACCGTCAAACCAGCATTCGCCAGCCATTCAACCTTTTGTATTTAGACTTTATTTTCTATAATATGACATAATTTAAATATTTAAAAAAAAAACTTTAAATTACTGTTTAATTAGAAAAATACACAAAATATCCTTTTGGCTGTTAAAACAAACAGCAGGTTAATTAAATATAGATTTTAGTCGAATAAGGTTCTTCTCTTTTTGGATCCATTAGCTGAAACGCAGTGAAGCAAAATGACTAAGAGATTTTATTGCATTTTGTCTTTTTAAGGGAATTCAATTAGAAAACACACTACAATCTATCCAAAACAGACAAAGAGGAAAATCCTCCAACCGATTAACGTACCAGAATTTATTAAAAGGATTTAGATATAATCATTAAGAACAAATTCGCAGTTTTATAAAATATAAGCATCTGGATTTATTATAAATAAGCTCAATTTAATGTAAAATAAAAAATTTTATGGGTTCACAAATTTATGGAGGTTGTAGTAATATATTTAACATGGACTAAATTAAATAATAGTGAAACTACTTGAATAGGTTACTATGGACTTCTATTCGTTAATTAAAACGTAAATTTTTATAATTCTTAAAGTTAAAGGTTTCTAAAATTTATGGAGACTAATTTTATGGATATGGTGACTATTTTTATAGAGTTACCAAGGACAAATAGGAAACTCAAGTAATTTTTTCTTTAATTTTTAGAAATATTTTCTCCAGCTAGAGCTTGAACCCCCACTTGTCATGAGCTAGACCCACTCCTAAGTCATATGTAGCAACTCAACTTGACCTCCATATTTTGTTTTTTTAAAAGTGTGTGATAATATTCCCTTGATAATGACTTGCTACTTCTAATGCCTATTTTGCGGCATTAATTATTTACAAATTGAGGATAGTAAAAACATTTTTTTTAATGTGTGAACATATTTAATTAAGAGGATCATTGGATTTTACCCCGTTCTCTCCAACGAGGCCCAAAAATTTGTTGATGCTGGGCTTCGTTGTCAAATAGGTCACACTGACTAATAGCATGCTCAGCATCTCCCCTTGCTAGCCTCAAAAATCATCTTGTAGATGATCTTCCTTCTTCCATTATAGATCTATCAAGTCTCTGTGCAGCTCGTGTTTTGTATAAGCATTCCCATTTAACAATAGCTGATCAACTTTTCCGGAACTCAGCTATACTGTTTCATATAGATATTACATAACATGACAGAGCAACTTGAGCATCCAAGTTGTCTAAGTAACCACTCTCAAGGAATACAAAGTTTAGAATACAATAAAACCATGAGTGAAGCAATATTACAACACTAATAATACTATAATATCCTCCAAGAGGATTTGATTGTTGTTAACCTATACAACTGAAGTAGTATTAATTCTCAAAAGAGTTCATTTACCCAAGCATTGAAGATTTCAGTGTCCTCATCACTTATTCTCCTCAACGAAAACTCCTCCATCTGACTTTGATGAGTTGAAGTCCGGAGTGGTCTGTCCAGTTTCTTCAGGAGAGTATTAAGCCCTCCGAGGATTGATCAGGTAAAAAATCTACCTGCTTTATGCCGAATTGAGAATTCAATAAATCACAGCCATAACCAAAGCGATTGGAATATGCTGATTCTGGTGCTGTATAAATTGGTGACTGCCATGGCGAGAGAGAGCCATAATTCAGCCAATTATAGCCACCGTCTGGATTGAATTCCGCAAATAGTCGAGGTTCTGCCTGGAAAGAATTTTCTACATGGTTAGTAGAATAAGAACCCCAAAGCTGATTTGGTAGTATTGGTGACTCCCAAATGTCATCCCATACTAGCTGCAACTCTGGGGAAGTATTTTCTGCAACATGATTTCTAGAACAAGAAATCAAACGGTCACTTGGTGGAACTGGGGAGACCGAAAAAGCATTTTCTGCAACATGATTTCCATTAGAAATCAAGTTTTGATTTAGTGGCAGGGAGGATCCTAGTGAAGTATTTTCTCCACCATGATTTCCAAAATAAGAAATCAAAGGGTTAGTCGCCAGTACTTCAGAATCGAAACTAGTATGTTCTGCAGCACGATTTCCGATTCCAGAAATCGAATTGTCACTTGCTGGTACTTGAGAGACCAAAAGAGTTTTTTCTGCAACATGATTTCTATTAGAAACCAAAAGTTGATCCGGTGGTTGAACAGATTCCGAAAAAATCTGTTCTCCAACATCATGGATGATGGCAGACCCAGAAGTCAAATCTTGACTTGATCGGTCTTTAACACTGGTTGAAGTAGCGAGCTTGCTATCCCGTTTTCTTTGTAGGCGACACACAACAAAGTCCTTCTGCACAAATTAAAAGCACAAATAGAATAAGTTGTCTGCCGTATGGCCGCTGTATCATCCACATACATATGCAATTCATCACAAAGCAGGACACATAATAGAGTCAGAAATGGAGCTCAAAACGAAACTCACACCTTATAAATAGGGTCATCCTTAACAGCTATCTCGTGCATAACCCACTCAGTCTTAGCTTTCTTGTAAGCAGAACGACAGGGGCAAAAAGGCAAAATCCTTTTGGTACCAACTACCTCAGTACTGTTTCTGGGCTTGATGTCAGAACCTGTGCCAGTGATTTTCCAGTATCCTGACTTTGTTCTTCTGCGCGCTCGTTTACTCTTGGCGCACTTGTAATCAGGCTCACAGTAAAAGTACCACACTTCTTCCTCACCCTGAATCTCAGAATGCCCTGCATCAAAAAAATTCAGTGACCCTTTAGTTTTGAATCAATTTCACTAAACTGACTTAAACGGCATCGTATGGTTACTAGTTGGGTGATACTTACGGGGTAGGTCCCAGGGATCAAAGCTATAGAAATCAATTTCTTTGATGGTATGGACAGAGAAACCAGGGTCTAGCCTCTTCTTCTTCAGCAGAATAATGATTTCTTCGTTAGTAGGATTGAATCTGAATCCCACGAGACTGTCCATTTCTTATTAAACACACAAGAGACAGAGCAAGATTTATATGCTACTACGGTTTGGTCTGCAACTGCAAAATGCAAAGAGTGAGAGGGAGATCACATTGCAGTATTATTATTTGTAAAGGCAGAAGCATTGACACGTCATTTTATCCCCTATGGCCTGACTTTTTTCCTTCTCTACCATATGATTTTACAGATTAATTGAAAAAAATAATAAACAATAAATATTAAAATTGTATCATTTTAACTTTTATAAGAGCATCAACCAATAAAATCATAACATATAACCTGTCACATATAATTATGTGTACAATGACACAAACTTAATCAAATTTCTTTAACTTTCAGTTGTTTGTCGACATCAATTACTGGATAAATATAATTTTAAAAAAAAGGAAGAAAGACCCCACGTTGCGACTACCATTTTTCTTTTTTGATTCCTTCTCTGCTTTTACAGCTACGACCTTCCCTGCTATCTCACAGAGGTGTCTCCTTTTTCAAGAAGTAATTTGTTCGGATTGGACAAATAGATTCCCCTGTTACACATCTCCACGTATGATCAACGGTCTCCTTTTTCAAGAAGTAATTTGTTCGGATTGGACAACGAGATTCCCCTGTTCCACATTTCCACGTATGATCAACGGTAGCAGTGGCAGAAATTCCACGGGGCATTTCGTGGACCAGTTTCTTTTGAAGAGGGTAAATAAATAATTTTATACTCAATTTTTTATTTAATAAAAAGACGGATATAATTTTTTACATAACAAAAATAATTTTTTACGTAATTTGTTTTCATAAAAGAAATAGGGATGAATTAAAATCCCTGTCCCCCCTCCAATTTCTTATTTTATCGTTTTAATTTTTAGAATTGTTAATGAATAAATAATAAAATTTAAATTATTAATATTAAATATTAATATAAATAATAAATAACAAAATATTTGTATAAATGTATTATGAAACTTTTGAGCTTAGTGAATTAATTTTAGTCCCCAATTATTATTCAATCAAGTCTTACTCAAAAGTCTTTGGTCCAAAATTTTTTTAAAAAATTTTTATCTAATAAAATAAAAATTAAAGAGAAACTTAAATTTATAATATTTAAATTTTATTAAAATATATTATAAAATTTTAATTTTATTTAAAGTCATAACATATAACGTGTCACATATAATACTGTATACGATGACACCCGCATAATCAGATTTTTTTAACTTTCTGTTGTTTGTCGACATCAATTAATGGATAAATATGACTTAAGAAAAAGAGAGAGAGAGAGAGAAAAGAAAGAAGAAAGAAAGACCCTGCGATGCGACTACCATTTTTCTTTTTTGATTCTTTCTCTGCTTTTACAGTTGCGACCTTTCCCTGCTACCTCACAAACCTTTGTCCCCTTTTGCAAGAAGTAATTTGCTCGGATTGGACAGTGAGATTCCAGTGCTCCACATTTCCACATATGATCAACTGCGAGCCCAAAAAGGACCGAAGGACCGAAAAGCTTTGAATGCTAATCACGTCCAAGAAAACTTTCATTTTAAGACCATTGATCTCGAGTACGCACAAATACAATTGAGATGATGAATAAAGTTTAACACAAAGATTCGTGATGAGTTCATGCTGTTCAATAGTTGATGGATATCACGTACATGAACCATTCGCATCTCTGCTTGTACTGTTTTGGAACAAGCATTTTTGTCTAGTCAAACAAGCTCCAAGTTTCAAGAACTAGGCCATGCTATTGAAAATTCAAGTGCTCTATATTACAAAGCAACAAATGATTACCGGACAATATCATATTATCAATAATAATAGTACAATCCTCTTAAGAGGATTTTATAGTTGTATACGTACTACTTAATATTAACAGTACTTTCCTCCTAAGAGGATTGCATAGCTGTTTACATGCCACTTAGATTCCAGTAGTTTCCTCCTATGAGGATTTCGTAACTGTTTACACGCATACTTAAGATTACCGTACTTTCTTCCTAGAAGGATTCATAATTGTTTACATGTTACCTAAGATTACAGAGTTCAGATTACAATAAAAGGTAAGTGAAGCATTATCACCCATATAGATATAGTAAATTAACAATATTACCCACTACAGGATTTGATTGTTGTTTTAAATTTGCTACTTAAGCAAAACTCTAAAGTAGATCTTTTATCCATGCATCGTCGTAAGCAGTGTTTGTGTCACTGCTACTCACTACATAAGCTGAAGCTTTTCCATCTCACTTTGATGGGTTAAAGCCAAGAGGAAGGGTTTGTCCAGTCTCTTCGTGAGAGTTTTGATCATGAAAAGCCCTTGGGGATTTGATCAGGTAATTTACCCGCTCATCAGTATCAATTAGACAATCAGAAATATCAAAATTATCAAAAGAAGTATTAGAATATATTAATCCTTGTTCTTGATAGAAAAAGAGGCGTCAATTAGCCTATTGTAGCCACCATATGACTTGAATTCTCCAACTGGAAGACATTCTTCCTGAAAATTATTTTCAGCAAAATTATGTGTTACCAAAGAGTGACCTAGTGGTAGCTGCAACTCCGAATTGCTATTTGGTGGCAGCACTGGGTTTGTTGACTGAGGATATGCGATAGTATTTTGTTGAATAAGATTTCCAGGACAAGAAAATTTTTTATTTTGTGGTTGCTGGCGAGAGATGGTGAGAGTTTGCTCTTCACTATGATTTCTACAAGAAAATGAATGGTCACTAGGTGATTGCTGCGGTGGAGAAACCAATTGTTTACATGATTCACCTTCATCAGTAGTCGAAGTACCACGCTTTTTCTTTTTCTGTTTTCTTTCTATGCGAGAGAAAACAAATTCCTTCTACATGAATTAAAGGCAAAAACAACATCAGCAATGCTGTATTATCATTAATTTTCAAACTTTCATAAGCAATGCTAGATTACTACTCACCAAACTTGTAGGAGAAACAAAACAAAACAACAGTTTAGTAATAGGCAACAGAGATGTATACTCTAAATGGACATCCTGCCCACTGTCCAGATCAACAGAAGTGAAAAAATTTTAAGACTTTTCCTGGTTAATTAATCCTATTATATCTCCAACAAGTAACTAATTGGCAGGCGACATATGTTTTATTACACAGCATTTTACTAGACTAAAATTTTTGTAAGATTCACAAAAACATGCGAAGCCAAGTTCTAACTCCAATGGAAAGGAGCTGCTTTCTTTGGACTCAGAGCCTTGGTTCGAGCTTCAATGAATGCACAAGTTCATCATCATCATCATCATCATCATCATCATCATAATAATAATAATAGGATTCATAAAACAGAGCTCACATCAAAAGAACAAAGCTCATACCTTGTAACTGGGGTCGTCCTCAACATGGTACTCATGCATAACCCACTCGGTAATTGCTTTCTTAGAAGCAAGACCATGACGATAGAAAGTCAAATTCTTTTTGATACCCGTAAGGCCGTTTCTAGCTTCGATTTGGGCATCTTTACCTGTAATTTTCCAGTGCCCTGTTTCTGTTCTTCTGTGGGCACGGTTACTCTTCCTGTACTTATAATAAGGTTCACAGAAGAAGTACCAAACTTGATCCTCGGACTCTGTTTTTGATTCCGCTGCATCACAAAAGTAACATATGGTGCATGCCAATTAGTTCAGCTGGTAAAATCTTTCAGTACAGGAGGTTAGAGAGAAAAGAGAAAAAGAAATTACATATACGTACTTGCTAAATCCCAAGGCTCAAGGCTGCAGATATCAACAATATCCTTGATAGGGTGATGTGAGAAATGGGGGTTCAGCCTCTTCTCCACCAAAAGATAGAGGATTTGTTCATTGGATGGCTGGAATTTGTGCTCCATAAGATTCTCCGTTTCAGAATCTTTTTCAGTAACTACTTCTTCAATAGTTGGTAGGGATTTCAAAACTAACCCCCAAGATTTCTCCGTCATTATTTTCTAATTCAATACAGTCACAGTGGTATCTCTTTCTGGTTTGATGGGAAGAAAATTTGCTCTGTGAGAAAGAGTGAGTGGATGTTAATGTCTCTAAATTCTCACAGCGTTGTGTTGACAGTGAGACAACTTTTGCTTGTTTCACCAACGGCGTTGAATAGAGTATTGAACAAGTGACAGAAATTAAATGACAGAAAATATGGGAGATTTATAATATCAGCTTATTGGAACATGAACCATCAGCCTCTTACTGGTTCAGCATCATGTTCCTCATCGTCTTTAAATAAGTACCAATTTATTCACTCAGAAAATTTTCTAAAACGACAACGTTTGCCAGATTCTAATTTTATTCATGCTTTTAATTATTTTTTTCAACACACTTCCCTGTCCTGTTTGTGCATAAATTATTTGTTAACTTTGTACGGTCAGCTTTCGACCAGAGCGTCTCCTTCTTGCAGAGGTAGTTATTTGTCTCAGCCTAGTACTATATTCTTTGATTGCTTAATAACCGGTTATAATACAACAATACATAAATCTAATTTCATATATTATAATAATAATAATTAATAAAAATTAAAATTACAATTCTAAAATAATGATTACAAGACACAATTATGAGACATCAATTATGATAAGTTGTAAGTTTTAAATTTATTATTTATAAAATCATAATAATTATAATATTATTTATTAAAATAATGATATCATTTATTCAATTTAAGAAATTATAAAAATAAAACAATTAGAATATTTTTTTTGAAACTAAGATTTAAATTAATTTTAAAAAATCTACAGTAATATAATATATCAACAAGTTTAATTTCAAGTTATTTATAAAATTATAATATTTTATATTTACATTTTATTAAGAAATTTTACTTTGATATACTTTAGTCCACATGTTATTGATGGCTTCATGGGACGTGTGGTAACTCACCAATGCAGCATGCTTATTATGTGTCTCTTCATGTATCGTGTCTTAGCCCATCTCTAATCGTTTTGTGTCTCAGGCCATCTTTAATTGTGTTGTGCCTAAGCCCATCTCTAATTATGTCGTACTTTTAAGACTCATGTGCTTAAATTTCTAAGCCCGGCCCAGTCTATGTGTGCACCTTGCTGTGTCGTGTGCCCTACCAAAATGTGCTCATGCTCGTATTATGTTGTGCTATACCAACACATGTTGGCCCGTGCTATGTCACGTGCCACTCGCCCTGTTAACCATCTCTATTTAGAGTAACGATATTCTATATAATTTATCTTATTACTTTTCAAAATTTTCTCTATTAAAAATAAAAATTTAGGAAAAATAACTCTTTCAATCATGAGGTTTGACATAATAGTTCATTTTATCTTTATTTTTTGAACAATAGCTTATTTTATCCATACTTTTCAAACAATAGCTTAAAATACCTTTATGTGAGTTTATAGTTAGTCTATTGTGTGTTGAGGAAAAAATTGGATTTTCAATTAAATAAATGCAAACTATTTTAAAATAAAAACATCAAGAACAATTAAATAACATATATCTTTCTACATAAATTTAAAATTTAAGAATAACTTAATGAAACAAAAATAACACTAAAAAGTATATATATGTTTGTGTGTATATGAGTTTGGTTATGGTGGAGATGTTTCATTGTAGAACACTTCTTCATAACCACACGATCAAAGTTATAACATATTTTTTTATTACTTCTCACTTTGATCATATGGTTATAAAGGAGTGCTCTAAGGTGAAGCATCTCGAACATAACCATTGCCTATAAAGGAGTGCTTTATGGTGAAGCATCTTCAACATAGCCATCCCCTCCACACACACACACACACACACACACATAATAGTAATAATAATAATAATAATAATTTTTCAATTAAGGATAACTGATCATATTAAAGTTAAAAAATAAAAAAAAAACACCCACTCTTAATGCAGTGTTGTAGTATATTAAATTTGTGTTATTATGTTTTTAGTGTGTTTTTTTAAGTAAATAGAGGATTCTATATTTACTTTTGGTAAAATAATAGTTTTGATTGATTATTTATTTATATATCTTGACCATATTGAAGTCAGAAACAAGCTAAAGTACAAAAAAAAAGAATCATTCTAGTGCTTGTGAAATCTATGTTTTTTTATATTTTATCTTAAATATATATTTTATATATAATTTAGTTTTATTATTGTTTATTTATTAACTTATCCTTCAATTTTAAATTCATGTAAAAATTCAAATGTTATTTAATTGTGTTTGAGAATTTTATTTTAAAATAATTTATATATCCTTAATTGAAAATTCTATTTTGCCTTCAATGATTTATACAGTAAACTAATGATAAATAAATACAAGGGGTGTTTTGAGATATTATTTAAAAAGTAGAGATGAAATTAATTATTATTTAAATAATAAGGATGAAATGAGTTTGCATCAAACTCTTGAGGTGAAAAGAGTTTTTTCCCCCAAAAATTATATTTTAATTTTATTTTATTATTACTTCTCACCTCCCATCTCTATCTAGCATAATTATTACGCCCACCATTTATCTTCATCAGCAATAAGCTCATTATGACCACCTACTTTCTTTACTATCAATCTATAATTACCTCCACCAATATGTGATGAGCTTCAATAATTTTGTTAAATTTTATGAACCTGTGGTGGGTTTTATAGTTATTGATGATATTGATTTTGCTTTATGTGACAATGTAAGATTTGTTTAATTTCAATTTGGGATTTTATTAAAAGTTAAGATTTGATTTAAATTTTGAATCAATTAAAAAAAATGAGAGAGATGAGAAGTTAATATATTGAGAGAAGATAAAGTATTTATATATTTTTTTTTAATAAAGACAATTATAGAATAAATGAAATATATTGAGGGGTCACAATGAAGAAAATTCTGCTCCATATTCTCCCAATTTCAAGAATTGCACCGATATTTCCACAGTGCTAGCAATAATTTGGTGCACTGAACATTGTTACCACATGTAACATCTGATAGCCAATTAGCATGTGCTTTAAGAGCACCAGAAAACATGTAACTCGTCTGAAGCCGATTTAATTTTTTTTTTAGCAACAATTTCTCGGGAAATACGCCCCAAACTGGGTTGAGTGATTTCTAAGCGATTCTATTAGCGGACCACTCGAGTTAAAATTATGAGAAAGAGGCAAAGGTTTGAAAAATTTATTTGAACTTTATATATCTCTCCATCTTAAATTTATATTGTGTATTAGTATGTGTTTAGAAGTTAACCTTAAAATTGCAAAATAAATTTTATTTTGTAATGAAAAATACCTAATACAACATAATTCCTAATACACACTGAAATTTTGAAAATTAATTGATAATACAGCATCCCTGACCAAATTTCTTTAACTTTCGTAGATATTTGTTGACAATAATTAATCGATAAATGTAAGTTTTCAAAAAGAAAGAAAAAAAGATAAACGATAAAAGTTAAAAGAATGGACGCTTTGCCCCAGTAGTTTAAGACCCCCACAATGCGACTACCATTTTCCTTTTTTGATTCCTTCTACATTTGACCTTCCTCCCTGCTCCCTCACAAAGGTGTCCCCTTTTACAAGTAGTAATTTGCTCGTATTGGATAGTGGGACTCCAGTGTTCCACATTTCCACATATGATCAACTATGAACCCAAAAAGAACTGAAGGACAGAAAAACTTGACCTTATGCTAATAGATGCCAGATACAGACCAAATGGAACATCCAATTAGTCTAAACAGCAATCACATTAGATACAAACCAAATGGAACCTCCAATTAGTCTAAACAGCAATCGCAATAGATACAGACCAAATGGAACATCCAATTAGTCTAAACAGCAATCACATTAGTATGTAACGAGGCTCAAAGATTACTGGACAATATCACATTATCAATAATAATAGTACTTTCCTCCTAAGAGGATTTCATAGTTGTTTACATGCTACTTAAACTTACAGTATTTTCCTCCTAAGAGGATTTCATAGTTGTTTACATGCTACTTAAAATTACAACACTTTCCTCCTAGGGGATTTCATAGTTGTTACATTCTACATAAGATAACAGTACTTTCCTCCTAGAGGATTTAATATAATAGTTGTTTATATGCTACTTAAGATTACAGAGTTCAGAATATAATAAAACATGAGTGAAGCATCATCACCCATATAGATAGAAAGTAGTAAATTAACAATATTACCTCCTAGAGGATTTGATTGTTGTTTTAAATTTGCTACTTGAGCAAAATTCTCAATTTTTTCTTTAATCCATGCATCGTTGTAAGCAGTGTTTGTATCTCTGCTATCCTCTGCATATGCTAAAGCTTCGCCATCAGACTTTGATGGGTTAAAGTAGGGGTAAGGGTTTTTCCGGTCTCTTCGCCAGAGTTTTCATCCAGTAAAGCCCTTAGAGAACTGATCAGGTTATTTACCTGCTCATCACTGAAATTTTGACAGTCAGAAATATCACAATTATCAATAGAACTATTAGAATGTTTTAATTCTTGTTCTTGAGAAATTGGTGTCTGCACTGCAGAAGAAGAGGGGTCATTTCGCCTATTGTAGCCACCGTATGACTTGAATTCTCCAATTGGCAGACGTTCTTCCTGAAAATTATTTCCAGCAAAATTATATGTCACCGAATGGTGATTTAGTGGTAGCTGCGACTCCAAATTGCTATTTGGTGGCAGCTGGGGATTTGAGGGACCATTTTCTTTAATTGGATTTCCAAAATGAGAAATCATATTGTGATATGGCTGTGGCTGCTGAGTAGGAGGATAATTGGGTGTTACCCAATTATTTGTGAGAGGGTACATATTTTGTTCAATCTGATTTCCAAGATAAGAAATCGAATTATGATTTTTTAGTTCCTGTGCGTATTTGAGAGTAGTTTCTTCACTATGATTTTGTAGTAGCGGCTGGTTTATGGGAATATTTTCAGCATTATGATCTCTCTTAGAAATCAAATGCTTACTAACTGATAGCTGAGTTGGGTTGTTGTTTGTTACTGACTGGTACATAGTGTTTTGTACGGTAGGAAAAGAAACGAAATTGTCATTTTGTAGTTGGGGCTGGGGGATAGTGTGAGTGTTTACTTCACTGTGATATCCATCCGAAATCGAATGGTCACTAGGTGATTGCTGAGGTGGAGAAACCAAATGTTCACTTGATTCCCCTTCATTAGTAGTCAGACTGCCATCCTTCCTCTTCTTATTGCGTTTTCTTTGAATGCGACACAAAACAAATTCCTTCTACATGAATTATAAACAAAACCAAAATAAGGAACAGTGCATTGTCAATTAATTTTCAGATATTCATTAGCACTACCAGAATTGCTACTCACCAGACAACAACAGATTCATTCATCAAGTCATGCAAATGCTTACGGACACATTTTGTGGTTGTATTTCAAACAAAGTCACAATTTCTTACATTAACACAACCCCACCCTTAGTTTCATCGTGGTTTGATTTTGATCCTCACGAAGATCCTATCCCATCAATGTTTAAGCAGTGGATATCGTATCCACTGAAAATGCTCAGTCCGGATGTCCGGACAATTTTAATCCGCACGGAATTTCGTGTGGATGCTGCATCAAAGGAAGTAAAAATTTTAAGACTGCCTGGTTAACTAATCCTATTATGTATCTCCAAAAGACACAATAATCTAGGATGCTTCCCCAATTAATCACTTCAATCATCAAGAAGAGCCAGCCTTATTATTATATATACAAAGACATAACAATGCATAAAAGAAATGAACTTTCAAGTGAGTGGCAAAAACAAGTTAAGCTCATACCTTATAACTGGGGTCCTCCTTGACATGGTACTCATGCATAACCCAGTCGGTCTTAGCTGCTGCCTTTGAACCAGGACTACGACGGTAGAAAGTCAAAAACTTTTTGGTGCCAGTAAGGCCATTTCTAGCTTCGATCTTAGAATCTTTACTAGTAATTGTCCAGTGCCCTGCTCCTGTTTTTCTGTGGACACGGTTACTCTCCCTGTACTTGTAATATGGTTCATAGAAAAAGTACCAAACTCGATCCTCAGACTCAGTTTTTGATTCCACTGCATCACAAAAACATATGTTGCGGGGCAGTTAGTTCGGTTGGGAAAATCTTTCAGTACAAGAGCTTAGAGAGAAAAATGAAAAAAAAAACTACAAATACATACTTGGTAAGTCCAATGGCTCAAGGCTGCAGATATGACCAATATCCTTGATAGGATGATGTGAGAAATGAGGGTCGAGCCTCTTCTCCTTCAGAAAATGGATGATTAGCTGATCGGATGGCTGGAATTTGAACCCCATATGACTCTCCATTTCAGATTCTTTTTTTTTTTGGGACAATATAAGGAAGTGCAAAGGAAAATGAGAGTAGAAACCACTTCTTCAATAGCTCGTAGGGATCTGATGAAACCCCCCAAGACTATCCACTATTGGTTCTAATTCAGTACAGTGGTGCCTCTCTCTCTCTCTCTCTCTCTCTCTGTGGTTTGGTGGGAAGAATTTGCTTTATGAGAAAATTCAGAGTTTGAGTGGGGGGTGATCATGTTACTTTATGGGATCAAAATTAAAGGCATTAGCTCTACGTTCTCGTTACGCGTTGTGCTACGGCGAGACAACTCTCAGTTGTTTCTCCAACGGTGTTAACTCCACGTTCTCACAAGTCACGACTTTTGAGTAGACTAAGGGATCGATTTACTTGAAGGCCAGTCAACACGCAAAGTGACAAAAATAACATGGAAACTTATAAAAAATGTCGCCTTCTTCCCCACTTAGTTTGAGACTTGAGACCCTACCATCATCCTCTTATTGGTCCAGCCCCATCATCCTCATCCTCTTCGTCTTACTACTGTCTAGTGATATTTAAACACTGAAATTTAAATTGAAAAAATTTGACAATACACTGATGAAGTAAATTATCACATTTAATACCATAAAACCACATATTATTATAGTTCATTTTATCAACCTTTCGTTTTAGTTGCTTCAACATTTTTCCTGATTTTATTTTTAAAAAAAAATTTAAAAAAATGACTACAGAATAACCGTTAAAACCATATAGAATAATTGTTAATTATAAAAATAATGAAAAACGTGTACTATTAATTAAAAAATAATAACTAAAACAAACTGTTAACATTATCATAGTGTTTATTAAGCTTATCTGACTGAAGGGAAATTCTAGAATCTTCTACGTCTTCGGTAAATCTAGAATCTTCCACTACTTTCAATCTCTTCCACTGTAATTTCATTGTTTCAATTTTCACTGATGAACAGTAAGTGCTGTGATGATGTACGTAACTTCAGACGGAGTAGAAGAGCCGGAGCCAGGGGCAGATTTTATTTAGCTAGGGATTTTCATTTTTTTCCAAGTGTTTAGATTTAATTTTGGGTTTAATGTGCTGGTTTTGATGACTAAAACGTAATTTTGTATTGTTTTTTTGGTTTATTTTTTGAAGCCAACAGGAACGAATTATAAGTTTTGTCGGGGGCAAATAAAAAATTGAGTGAAAATTTAATATGATTTTTTGAAAAATTCCACTTAACGCAGCAGCTGTACACTTTCTTCACTGCCTATTAAGTTATTTTATTCACCAATATTTAGGATATATTTATGAATATTTATTTCTTTGTACGCATTTATTTGAGGAGAAATAAATTAGTGAGTTTAACTATATTGAGGTAACAAAATCCACTATAGTCAAGGCTTTATTTGTAGTTAGGGCGCCCGTGTAAAATTGTTAGGAGTTTTTTTTTAGCTAAGTAAACACTATTTTTTTGAAATTTCCCTAAGTTACAGACAAACAAAATCCATCCATTGACCCACCTAGCTCCATTGTTTTATTACTTATTTTTACACTGAAAAACTTAATTGTAAATTACAATAAAAGCAACTTAAGAAAATTCTTTTCAAAATTATGGAATTCTAAAATAAAATTGTAACAAGTTGCATAGTTTTCTCGATCGTACCATTTTTTGTTTTCCATTTCTAGAGCTCATGATTGTTTATTAATTTAAAATTTATACGATAACTATATTTATAATTATAGTTTAAATTGTCAATATAATAAATTTAGGTACCAATATCCTAAATTGTTTATCATAAAAGTACTTTAGCATACACGGGAAATTGACATGTATTTTCAAAAAGCAAAAATGTAAAAAGGTGTTTTTGAAATTACCCTTGTTATTTCATCAAATTTTCAAACCGTGCCATCCGCACAACTCAAAACGGCAAGTTATATTTCAATACAATTAACACCCAAAAAAATCTCAACACTCAATAGATCTCAACACTCCCAACAAAAGAAAAACATAAAATCATTATTGGAAAGGATATTGAGGTTAGTTTACACAAAATAAATTTTTAATGTTTTAAGGCTAGTTTTTAGGTTGCAAATTGATGTAGATTTTGTTGTAAATGTTGTTATTTTTTTGTATAAAGTAATGTAATTTGTTAAAAGTAGAGTTATTTGAGTTGAAATCAAAAAAAAAAGTTGAAAATAGTTGAAACTCGTGAGAATTCGCACATAAATATAAGCGATTTGTATTTTTTTTTCGTTTGTCAAAATTGATAACAAAAATAAGCAATAAATATTGTTTCGCCCATAATAAAGCATGTTTAGGTTTTATTTTTGGGTGACGATAACTTTCGCTCAATATTAAATAAATTTGTCGACAAAAATTGCGATGGGTACATTTTTTGACATGATAATTTTGGCTACATGTGTTCATTTTTTTGTATAATATACCGTTTTAAAGCTTGTGACGAGACGAATAAAACTCATAACTTATTCGCCGATCTCGTCCATAGTTAAATAGGAAATTTACCTCGATTTAAGTGTGACACACATATGTTATAACTTTTTGTGCGACATCCATATAAAATGCATGGTATATTCACTTTTACATGTTTTGCAATGTGTAACCACATTTGATTTTTTTAAATATTTTTCAGGTTTAATGGATTTAGTTGTGCTTCAATTGTGTTACAACGGTTGGTGGGAAACGTTGGCAGATGGGCATATGGAGTACGTGAAAAAGCCTTTTCTAGTTCGAGAAAGATTGTTCATTTGATCAATTTTGGCAAGAGTTCATGATGTTTTGCAAATAGATCGTAATGAATGGAATATCACGTTGAAGACAACTTTGAGGTCTAGTAATACAATGTATCGCATGTTCACTACCTATGGAGATATTTTCGAAATGATCAAGGTTGTGTTACATATGGCGATGTGGTCAATTACGGATGCATCCCTATATTTGTTACCACATCTCCTCGAGTTGAAACGAAGATGGTGAGCCACTTGTACACACCGAAACTTCTTTTTTCTGGTCCGGATATTGAAGAAGAGGTTTTACCACAGACAGTGTCCATCCAGCAACGTTACTCTCCACTCCACGACTACAATAACACCATTAATGACAATGGCATAACAGAAGGAGATGTTGAAGAGGAGGAGTTACCACTAACAATGCCGTCAGAGCAACGTTACTTTCCATTCTACAACAATGATTTCCGCAACAATGATGATCCTATTAATGACATCGGCAACACAGAAGCAAATAGAAACCATGTACATTATTTTTTTGGCCGTCGCACAAAATAACGTTAGTTGGGTGAGAGGAGTCATCCTGTTTTTTTTTTTGTGCGAGTCGTCCGCCGTCGCCAAAATGTTGGGCGACGGGTTTCCGCCGCACAAAAAAACAGCAACCATGTACATTACTTTTTTTGACAAAATAACCTTAGATGGTGGGAGGAGTCCTTGTTTTTTTTTTTTTTGTGCGACGGGCCATCCGTCGCCCAAATTTTGGCGACGGGTGTCCGTCGCACAAAAAAACAGCAACGGTGTAAAAAAATTTCAGTTGTCGACCAAAATAATGTGCGACGGGAGGAATTCGCTCTCTACGAAATTTTCTTCCGCTTTTCGCACATTATTTTTTATATTGAAAAATTTTACATAGTTGCTGTTTTTTGTTTCGCCCAAATTTTCGGATTTTTTGGCGAGACTTCTTGCCGCCTTAGCACACTGGTCAAACGATCTGGCCAACATTTGCAGCCCTAGCCTCCTCCCTCCCACCAAAATCTCTTCTCCTCCCTCCCACCCAAATTCCTTGTCCTCTCCTTCAACCTCCACCAAAACAACATCAAACAACAACAACTACCACAACCAAAACAACATCAAACAACATGAAACATCAACAACACACATCCACAAAACAAGGAATCACACAACACAACAACATAAATCATTTATTCCGAATTTCGTACCTAGGGTTTTTGAAGTTCAATCTTTGATTTTTTGATTTCTTCACTTCTATTGGACTTACTGTTGGCGTGATTTATGTTGTTCGACGTGAGATCTAGTGATTGCGGCGATGATGCTTGACGTCGTTCTTCTCCATTCTATCGATTGGTGAGGAAGTTGTTGAGAGATGCTTCCGTTTGCCAAAAATTGGGTGAGAATGAGAGGGCTAGAATGGTCCAAAATTTTGTTGTTTGGCTAATATTGAAAGATAAAAAGTTGGGTGGTTATTTGTGTATTTTGTAAAAGTTTTTTGGCTAATATTGTAAATTTCCCAGCATACACAGCTTAAAGTATCTCCTCCTTTGATCAGTCGTGGAAAATCAACATCATGTCTCCTCTCATTATACGAAAGAAATTTGTTTGGATTGGATAGTCTACAAGTGTGAGTCTCTTTATCTTTAAAGTTTTTTTTTTTTTATAACAAAAGAAATAAAAAAAACTAAAATTTTCAAAATTACGAATATTGACAAAAGTTTGCATTTCTTCCCTTTTACGTCAGTTTTCGATCTTGAATTTGTTAGTGGTTATTGTGCTAATAGCAGTAACCTCTTCTTGGCTTAGCTCAAGTCAAACGATCTGGCGAACATATGCATATACTTTTTTTGTTCAAACATTGATATTTATATTACATTAAAAAATCTATTGATATATCTAAATATCTTTTTTTAAGATTTTTTCATTCTATTCTTATCCTTTAAATTTCTTATTCATATTTTGTGAAGGCCAATTGGTCATAGGATTGTTGTATACATGTCACGTGATTCAAATTTTATCACCAACATCATCTTAGATCAAACCTATTATGACACAATCTAAATTTTTACCCTCACAAAATTGAAAAAAATATTTGATCCTACTTGCATAAGGGATAGATGCCTACCAATACTCAATTTTAAGCGGAAGATCGAACAATTATATATGAATAGTTATATTAGAGTGCGTAAAAATTATATATGAATAGTTATATTAGAGTCCGTAAATAGGGACTCGAGCCTACGCCATTACTTTGGTGAGGGCGTGAGTTTATGGCCGAGTGGCTACGCATGTATATGGTTGAGGTTGACTATTGAGTTGACAGAGAAAATACAGTTCAAATATCACATAAAGAAGTCATTACGCTTCATGGATGCAAGAGGATCAATTTACGTAGCTAGCCTAGCCCCCAATAACTTTCATGATCAAGGCCAACTTCTAAGAACTAGGCCATATACTACCATTAATAACAGAGCTAAGAATAAATCCAGCATGCGTGAAGCATTAGTAAAAATTTAAAATTTCAACATTAATATTCCCCTACACAATGTTAATTGTGGATTACACATACTATTGAAGTAATTTCCTGGCATAGCAAGTGGATATCTGAGTGAAGAGGAAGAGCGAGTCCCATTTCCTGTATGTATTGCTTATACACAACATTGAGGAATTGATAATGGCGTATAAGTTGTTCTTCGACTCCTCCTCACCCCTCGAACAGTATTTTCTGCAACATGATTTTTATACAATCACAAAGGCACATTTTGTGATTTGGTAGTTGCTGAGGTTCTACCTGAAATAAAATGCCAAGAGTATTAATTTTTTAATACGAGTGTCGTACTCAACATGGATAACTTGATATTGAAACAGCCCATAAGGCAAGCTCTTTCTCACCTTTCAGAAACCATTTTCTGCAACATGATTTCTGAAATGGTATGTAATATGATAAGTTGCAAGATGCCAACTTTGCACCTGAAGTCAGAACCACAGAGAAAAAGGAACCCTTTCATTCAAAATGTGTTTCTGATACCCTCTGCTAGAAACAAAAATAATTACATCAAGATTGATTGGTATCTGATGATACTTACCCAGTATTGGAAAGGCTCGAAGTTGTATATATCAACAAAGTTAATTGTTTGGACAGAGAAATCAGGGTCAAGACTCATCTTGCTCAGAAGATTGATGGTAATTGCTTCATCTTACAAGATATCCCTTCTCTGATTTGAGGTGCTAGAGTCTTAGGTAGCTCTCTTTCCGATTCTGTTTTCATAAGAAAAATTTCGCCCTGCATTTACAGAGAAAACGGGGTGATCAATTTATTTTTATACACACAAACTTGGTGATGGTCGATATCTGGGCTGAGTTGGAGTGATTAGCCGCGTGAGAATTTTGAATTTTCCTTTGACGGCGTTAAGAAGAGATCCGTTTCCTTTAACATCGTGCAGCCAGCTTTCCACTGAAGAGTTGTCTCCTTGTTTGCGAAGTAGTGAAGTGAAGATGGAGAACAAGGATGCGTGTCCCTTCCTTGAGAAGTAGTTGTTTGCCCCAGCTAACGACATACTTTAGAATATTCTGCTTCTTTTGTTTTCTTCCGCCGTCTCCTTCTTGCTAAGGGGATAAAGTAGCAAGGGTTTTTGCAGTCAAAAAGTCTAAGGATGAGTAGCAAGTGTTGATACTGTTAAAAAGACTAACTTGCTTCACGCGTGTTCACCTTGTGGGCTTTATTTATTGGATGCTATTGGGCTTGTAAGTCTGAGGCCTAGGTTGAAGGAAAAAGTTTTTGCCTTTGCTAATCTGGTTCACTCTTCTCTCTTTCGACGCTTCAAGGCGTGGGCGTGGGCGTGGGCGTGGGCGTGCGCCTCCAAAGATACTTCCACGCTCAAGCAAAGGTGCGTAAGAAAATTATTATGCGTGAGAGTAGAATAAAGAGAATTAGAGGCTGATAATGGTGTCGGATGTTAATTTAGAATTTTAGAATTTTTATTATTTTAGAGCTTTTTATTTTAAATGGAGTCTATTATGGTATGTGATTTAGTATTTTATTACCATTATAATTATGATTTAATTCCTTTTTTTAAGTTAATTTAAGGAAGTATGTTTCCTCTATTACAAGTAGAGAGGTCTTGTTATTATTTTGACAACTTCATATTCAGTTATTCAAGAAAAACTCTTTTTTAATAATTCCTTTTGAGATTATTTATCAAAATCTCTCTTACAGAGTCATTTGCATTAAAACGTCATCTAGTCTCGTATTAAGGGTTATTAAAAATCTCATTGAGTCTTTTGGTTAAAACAAGATCTAATCGCGCTTCGATTAGAACGTAAGCTAATCATGTTAGCTTGGTCCGGTACTAGAACGATATCTAGTATTTTCTATCCTATCAATTTCGCTTTCGCTATGCTCTCGTTCCACTACTTTTCTTAACTAAATACGTATTATTTTTTTGTTTTGGAATGAGTTAGAACTAATCCAGATCATTTTTCTTCTCTTGTAAGCAAACGACAAGTGTCGTTTGCTCATTTTTATGGTAAATTTGGTACCTATGGAGGTTGATTTTATTGCTCATCTTAATATTTCTTTGACTTTATTAGGAGAAGTTTTTCGAATTAATATTTAAGAAACCTTTTGGGTGTACCATAATTAAATTTATATGTCTAGTACCCAATAGACTTTTGATATAGTTTCTAATATAGTTGTAAATTATAACAATTTCAAAACCATTGTAGAATACAAAAGATGATGCTTCTAAAGATCAAACCTAGCTATATGTAAACGGACATGAATCTTACCCAAGATCATAAAAACTCCAATTAAAAGAATGACAAGATCATTGGTTTCTTTTTGTCTCTCCCTTGACTAAAAACAATAAGGTCTTCTATAATATTGAAATTGGGCAGCTACAAGATACAACACTAGAATATTTAATACATATTTGTTGGTATTTTACCCAACCCAATTAGATTGGGTTGGGTTGACACACAAAAAAAAATCTTAAAAACAAAACAAAACAAAACTTAATCTGTCGTGACTCACTCACATAGGGCACAACACACACATGTATTAGACACACATGCAACGGTAGATAAGTATGGCAAAAAAATCCAAGTTCAGCCCAAATCCAAAAAGACTTGGGTTTGGATGATAAAAAGTAAAAGTGCATTCGGTATTGTTTTCAAATCTCCTTTTTGATTTTTTGAATTCAGAAAACACTAAATACGCGTTTGATAGATCATTTTTGAAAATATTTTTGAAAATGTAAAATTCATTCTACACTTTTAACAAAGGAAATAAAAAAAACTACTTTTTCTTATTTTCCAATATAATATTAAGTTTTAAAATGAAAAATTTTTATTTTCCAATATAGTTTTAAGTTTTAAAATGAACAATTTTCTTCCACCATCTCACAAAGTAATAATAATGTCAACATTATTATTATTATTATTATTATTATTATTATTATTATTATTATTATTATTATTATTATTATTATTATTATTATTATTATTATTATTATTATTATTATTATTATAACAAAAAAAAATCAATTTCCCTCACAATATTCTTTTCTTTTGTAAACATTATAATATTTATGTTTTTATATATTAATTAAATCAAATATGTAGAGTTTATCATTTTTCTTTAAACAAAAAATTAACAAGGTCACATAATTTATTCTTAAAATTAAAATAATCAAACTAATTAAATAATGAAAATGATTATTCATTACTCAATTTTAAGTTTATGAAAATTATTTCAATAATAATTGTTTAAAATATTCCTACCAAATATATTTTGCTTTTCTTAATTTTCAATATTGTTTTTGAAAATGATATCGAACACATTTTTAAATTTTAAAAATAAATTTAAAAATATCATTCTCATTCTCATTCTCATTCTTATTCTTATTTCAGAAAAACAGTATTTAGAAAACAGTACCGAACAAGACCTAAGATTCCTACGGACTCAGATCCATATCCGATACAACTAGATATGGGGATCTGCATTATCTTTTAATTAAATTATTTATTAAATTAAAATTATATAAGTTAAATAAAAAAATTAAACCCATATGGATTTGTGGTAGTTTTAAATGAAATCTAGTGGATTTGTGATGTTTTTATTTTTGTATTTATGGTTGGATTTATATTATTCTTTATGTTTGATTTATATTGTGGTATTTTTATTTGTAGATTTATGGTGTTATTGTATGTTATTATTGAGTAGAGGTGACCAATGGGCCGAACAACACAAGGCACGGCACGGGCACGACACGTTTCCATACAGTACGGCACGATAGGAGCACACTTCGGTGGAGCATGAGGCACGGCACGACACGCATGTGGGCTAGGCCGGGCTTAGAATTTTAGGCACATGGGCCTTAAAAGTATGACACGATTAAAGATGGGCCAAAACACGATAAATGTAGGAGATTATATCAAGTTAAATTAGTGTTTAGGGCTGGTATTAATTGGCTGGTTGGGCTCGTATTGACCCTATCATCGCCCCTAATTTCTTGGGTCAGACAAAGGATTGGAAGGATTCATGGTGTTTTGCCTCAGGAAATTGGCATTTTGATGACCCCAACACTGATGATTTTGTTCCTACTTCATTTTAAAATCTAAGTTATTGTTTTGCCTTTGTAATTTCTAGCTTGATTTTTTTCTCATTTAATTTCATTTTTTGATTGTAGTAACTTAGCGTTCTCCTCCTACCTTGACCATGGAGTTAGTCAGAAGTATCGAGGTGCGGGCTAAACTCTTTTAACTGGATGTGCTTTTCTTATTTACTAGGACTTCATACTAAGAGCTTGGTCTCAGCTCTGTTGGTAAGTGAGATGCTTGTTTTCCTTTTGTAAGTATTCATGAGTTGTCTTCTTTACTCTCTTACATCGGGATGTGTAGTTGCCATGCATTAAAATGGTAATAGAAAAGGCCTACCGACTTACCACTTAAGGATTCATCTTCTCGAAAGCATCATGTAGCCCCTCCCTTTTCAACTCAATCTCAATCTTCTGGAGCTCTTTCAACTTAATCTGTCCCTGTTGGTACCTTTCATGCTGGGGAGATGACTCATTTTCCATCTAGCTTAAGATTACCTGAGCACGCTTCAATTGTCATGTTTGATGACTTGGCCAACTGGACCTTTCAACACAATAAACTTGAGCATGATCTTGCTAACCTTTCTTCTTTGAAGAGGGCATTCTCCCATCAAGAATGTCTCCATTCAAGGCAAACAAACCCAACAATTTTATTCTCAGCCTTTAAAGACAATGCCCATAAGGTTTGCTCCATGACTTTAGAACAAATTACTTATTTGTGCTTTCACACATTGATTATGATTTCCTTGTTGTACTCTAATAGATCACCATGAACATGATTCAAGCGTACAATTTGTATCGTGATTCAAAGGGCAAACATTCCAGAGCTAGAAACAAGAAGAACAAGATTACGGGTGAAGTTATCCAGTTGAGGGTTGGGCTAGCATCCTTCAGGTCTGCCCATGAATCTCTCAAGTTGGAGCATGATATCAGTGATGGTGATTAAGAGTAAAGATAAAGAGATAGCTCGTCTGTGGCAACAGCTCAAGGGCAGCTACTAGACCTACATTGAGGCTTAGCTTCAATCAGCTGAGTTTAAGTAGATGAAAGATGTGGAATTCTTTGTTGGAGTTGATGATTGCAAGAGGGTGGTGAAGGATGATTTTTACTCTAAAGCTCCTCAAAGGGATGGCTTTGTTCTGTCTCCAGAGCATAAGCTAGCTAGACACGAGGATGATAAGGCATCAGGCCAGTAAGGTGAACCATCTCGTACTCAGCCAAAGCTTACTCCACCTTTGGGTGCCGTGACTGCAGCTAGCGGGGGAAACCACTGAGGAAGGAGATGAGTCTTTGTTGAATATCCTACCTCTGGTTGCTATCTAGCCAAGTGATATTCCAAAGAGCGGCTGAGATCGATTTCCTCCCATTTTCCAGTGTTTGAAACTTTGGCAATTATGTTTTGATATTTTTGTTATCAACCTGGACTTCGTCTCTTTCACATATAATATTTTTGTGTAATTTTTATTGTACTCGCAAGCACACGAATCTATTGTAAAATAAATTTTGTGATAACAAGTGTCGATCTTATGAAGAGGTAAATTTAATTATGCGTAAGGTTAATTTTTTAAGTGTATGTGTGAGTTGGTTGGAAGTGAATTTTTTATCATAAGATTAAAAATAAAATAGCAGGAATGAACTAAAGATAAATCAATGCAAATGAAACACTTAAATTTTTAGATTCATGCTCAAAATTCACCATAGGCCTAATATTTTCTTTTTAGTTCTAATTAATTCATGAGGAAGTATTTCCACTCTCATGATCCCCACTCTAATAAATATGGTATCAAGCGCTCAGTGTACCTAAGGGTAACGATCTTCCAATAAGTGTAGTGTTAAGAACACACTGTGCCAGAAAATAATAATCCTTCTGTCGACAACGTGACAAAACCATCCACTAAATAGTTTAGATACACTCTATGTCAACACTAAGTCAAGACGACCTATAAAACACTATAGGAAATTTTTTTTCTAATTAATATGGTGCTAAGTGCTCATTATCCCAAACAGTAATGATTCTTCACTAGAGAGCGGTATAACGTGCAAAATCTAAACAAGATACACTGTTTGTCGACAATGAGCAAAAAAATCACATAAATCAGAGAGAAAAAGAAAATAAACTTACCTAATGAAGTCCATAGATCATGTTAAAGCTTCACCTTTAACCCAAACTTGAAACTTAACTAGCAACTCATAATTGAATGGGGGGTAAAATGATAGTTTTATTAAAATACATATAAAATACAAGACATAAGGAGAATTAGAAAAAATGGAGCTAAAAAATGAATTAAGGGGTGTCCAATTAGGGTGCCCCTTTATTTATAGTTACAATAAGTAAATCATGGCCATTAGATAAAAATAATTTGAACACTTAGGATTACGCCATATGATCATGGCCATCGGATGAAAACAATTCGAACACTCAGGATTGCGCCATATGACAAATTTTTATTGGTTTGAGCACATCATCAGTCAACACCACATTAACATTTCGATCTAATAAAATGCTGCTACGTTATTGGTCAACGCCACATTAGTATTTCAAACCAATAGCATCCTGCCACATTATTAGTAATGCACATCATCTATCGTATATGTGAATAGTGCTGTACTTATGAATAGTGCTATACTTATGAATAGTACTGTATATGTGAATAATACCGTATATGTAAACAATGCTGAATACACCTTTATGTTCCTTCTAATGTTTTTTACCGTTCTGAGTTAAAAAATGCCATATGTTTTACTACTGGCTTCTTTTTTATTGTGAAATAGCCAAAATATCCCTAACATATATAAAATACTTAAATTATAATAAAACACACAAAATAAAAGTTTAGAGGATTTAAACACATAAAAGTGGAAATGTTAGTAAAACTTATAGTATGAAATGATAATTTTACCTTTTATAAAAATGCATTCTCCAATACTCAACAACTTCCATCTTGCTAGGGGAACAAGGGTCATAAATTGCTTAAAACTGTAATATAGCAATCATTATTTTTCTTTTCTTTTTTTTTTAAGTACCCTTCAGTGTAACATCAACTTTTTAAGTGAATGTCTATCACTCATAATGATGATACCTAATCACTTGATCAATGTATAGATTAGAGTTGCTGCAGCAAAAGCACCTAGGATGCAATAATTTAGTCTTATCTTTCGACACCTTTGACTTATTGTTAAACATTGAGCTCGTAAACAAACCTAATTACTCAGTATCCTAGACAGAGAATTTATCTTGCTTTTTTTTAGTTGCTACAACAATAATCATAACTCTTGCTGCCTTTTTACTAAAGTCTATATAGCGAGTACATACTCAGCCCTGGTTACTTAGCAATTGAGTTATTGGAGTAGAATTTTATTTCATATCTAGCACAATTTGTGATAATTACGAAAAAAAATTTCAGATTACCCCCAAACTTGAGATATTTTTAACCTTAAAATGTTAATATTTTTTATATTGCTTTACTAAATTTTGCTACAACATACTCGTAAATCTCAATCAAAGCCTAAGTATTGACACAGAGTTTCAACCCTTCTCTATAAACAGTCTCTATTTAATGTTAAACATTGGATTTTCACCCCATTCTACCTAAGGAGGCTCAAAAATTTTTTGATGTCGGGTTTTGTTTTTGACCTACTTGAAGGTGTCAAATAGGTCACCTAGATTAATAGCATGCTCAGCATCTGCCCTCGCTAGCCTTAAAAATCATCTTGTGGATGATCTTCCATTAGATCTATCAAGTCTCTCTGCAGCTCTTGTTTTGTATAAGCATTCCCATTTAACAATAGCTGATCAACTTTTCCAGAACTCAGCCATACACTTTCATAGAGATAATTACATAATATGATGGAGCAACTTGAGCGTCCAATTGCCCTAATTAAGCGCTCCCAAAGAATACTAAGTTTGGAATACAATAAACCATGAGTGAAGCAATATTACAACACTAATAATACTATAATATCCTCTAAGAGGATTTGATTGTTGTTAATGTATACAATTGAAGAAGAATTAATTCTCAAAAGAGTTCATTTACCCAAGCATTGAAGGTTTCAGTGTCCACATCACTTCTTATCCTCCACAAAAGCTCCTCCATCTGACTTTGATGAGTTGGTATCTTCTCCAGCCTAATTACTGTGAGGAAATGAAGTCACTGAGTGGTTCGTCCAGTATCTTCAGGAGAGTATTAAGCCCTCTGAGAATTGATCAGGTAAAAAATCTACTTGCTCCATGCCGAATTGAGAATTCAATAAATCACAGCCATAACTAGAGCCATTAGAATATGATGATTCTAGTGCTGGATAAATTGCTGACTGCCATGCTGAGAGAGAGCCATAATTCAGCCAATTATAGCCACCATGTGGATTGAATTCCCCAAGTAGTCGAGGTTCGACCTCAAGAATTTTCTACATTGTTAGTAGAAGAACCCCAAAGCTGATTTGGTAGTATTGGTGACTCAGAAATGTCATTCCATACTAGCTGCCATTCTGGGGAAGTATTTTCTGCAACATGATTTCCAGAACAAGAAATCAAATGGTCACCTGGCGGAACTGGAGACCGAAAGAGCATTTTCTGCAACAAGATTTCCATTAGAAACCAAATTTTGATTCAGTGGTGGGAAAGATCCTAGTGAAGTATTTTCTGCAACATGATTTCCAGGATAAGAAATCAAATGGTTAGTTGTGAGTACTTCAGAATCCAAACTAGTATGTTCTGCAGCACCATTTCTCATTCCAGAAATCATATTGTCACTTGCTGGTACTTGAAAGGCCAAAAGAGTATTATCTACAACATGATTTCTATTAGAAACCAAACGTTGATCTGGTGGTTGAACAGATTCCGAGAAAATCTGTTCTCCAACATCATGGATGATGGTAGAACAATCTTGACTTGATTGATCTTCAACGCCAGTTGAAGTAGCAAGCTTGCTATCCGGTTTTCTTTGAAGGCGACACCCAACAAAGTCCTCCTGCACAAATTAAAAGCACAAATAGAATAAGCTGTTTGCCATATTGCCCGCTGTATTATCAATATACATATGCAATTCATCACAAAGCAGGACACATAATAAGTCAGAAATGACTTCATTAATTGAGTTGAGAACGCCAACCAATAAAATCATAACATATAACCTGTCACATATAATAATGTATACAATGGCACACACTTAATGAGATTTCTTTAACTTTCAGTTGTTTGTTGATATTAATTTTAATGGATTAATATAACTTTAAAAAAAACAAAGAAAGAAACAGAGACCCCACGATGCCACTACCGTTTTTCTTTTTTGATTCTTTCTCTGCTCTTACAGTTAGGACCTTCCCCCCATTTTTCTTTTTTGATTCTTTCTCTGCTCTAACAGTTAGGACCTTCCCCGCTACCTCACAAACCTTTGTCCCCTTTTCCAGGAAGTATTTTGCTCGGATTGGACAGTGAGATTCCAGTGCTCCACATTTCCACTCAACTATGAACCCAAAAAGAACCCAAGGACCGAAAAACTTTGAATGCTAATCACATACAGGAAAACTTTTATTTTAAGACCATTAATCTCAAGTACGCACAAATACCATTGAGATGATGAATAAAGTTTAAAACAAAGATTTGTGATGAGTTCATACTGTTCAATAATTGATGGATATCGCGTACATGAACCATTCACATCTCTGCTTGTACTCTTTTGAAACAAGCATTTTTGTCCAGTTAAACAAGCTCCAAGTTTCAAGAACTAGGCCATGCTATCAAAAATTCAAGTGCTCTATTTTACAAAGCAACAGATGATTACCAGACAATATCATATTATCAATAATAATAGTACTTTCCTCCTAAGAGGATTTCATAGTTGCTTATATACTACTTAATATTACAGTACTTTCCTCCAAAGAGGATTGCATAGTTGTTTACATGCCACTTAAGGTTACAGTAGTTTCCTCCTATGAGGATTTCATAGCTGTTTACATGCTTACTTAAGATTACAGTACTTTCTTCCTAGAGGGATTCATAATTGTTTACATGCTACTTAAGATTACGGAGTTCAGAATAAGTTAAGCATTATCACCCATATAGATATAGTAAATTAACAATATTACCCCCTAGAGGATTTGATTGTTGTTTTAAATTTGCTACTTAAGCAAAACTGTCTACTAGTTCTTTTATCCATGCATCATCATAAGCATTGTTTGTGTCCCTGTTATCCCCTGCATAAGCTGAACCTTTTAAATTTTTTACCAAAGCAAAAGTCTCAAGTACATCTTCCATCCATGCATCCTTGTAACTAGTGTTTGTGTCGCTGCTATCCACTGCATAAGATGAACCTTTTAAATTTTCTACTTAAGCAAAATTCTCAAGTAGTTCTTCTATCCATGCATCCTTGTAACCAGTATTTGTGTCGCTGCTATGTACTGCATAAGCTGAACCTTTTAAATTTGCTACTTAGGAAAAATTCTCAAGGTTGTTCTTCTATCCTTGCATCCTTGCAACCACTGTTTGTGTCATTGCTATCCAGTGCATAAGCTGAATCTTTTAAATCTGCTACTTAAGCAAAATTCTCATTTCTGAGTAGTGTTTGGGTCACTTCTGTCTACTGCATAAGCTGAAGCTTTTAAATTTGCTACATAAGCAAAATTCTCAAGTAGTTCTTCTATCCACTAAAGTTCTAAGCAGTGTTGGCGTCACTACTATCTACTGCATAAGCTGAACTTTTTAAATTTGCTACTTAAGCAAAATTCTTATGTCTAAGTAGTGTTTGTGTTACTGCTATCTACTGCATAAGCTGAACCTTCTAAATTTGCTACTTAAGTAAAGTTCTGAAGTAGTTCTATCCACGAATCTTTCTAAGCAGTGTTTGTGTAGGTGTAACTGCTATCTACTGCATAAGCTGAAGCTTTTAAATTTACTACTTAAGAAAAATTCTCAAGAAGTTCTTTTATCCATGCATCATCGTAAGCAGTGTTTGTGTCACTGCTATTCACTGCATAAGCTGAAGCTTTTCCATCTGACTTTGATGGGTTAAAGCCAAGGGGAAGGGTTTGTCCAGTCTCTTCATTAGAGTTTTCATCCTGGAAAGCCCTTGGGGATTTGATCAGGGGATTTACCTGCTCATCACTATCAATTAGACAATCAGAAATCTCAAAATTATCAAAAGATCCATTAGAATATATTAATTCTGGTTCTCGATAAATTGGTCCCTGCACTGCAGAAAAAGAGGCTTCAATTAGCCTATCGTAGCCACCATATGACTTGAATTCTCCAATTGGCAGATATTCTTCCTGAAAATCATTTTCAGCAAAATTATGTGTTACCGAAGGGTGATCTAGTGGAAGCTGCAACTCCAAATTGCTACTAGGTGGCAGCACTGGGTTTATTGACTGAGGGTATGTGATAGTATTTTGTTGAATAAGATTTCCAGGATAAGAAATTTTTTATTTTGTAGTTGCTTCCGAGAGTTGGCGAGCGTTTGTTCTTCACTATGATTTCTATAAGAAAACAAATGGTCACCAGGTGACTGCAGTGGTGGAGAAACCAATTGTTTACATGATTCACCTTCATTGGTAGTCAAAGTAGCACGCTTCTTCTTTTTCTGTCTTCTTTCTATGCGAGAGAAAACAAATTCCTTCTACATGAATTAAAGGCAAAAACAGTATCAGGAATGCTGTATTATCAATTAATTTTCAAATTTTCGTGAGCACTGCTAGATTACTACTTAGCAAACTTCGAGGAGAAACAAAACAACAGTTTAGTGATAGGCAACAAAGATATATGCTCTGAATGGACATCGTGCCCACTGTCCAGATCAAACGAAGTAAAAAAAATTTAAGACTTTGCCTGGTTAATTAATCCTATTATATCTCCAACAACCAACTAATTGGCATGCAACATATATTTTATTACACAGCATTTTACCAGACTAAGGCTTTTGTAAGATTCACAAAACATGTGAGTCCAAGGACTAACTCCAATGGTAAGAAGCTGCTTTCTTTGGACTCAGGATCTTGGTTTGAGCTTCAATGAATGCACAAGTTCATAATAATAATAATAATAATAATAATAATAATAATAATAATAATAATAATAATAAGAGTCATAAAACAGAGTTCACATCAAAAGAACAAAGCTCATACCTTGTAACTGAGGTCGTCCTTAACATGGTAGTCATGCATGACCCACTCGGTAATAGCTTTCTTAGAAGCAAGACCACGACGGTAGAAAGTCAAAAGTCAAAACCTTTTTGATACCCGTACGGCCGTTTCTAGCTTCGATTTGGGAATCTTCACTTGTAATTTTCCAGTGCCTTGCTTTTGTTCTTCTGTGGGCAGGGTTACTCTTCCTGTACTTATAATAAGGTTCACAGAAGAAGTACCAAACTTGATCCTCGGACTCCGTTTTTGATTCCGCTGCATCACAAAAATAATACATGGTGCATGCCAAATAGTTCAGCTGGTAAAATCTTTAAGCGCAGAAGGTTAGAGAGGGAATGGGGACAAAATTACATATACATACTTGCCAAGTCCCAAGGCTCAAGGCTGCAGATATCAACAATATCCTTGATAGGGTGATGTGAGAAATGGGGGTTCAGCCTCTTCTCCACCAGAAGACAGAGGATTCGTTCATTGGATGGCTGGAATTTGTACCCCATAAGATTCTCCATTTCAGAATCTTTTTCAGTAACTACCTCTTCAATAGTTGGTAGGGATTTTAAAATTAACCCCCAATATTTCTCCGTCATTATTTTCTAATTCAATACAGTCACAGTGGTATCTCTATCTGGTTTGATGGGAAGAAAATTTGCCCTGTGAGAAAGAGTGAGTGGATGTTAATGTCTCTATATTCTCACGGCGTTGTGCTGACAGCGAGACAACTTTTGTTTGTTTCACCAACGGCGTTGAATAGAGTATTGAACGAGTGACAGAAATTAAATGACAGAAAATATGGGAGATTTATAATATCAGCTTATTCGGACACGAGACTCCACCATCATGCTCTTACTGGCTCAGCATCATCTTCGTCATCCTCTTTAAATAGGTACCAATTGATTCACTCAGAAAATTTTCTAAAACGACAACGTTTGCCAGATTCTAATTTTATTCGTGCTTTTAATTATGTTTTTTCAACACACTTCCCTGTCCTGTTTGTGCATAAATTATTTGTTAACTTTGTACAGACAGCTTTCCACCAGAGCGTCTCCTTCTTGCAGAGGTAGTTAGTTGTCTCAGCCTATTACTTTTCTTCCGCTGTCTCCTTTGGAGGAACGATATCAGATTTAATTTGTACAATTATTTTTCAAAATTATCTTTTTTAAAAATAAAAATTATACAATAAAAAGTCTTTTTCAAGTTTGACTCAATTATTTATTTCATCTTTAACTTTTAAATAATAATTTATTTTATCCCTATCTTTTAAAATATTAGTCTAAAATATCTTTGCGTGAGTTTATCGTTAATTTAATATTATTAAATATTAAGAATACATAATATGGTCCATACTATATCAAATATGATATTGCATTTTTTAATACATTTCAATACAATCCAATCCAGTACAATTCGATATAGTGCGGCACACCAAATGCACCTTTAATGTAGTATTGTAGAATATTAAATCTATGCTTTTATTTATTTAGTGTGGTTTTTTAAGTAAATAAAGGAGTTTGTGTTTACTTTTGACAAAATAATAATTTTGATTGGTTATTTATTTATTTATATTGACCACATTGAAGTTAGAGACAAGCTAAATTACTAAAAAAAATTACTCTAGTGCTTATGAAATCTATTTTTTTTATTTTAATTTCAATAAAAAAATCAAGTCATTTTTTCCTTTAGAGGTGATTTCCACATTTTTCTTGTTGAATATTATTAAAACCTATGACCTGAATTTTAGAAAGGCTGCTTCTAACTATGAAAGCTAGATCTTGATAAATTCTTAATTATATAACAAATTTATATAGAGAGAGACACACACAAATGAACCACTGGCATTATATATAGAAAAAGGATCGGATCTCTCCTAAAACATAATCTAAAATCTTACTTCGCTCTCTAAACTATTTAAAAGAACCCTTTCAAAATTATTTAATATACAAGTGAAGAAGTTTCTACAGATCAAACTTATAAGCTCAAATGAACCCTTACCCAACATCACATAAACTCCAATCAAAAGAAATTAATGACGAGAACAATGGTTTCTTCTTGTCTATCCCTTTACTAAAAGCAATATCTCCATTATTGAATGAGACGTCCACAAAGACACAACAGCGGCATTTATGCGTGGGGTGTCCACCTCAAATTGATGGGGCCTAGCGAGTCAAATTGAAGAAAATTCTGCTCCATATTCTCCCAATTTCAAGAATTGGAGCCATATTTCCACACTGCTAGCGGTAATTTGGTGTACTGAACATTGTTACCACAGGTCATTCTAGAATGACGTGATTAAAATTACTGTATCAATACTGTAATTAAATATAAATTATGTAAATAAAACATAAGATATGTAAATTAATATAAAACTTGTAAATTAACATTAAGTATAAAATAAAATATAAATTATATAAATAGAACATAAGATTTATAAATAGAATATAAAACAAGTAATTAACATATGAGTGGTAAATTAATATATTACTGATAAATAAAACAACAACTTATAAATATAACATAAAACTTATAAATTAAAAGGTAAAACAAGTAAGTGAATAGAAAAGTGATAAATTGATGTATTATTAGTAAATAAAATATAAATTTATAGATATAATATAAAACTTATAAATCAACATTGAGTATAAAATAAAACATAAATGATGTTATTGCTAAATAAAATATAAACTTACAGATATAACAAAAAACTAGTAAATCAACATTAAGTGTAAAATAACATGTGAATTATGTAAATAACATAAAAGACTTGTAAATAAAATGTAAATCAACATTGAGTATAAAATAAAACATAAATGATGTTATTGGTAAATAAAATATAAATTTACAGATATAACATAAAACTATTAAATCAATATTAAGTGCAAAATAACATGTGAATTATGTAAATGAAATAAAAGACTTGTAATAAAATGTAAAATAAGTAAATATTATAAGAGTAATTAAAAAAAACACTTACAAATTTAAAATAAAAATTCAATATAATAATGATTACCTTATCTATGCACTATTTTTATTTCGAATAATGATAGTTTTGGGTTTATGTAATAAATGTGGCGATATCTGTGAAATTTTATTAAGGATAAATTTTTTTTCCAAAATCAAATTTTGAAAATTTTTCATATTTTCCAAAATTATTTTTAAGATAAGTGATTTTACATTCTTCCAAATCTCCATGACAGCAACCCCAAATGACAGTTTAGTATAAGTAAGAAACAAAGTTTGAAATTTCATGAAATATAAATAAAACTTATATCTAATTTTATTGATATTTTGTATATGTCCAGTAATGTAAGAATGTATTTTTATTTTGTTTTGGCTTGATCTACATCAAGAAAAATAATTTTGCTTAATTAACTTGTATATATTGTAAACAAATAATATGATAGAAAATGAAAAAAAAAAGTTTATATATGTCCTAGTATAAATAGAATTTATGATTAAACCAATTTAATACAATTTATTCCAATTGTTTTCAATACAAATTTTTTGTTTTTAATTGATGAGTAATTTTTTTCTTCACTTAAATAAATTAAATAAATAAATAAATTTTTTAAATTGAAGTTTAATGTTGATGTACAAGTTTGATACTATTTTTTTAAGTGTTTCTTTTGATTGCAATTTTAAAATACTAATTTGCTACTATTACATTAATTTACTTGTTTCACTTTTCATTTACTAATCTTATATATAATTTAAAAAATTTTTATTTATCACAATTTTGATGCTGTAATTTTAATCATAGCATTGTAGAATTTCTCTTGTTACCACATGTAACATCTGATAGCCGATTAGCATGTGCCTTTTAAGTCCACCAGAAAACATGTAACTCGTGTGAAGCCAATTTGTTTTTTTTTTTCTTACCAGCAACAATTTCTTGAAAGATGGGCCCCAAATAAGGTGTAGTGATTTTCAAGCAATTCTATTTTGTTGACCACTGGACCACTGGAGTTGAAACTATTATAAAGAGACAAGGGTTTGAAAAATTGCTTAGAACTTTATACATCTCTCTAAATTAAATTTATATTGTCTATTAGAATATATTCTTCTAAATACATTAACCTCAAGATAGATAAAAAAAATTTATTTTAATAAAGAAAAATTCCTAATAGAGCCTAATTCCTAATACAAACTGAAATTTTGAAAATTAATTGTAATACAGCATTCCTCATCAAATTTGTTCAACTTTCGTAGTTATTAGTTGACAACAATTAATGGATAATTATAATTTTTAAAAAATAATAATAAATAAAAGTACGGACGCGTTGCCCAAGTAGTTTAAGACCCCACGATTTGACAACCAGCTTGGGTTCCTTCTTTGATTTTGCGGTTACAAGTGACCTTCCCTGCTCCCCAACAAATGTGCCCCCTTTTTCCTGAAGTAATTTGCTCGGATTGGATGGTGAGATGGCAGTGTTCCACATATGATCAAATATGAACCCAACAAGAACTGAAGGATAGAAAAACTTGACCTCATGCTACACATAGATGTTAGATACAGACCAAATGGAGTATCCAATTAGTCTAAACAACAAGTGCATTAGTATGTAACGAGTCTCAAAGATTACTAGACAATATAACATTATCAATAATAGTAGTACTTTTCTCCTAAGAGAGTTTCATAGTTGTTTACAATGCTGCTTAAGATTACAGTGCTTTCCTCCTAAGAGGATTTCATAGTTGTTTAAATGTTACTTAAGATTACAGAACTTTCCTCCTAAGGAGGATTTTTCATAGTTGTTTACATGCTACTTAAGATTATAGAGTACAGAATACAATAAAACGTGAGTGAAGCATTATCACCCATAAAGATATAGTAAATTTAATAATATTACCTCCAAGAGGATTTGATTGTTGTTTTAAATTTTGCTACTTAAGCAAAATTCTCCAATATTTGTTTTATCCATGCATCGTTGTAAGCAGTGTTTGTGTCACTGCTATCCTCTGTACCAGCCGAAGCTTCTCCATCTGACTTTGATGGGTTAACGTCAGGGGTAAGGGTTTCTCCAGTCTCTTCTCGAGAGTTTTCATCCGGAAAAGCCCTTGGGAAATTGATCAGGTAATCTACCTGCTCATCACGGTAAATTTGACCGTCAGAAAAATCACAATTATCAAAAGAACTATTAGAATATACTAATTCTTGTTCTTGAGAAATTGGCGTCTGCACTGCAGAAAAAGAGGCGTCATTTAGCCTATTGTAGCCATCGTATGACTTGAGTTCTCCAACTGACAGACGTTGATCATTGTCAAGTAGTTCTTTCACCCATGCATCGTTGTCAGCAGTGTTTGTCTCACTGCCATCCTCTGCATAAGCCGAAGCTTCTCCATCTGACTTTGACGGATTGAAGTCAGGGATATGGGTTTGTCCAGCCTTTTTACTAGAGTTTACATCCGGGAAAGCCCTTAAGGAATTGATCAGGTAATGTACCTGCTCATCACTGTTAATTTGACAATCAGAAAAATCACAATTATCGAAAGAACTATTAGAATACATTGATTCTTGTCCTTGAGAAATTGGTGTCTGCATTGTAGAAAAAGAGGCATCATTTTGCCAATTGTAGCTGCCGTACGCGTTGAATTCTCCAATTGGCAGAAGTTCTTCCTGAAAATTATTTTCCGCAAAAGTAGGGTGATCTAGTGGTAGCTGCGACTCCAAATTGCTATTCCATGGCAGCAGGGGGTTTGTGGGACTGTTTTCTTCACTATAATTTATTGCAGAAATAAAATGGTCACATGGTAACTGAGTAGGAGAATAATTGGGCATTACCCAAGGGTATGTGAGAGAGTACACATTTTGTTCACCGCGAATTCCAAGATAAGAAATCGAATTGTGATTTGGTAGCTGCTGTGGGTATTTGAGAGTAGTTTCTTCACTATTATTTTGTGGTAGCGGCTGGTTTGTGGGAATATTTTCATCATTATGATTTCTCTCAGAAATCAAATGGCTACTTGGTGATAGCTGGGTTGGGCTGTCATTTGTTATTGACCGAGGGTATGGGAAAGTGTTTTGTACGGTAAGATTTCTAGGACAAGAAATGGAATTGTGATATTGAAGGTGCTGCTGAGGGATAGTGTGAGTTTTTTCCTCACTGTGATTTCCATTCGAAATCGAATGGTCACTAGTTGATTGAAGAGGTGGAGAAACCAATTGTTCACTTGATTCCCCTTCATCAGTAGTCGAAATACCATGCTTCTTCTTCTTATTCCGTCTTCTTTGTATGCAACACAGAACAAATTCCTTCTACACGAATTAAAGGCAAAACCAAAATAAGGAATACTGCATTATCAACTAATTTTTCAGATATTCATTAGCACTGCTAGAATTTCTACTCACCAAACAACAACAGGTTCATTCATCGAGTCCTGCAATTGCTTTTGGACACGTCTTTGTAGTTGCATTTTAAATAAACTCACAATTTCTTTCATCGTGATACGACGATCCTACCCATTAACGTTTAAGTAATAGGTAACAAAGATGTGTACTTTAAGACGGCCTGGTTAACTAATCCTAATATATCTCCGACAGACACAATAATCCGGCATGCGTAACTAATTAATCACTTCAATCATCAAGAAGAGCCAGCCTTATTATGGATACAAAGATTTAACAATGCATAAAAGAAATGCACTTTCAAGTGAGTGGCAAAACCAAATTAGGCTCATACCTGAGAACTGGGGTCGTTCTTCACATGGTACTCATGCATAATCCAGTCGGTCTTAGCTGCCGCCTTTGAACCAGGACTGCGACGGTAGAAAGTCAAAAACTTTTTGGTGCCAGTAAGGCCATTTCTACCTTCGATCTTAGAATCTGTACTAGTAATTTTCCAGTGCCCTGCTTCTGTTTTTCTGTGGACACGGTTACTCTCCCTGTACTTGTAATATGGTTCATAGAAAAACCACCAAGCTTGATCCTCAGACTCAGTTTTTGATTCCGCTGCATCACAAAAATATATGTTGTGGGGCAGTTAGTTCAGTTGGGAAAATCTTTCAGTGCAAGAGCTTAGAGAGAAAACTGAAAAAAAAAAAAATTACATATACATACTTGGTAAGTCCCATGGCTCGAGGCTGCAGATATGACCAATATCCTTGATAGGACCATATGAGAAATGGGGATCAAGCCTCTTCTCCTTGAGAAGACGGAGGATTAGATCATCGGATGGCTGGAACTTGCACCCCTGCCCCATATGACTCTCCATTTCAGATGGTTTTTTTTTTTGACGATAAAAGGAAGTTAAAAGGAAAATGAGAGTAGTAACCACTTCTTCAATTGCTGGTAAGACTCTCCACTATTGGTTCTAATTCAGAACAGTCACAGTGATACGTCTACCTCGCTTCTTTGATGGGAAGAATTTGCTCTGGGAGACCCAAAGAGTGAGTGTGAGTCTCTGATCATGTCACTTGGCGATCGAGTAGGCGATCCTGTAGCCCATTTTATACAAGCAAAAAGTGAATTCGTTAACCCTACATTCCCATGACGCGTTGTGCTACAGTGGGAGAGCTTTGGATGTTTCTCCAACGGTGTTAACACTACGTTCTCACAACTTTTGAGTAGACTAAACAATCAATTTCTTGGAGGCCACTCAATGAACAGAGTGACAAAAGCAATATGGAAAATTGTAAAAAGTGTTAGGCTATCAGCTTCTTACTCACATAGTTTGAGACTTGAGAGTTGAGACCCTACAATCATCCTCTTATTGGTTCAGCACCATCATCCTCCTCCACCTCCTTTATGTACTGATATTTAAACACTGGAATTTAAATTGAAAAAAATTTGACAAAAGACTAATAAAATAAATTATAACACTTAATACTCTAAAATCATAAATTGCTATCCTGATAATTTATTTAAAAAAATTTTATAAAATGCAACGGAATAACCGTTAAAACTATGTAGAATAATTGTTAATTATAAAAATAATGAAAAACATGTGTACATGGGGTTACAATTAATTAAAAAATTAAAAATTATTAAAAAAAAAAGAAGAAACCCGCTAACATTATCGGATTATTTGTTGTGAGGTTACTTGACTGAGGGGAATTCTAGAATGTTCTACTACTTTCAATCTCTTTCTCTGTAATTTCATTATTTTAATTTCACTGATGAACAGTAAGGACTGTGATGATGTACATAACTCCAGACGGCGGAAGAGCCAGAGGAGGGGGAAGATTTTATTTAGCTAGGGATTTTGATTTTGTTCGAGGTGTTTATACTCAATTTTAGGTTTAATCTGCTGATTTTGATGATTAAAACGTAATTTTGTATCTATCATTTTGTTCATTGTAAAAGCCAACAGGAACAAATTATAAATTTTATTGAAGGCAAATAAAAAACTTGAGTGAAAATTTAATATGGTTTTTTGAAAAATTCCACTCAACGGACCAGCTGCCCGCTTTCTTCACGACTTATTAATTTATTTTATCCACTAATATTTAGGATATATTTATTAATATTTATTTTTTTATACAAATTTATTTTTAAGAAGAAATAAACTTGTGATTTTAACTTTAATGAGAGAACAAAATTCACCATTAGCTCAAGGCTTTATTTATATTCGCGTGTCTTTGTCAAATTATTCAGAGTTTTTTTCAATTAAGCAGATATTTTTTAAAGTCTCTTTAATTTCTAGTTAAGTAAAATTCACTCATTGATTCACTTTAGTTCCATTGTTTTGTTATTTATTTTTGCACTGAAAATTTTGATAGTAAGTTACAATAAATGTAATTTTGAAAAATCCTTTTCTAAATCGTAAAATTCAAAAAAAAAAATTGTAACGAATTGTATAATTTTCTCATCCATCAATCAACACATCATACCAATTTTCGTTTTCCCTTTTCTAGAGTTCATGATTGTTTATTAATTTAAAAATTTATTCGACAACTATATTCATAATTATATTTTAAATTGTCATTACAAATGGTACCAATCTCCAAAATTAATTATTTATCATAAAAGCACCTTGGTTTACGTCATGCTTAGATTATTGCAACAGTTTAAAGTGTCTCCTTCTTTGACCAATCGTGGAAAATCAACAACATGACCCCTTTGAGTCTTCGCAGGAAATTTGTTGATTGGGTGAGTCCAAAGGCGTGGGACTCCCTCTGTCTTCAAAGCCTTTTGATGGCAACAATAGTAAAAAATGAAACTTTTCAAATTACGAATATTGACAAAAGTATGGATTTCTTCCCCTTTAGGTCTGCCTTTGATCTTGAATTTGTTAAGAGGTTTGTGCTAATAGCAAGAAACCAGTAAACTATTCTTGGCTTAGCTCAAGCCAAACGATCTGGAGAACTATACGTGTGTGTGTATATGCTTGTTTTTTTTTTCAAATATGTATATATATATTTTTAACAATAAAAAAATTATAAATATTTACAAAAAAGATATATTATGATCATTGATTTGGATATGATTTTGATCTAGCCCAAAAGTATTATGAGAGCTTTTTTTTAGGGGAGATTTGTCTCACAACAAATTTTTGTGGATGAACAAAATTGTGACAATCTTAAAAATTAGAGAAAACAATTGTTAGAGGTGATGGCTAATAACGGCATTTCGATGGTCAAGTTAACTGAGTATTGGAAAGTTTGTTAAAAACCCTAGTACTAGTGAAAAATTGAGAGTTATCAAGAAGAAGCTGAACTTATTTTGTTAAGATTGACCTAACATTATATGAGGAAGCAAAATCTAATTAGTGTCTTTTTAGTCACGTGGCAAGCTATAATAAGCTATTTCCCTCCTTAAGTAGGGCTTTTGGTTTTGGGTAATTTGACCATTTAACTTGAGTCCTTTAGCCTTTTTAGGAATATACATGTATCAGCTATGAGACTATCTCCAATGACAACATGTCTTAATCTTTAATTAGCTTATTTTAATATGATTCAATTGGGCTTTTGGAGCATGTAGCTTCTCTATTGATAGGTAAAATGATAGTTGAGTTGATTTCCAGGCTAATAAGGTGGCTCATGCTCATTTTTTGAGATCTTATCATTCTACCCTTATCCTTTGAATTTCCTCTTCACATTTTGCGAAGGTCAATTGGTCATGGAGATATTGTATGCCTATCACGTTTTAATTACATGTCCCAAATCTTAATCCTAACATCATCTAAGATAAAGTATATTATGACATAGTCTCAATTTCTTTATTCACAAAGATTTAAAAGGATATTTGATCCTACTCACATTAGAGATAGATGTATACCTTTACCTAATTATATACTAATAATTATATTAGAGTCCCTAAAAGGGAACTCGAACCCATGCCCTCGGTTTGGTGACGACGTGAGTTCACCACTTGGTCCATGGCCTGTGGTTATGCATATATATGTTAAGGTTGACTACTTGACTATTGAGTTGTCGGAGAAAATACAGTTCAAATATCACATAAACTAAAGAAGTCATTACTATTCATGGATGCAAGAAGACTAATTTATAGAGCATAGCCTCCAATAACTTTCATGAACGCGGCCAACTTTCAAGAACGAGGCGACATACTACAATTAATAACAGAGCTAGGAATGGATCCAGCATGCATGAAGCATTTGAAAAAATTTAAAATTTCAACATTATTATTCCCCTACACAAGCGTAATTGTGGGTTACACATGCTGTTGAAATAATATCTTGCATGGCAAGTGGATATCTGAGTGAAGAGGAAGAGCGAGTCCATTTTCTTGGATGGGTTGCTTTCACAAAACATTTATGAATTGATAATGGCGTATAAGTTGTTATTTGACTCCTTCTCAGTCCCTTAAACAGTATTTTCTGCAACATGATTTCTAGAATCACAAAGACACATTGTGATTTGGTAGTTGCTGAGGTTCTACCTGAAATAAAAAGTCAAGAGCATTAATTTTTTAAAACGAGTGTCATACTCAACATGGATAACTTGATGTTGAAACAGCCCATAAGGCAAGCTCTTTCTCACCCTTCAGAAGCCATTTTCTGCAACATGATTTCTGAAATTATATATGATATGAAGAGCTGATGGTTGCTGAGTTTGTGCCTGAAGTTAAAACACAGGAGAAAAAAGAACCCTTTATTCAAAATATGTTTCTGACACCCTCTGCAAGAAACAAAAACGAATACTATCAAGAGTGATGGGTATCTGAGGATACTTACCGAGTAATTGGAACGGCTCGAAGTTGTATATATAGACTTTGTTAATTGCTTGGACAGAGAAATCAGGGTCAAGTCTCTTCTTGTTCAGAAGACTGATGGTAATTTCTTCATCTTACAAGATAGCCCGTCTCGGATTCGAAGTGCTAGAGTCTTAGCTAGCTCGCTCTCCGATTCTGTTTTCACAAGAAAAGTTTCGCCTTGCAATTTACAGAGAAATAGGGTGATTATTTATTTTTATACACTCAAGCTTGGCGATGGTAGGTATCTGGGCTGAGTTGGAATGACTAACCCGCGTGAGAATTTTGAATTTTCCTTTGACGCCGTCGAGGAGACATCCGTTTCCTTTAACATCGTCCAATAGAGAGTTTCTCCTTCTTCGAGAAGGAGTGAAGTGAAGATGACATGTCCGCTTCCTTGAGAAGTAGTTATTTGCCGTAGGCCAAGGCCCTCGGCTAGCAAAATACTGTAGAATATTCTGCTTATTTTGTTTTCTTCCGCCGTCTCCTTGTTGTAAAAGTAGTCAAAAATCAAAATCGACATCATTTTTATCCCTTTTCGTCGCAAGTGTTTGTACTTGTGGGCTTTATTTTGCTGGATGCCATTGGGCATGTAAGTCTGATGCCCTATTGGAGGCTGAAGGAAAAAGTTTTAACCTTTGCGAATTTGGTTCACTCTTCTCTCTTTTGATACTTAGGTGGCAAGTCGTGGGTGCATGGCCGCAAGGATACTGTGATGCTCAAGCAAGGCTGCAAGGGTGTGTAGGAAAATTATGATGTGAGGAAGATAGAACAAAGAAAAATAGAGACAGATGATGACTCTAGCGTTTCCGAACCAGAGCTTATGGGATTTTGTGAATGTTTAAATTTGTAACATATTGCTTATCAAAAAACAAAAAAAAATTTGTAACATATTGCCTTTATTTATAGGCACAAATACTGAGATAAATATGCTTTCCTAAATGGAGAACCACATGTTCACCATAGATTTGGGCACGTGGAGCTCCATTTATTGCTTTTACAACCTTTTCTCTAGAGTTGGAGTATCACCATAGTTAGTAATTTATTCAGAAATTTATTTACTATTTTGAACTGGCTTCAATCCTCAAGTGCTTTTTACACATTATTTCTTAGTGGGCTTGTATTTTGAGGTGGTCAAAAAAATCCACTCGGTCTGGATTCGAACTAGACCTAGGCTATGCTGTTTGGGTAAAACCCGGTCTAGCTTAATAAAGAAAATGACTCTGCATATTGATTTTTAATACCTAACTATTTTCAGGCACGGGTCTGGGCATGACCCAAAAAACTTGAAACTTGGATCCTCGCCCTGTTGAATTTCTAATTTAAAAACTTTGAAAATAAAAAATACAAATCAGCCCTAAACCTTTACCCATTTATAAACCCTAAATCTAAAATCATAGCAAGGTGTTGGTTCATTGCTTTGTGGGAAGATGCAGATGGTATCATTTATTTTCCATCTTGGCTAATTTTCTATGATTATACTAGTATAGCCTAATGATTGTAGACCCAGAAAATCTGAAAAGTGAACTATTTGTTCCCCGAATCTAGGGGAAGTATATAAATATTAATCAATTGTTCCCTTTCAGTGTGATATTGTTGGTGCTTATATGATGAAAAAGCATGGCGTAAAGCTTATCTCAAGCTATAGAGCATTCGGGTAGTTGAAGCACGGATCAAAAACCCATGCCTGGGTGGTGCTGGGCTCGATCCGGCCTGCGGTTGAAAAAAAACTAGGCATAATCCTGGGTCGAGGCCCTTGTTAAGAGAATTCGGGCTGGTTCCAGGCATGCCTAAACCCGGTGTTTTGCCGTTCCTACTTATACTTATGCAAGTCAAATGTGTTTTATCCTGATTTTTTTTTTTGGTTTTAAATTGCTTTTTGTTTCAAAAATGAGTTTGAACAAGTCCGGATCATTTTTAGTAGCAAATGCTAAGTGTCGTTTGCTCATTTTTATGGTAAAGTCAGTATCTGTAGAGGTTGATTTTATTCCTTATCTTTATATTTCTTTGAATTTATTAGGGGAAGATTTTTCAAATTAATATTTAAGAATCCTCTTGATTGTACTAAAATGTATATATCTAGTACCCAATCTAGATGTAGAATGTAATATATTTGCAAATTATAACAATTTCAAAACCATTATAGAATACAAAAGAAGAAGCTTCTGCAGATCAAACCTAGCTATAAACTCACATGAACCTTATCCGATATCATAAAACTCCAATTATAAGAATAATGAGAACAATGGTTTTTTCTGGTCTGTCCCTCGACTAAAAATAATGAGGTCCTCTATGATATTAAGGTTGGATTAGGGATGGCAATGGGGCAGATATGAGTTTGATTTATTCTGCGTCAAATCCAGATTCATAATAAAAATCAAGATCCGTATCTGCTCTAGATGGGTCATGGATCCATTTTTTTGGTCCATATTTGAATTCAAAAAAGAAATAAATATTTATATTTGCTCCAAATTCGAAAAAAATTAAAATACAAATCTTCTTTAGATCCATCATGAATTCTAAAATTTAACAATAAAAATGTAATAATTTTTTAGAATGAAAATTAAAGACTAAAATGTATTGATAACAACTACATTACATAATTTGTCTAAAAAATCTAATAGATGTTGTAACTTATGCTTTTACATCAAAACAAACAAATAAGAAAGATAGTAAAATATTCTTCAAAATTTAACTTTTGAGACAATTATGTACCATTAAAATTAAAATTTTGTATCATTTGTGCTAGTTTATAAGGGAAATAGCTATATTACTTGGCTAGCAATTTGAATATTGTATGCGCATGCTTTAGGGCTGTTAACTTTAATTATTTTTGTCCTATTTTCATTTAAATTTACAAAATTGATATTTAAGTTTTAAGATTTTAAATACATGGTAAATACGACTAATATGCTATGAATGAAATTTATTATCATTTATAATTATATAATTGTTAATAAACTTTTAAAATAAAATTAAATTAAAAGATATATGGATATGAATATGGATCTAGATATTAATATAGATTTAGACCTGCTTCAAATTCATCTTAGATCCGTACATTGATATTTAAATTCAATCCAAATCTATTTTAAAATGACTCAAATCCGATCCAATTGGATTTGGATAAGGTGAATCTTAGGTGAGATTCGATTTATTGCCATCCCTAGGCTGGATAGCAACAAGAAACAACATGAAAATATTTAAAAATAGTTATTATCGTGGTTTAAATAGTAAGTTTATTTGATCTCACACTTGTATGGTAAAATACCTTAATCTTTATTACTTTTGTCAAAATTATTATCTAAAAATTATATTTATTACATGCTAATAATTTTTATTTTATGCTTATAATTTTTTTTTCAATAATTATGACTTAAAAACTATAATGTCATCGTAACTTTATTTTTATTGTAAATATTTACAAAAACACAATAATAAAGTTATTAAATTTGCCAGTGGAATGCATGACTGTCACAAAAAATAGTCAGAAATCCTGCTTGTCGTGTCAAATTAAAGAAAACTATGCTCCATTTGTACTCTTCCCAATTTCAAGAATTGCAGCCATATTTCCACACCGATAGCAGTAATTGGTGCACTGAACACTGCTACCATATGTAACATCCCATAGCCAATTAAGATGTGCCTTAGTCTACCAGAAAACATGTAACTCGTATGTAGCTGATTTAATTTTTTTTTCTAGCAACAAATTCTTCGAAAGTGCACCCCCGGGTAGGCCGAGTGATTTTTCAAGCAATTCTATTTAGATAGTCACTCAAATTAAAATTATGAAAAAAGTAAGTGTTTGAAAAATTAATTGAACTTTATTCATCTTTCCATCTTAAATTTATATTGTGTATTAGTTTATATTCATCCAAATACATTTAACCTCGAAATAAAAAAAAAAAACTTTTATTTTTGTAAAGGAAACCACCTAACACATAATAATTCTTGATACAAACTGAAAATTTGAAAATTAATTGATAATACAGCATTCCTGATCAAATTTCTTTAACTTTCGTAGTTATTTGTTGACAATAATTATGGATGAATATAATTGTTCCAAAAAAAAGGGATAAAAGTATGGAAGCGTTGCCCAAGTTGCTCAAGAACCCACGATGCGACTAGCATTTTCCTTTTTTGATTCCTTCTCTGATTTCGCAGTTACGGGTGACCTTCCCTGCTCCTCTGAGAATGTGTAGGTACAGCTAGTCCATGAACAGCCAACCATCTCACTGTAAAAATTGGATAAGTTCGATCTATGGTCATTGAGTCCTCCTAAAAAGATCTACTAAATTCAGAATGTCTGCTAATTCTGGCAGTGCTAATTCTCGTAGTATTCCTTACCTTGTAACTGAGGTCGTCCTTAACATGGTACTCATGCATGACCCACTCGGTAATAGCTTTCTTAGAAGCAAGACCACGAGGGTAGAAAGTCAAAAGTCAAAACCTTTTTGATACCCTTACGGCCGTTTCTAGCTTCGATTTGGGAATCTTCACTTGTAATTTTCCAGTGCCTTGCTTTTGTTCTTCTGTGGGCAGGGTTACTCTTCCTGTACTTATAATAAGGTTCACAGAAGAAGTACCAAACTTGATCCTCGGACTCCGTTTTTGATTCCGCTGCATCACAAAAATAATACATGGTGCATGCCAATTAGTTCAGCTGGTAAAATCTTTAAGCGCAGAAGGTTAGAGAGGGAATGGGGACAAAATTACATATACATACTTGCCAAGTCCCAAGGCTCAAGGCTGCAGATATCAACAATATCCTTGATAGGGTGATGTGAGAAATGGGGGTTCAGCCTCTTCTCCACCAGAAGACAGAGGATTCGTTCATTGGATGGCTGGAATTTGTACCCCATAAGATTCTCCATTTCAGAATCTTTTTCAGTAACTACCTCTTCAATAGTTGGTAGGGATTTTAAAATTAACCCCCAATATTTCTCCGTCATTATTTTCTAATTCAATACAGTCACAGTGGTATCTCTATCTGGTTTGATGGGAAGAAAATTTGCCCTGTGAGAAAGAGTGAGTGGATGTTAATGTCTCTATATTCTCACGGCGTTGTGCTGACAGCGAGACAACTTTTGTTTGTTTCACCAACGGCGTTGAATAGAGTATTGAACGAGTGACAGAAATTAAATGACAGAAAATGTGGGAGATTTATAATGTCAGCTTATTGGGACATGAGACTCCACCATCATCCTCTTACTGGTTCAGCATCATCTTCCTCAATCCTCACCCTCTTTAAATAAGTACCAATTTATTCACTCAGAAAATTTTCTAAAACGACAACGTTTGCCAGATTCTGATTTTATTTGTGCTTTTAATTATTTTTTTCAACACACTTCCCTGTCCTGTTTGTGCATAAATTATTAGTTAACTTTGTACAGTCCGCTTTCCACCAGAGCGTCTCCTTCTTGGAGAGGTAGTTATTTGTCTAAGTCTGTTACTTTTCTTCCGCTGTCTCCTTCTTTGGAGGAACGATATCTGATTTAATTTGTATAATTATTTTCAAAATTATTTTTCTTAAAAATAAAAATTATACAATAAAAAGTCTTTTTCACTCCTAAAGTTTGGCACAATTATCTATTTCACCTTTAGTTTTTAAATCATAATTTATTTTATCCTTATTTTTTTAAATAATAGTCTAAATCATTTTTTTGTGAGTTTACTATTAATTTACAGTATAATTCATTAAGGGCAAAATAAGCTTTCAATTAAATAAATACAAATCATTTTAAAATAAAAATATCAAGAACAATTGAATAACATATGACTTTCTATATAAATTTAAAATTTAAGGATAATTTAATGAAATAAAAACAACACTAAAAAATATGTTATTTTTTTAATGAAATCGAATAATAATAATAATAATAATAATAATAATAATATTTCAATAATAAATAACTGACCGAATTAAAAATAGAGATAAATTAAAAGATAAAAAAGAACCCACTCTAAGGTATGTTTGGGGTGCGGTTTGGCAAGGGTGTGCACTGTAATATAAATTCATACCTGAGTTTCGCTGCAAAAAGCAATTGGTCTGTATACTTTTTTTAAGATTGTGGGGCGATCGGTATGCAAATGAGACCCGCCATCCCCTGCGTGTCTAAATTGCATCGGGCTTTTTTTGTTTTAACTACTATTTAATATTAACTATTATATTCAATGCAAATTAAATATTAAAAATACACAATATAGTGCATACTCTACCAAACATGATATTACATTTTTTAATGCATTCTAATACAATAAAATCCATTACAATTCAGTACAATCCGATATAGTGCAGCACACCAAACGCACCCTTAATGCAATATTGTAGAATATTAAATCTATGTTTTTATTTGTTTACTATAGCTTTTTCAGTAAATAAATGAGTCTGTGTTTACTTTTGACAAAATAATAATTTTTATTGGTTATTTATTTATTTATCTTAACCATATTAAAATCAGAAACAAGCTAAAATACCAAAAAAAAGTACTCTAGTACATGTGAAATCTATTTTTTTTTATTTTAATTTCAATAAAAAAATCAAGTCATTTATCCTTCTAGAGGCTCATTTCCAAATTTTATCTTGTTGAATATTGTTAGAACTATGACCTGAATTTTAGAAAGGCTGCTCCTAACCATGAAAGCTAGATCTTGACAATTTCTTAATTGTATAATAAATTTATATATAGAGAGACACACACACACACACAAAGATGAACTATTAGAAGTATATGTACAATAGTATAATCGTATCACTCCTAAAACATAATCTAAAATCTTACTTCGCTCTCCAAACTATTTAAAAGAACCATTTCAAAACTATTTAGTATACAAGTGAAGAAGTTTCTACAGATCAATCTTATAAGCTCAAATGAACCCTTACCCAACATCACATAAACTCTAATAAAAAGAAGTAATGATGAGAATAATGGTTTATTCTTGTCTATCCCTTGACTAAAATCAATATCTCCATGATTGAATGAGACGCCTACAAAGACACAACAACGGAATATATGCGTGTGGCGTCCGATTCAAATTGATGAGGGGCTAGCAAGTCAAATTGTAGAAAATTCTGCTCCATATTCTCCTAGTTTCAAGAATTGCAGCCATTTTTCCACACTGTTGGTAGTAATTTGGTGCACTAAGAATTGTTACCACATGTAACATCTGATAGAAAATTAGCATGTGGTTTTTAAGTCAACCAGAAAACATGTAACTCATTTGAAGCAATTTTTTTTTTTTAGCAACAATTTCTTTGAAAATTCATCCCAAGTTACGTCGAGTAATTTTCAAGCAATTCTATTTAACTAACCACTAGAGTTAAAATTATGAGAAAGAAGTAAGGGCTTGAAAATTTGATTAAAACTTTATATATCTCTCCATCTTAAATTTTTGTTGTGTATTAGTGTATATTCTTTTAAATATGTTAACCTCAAAATTGAAAAATAAAATTTATTTTTGTAAAGAAAAGTTCCTAACACAGTACAATTCCTAATACACCCAATACAAACTGAAAATTTGAAAATTAACGGATAATACAACATTCCTAATCAAATTTCTTTAACTTTTGTAGTTATTTTTTGACAATTGTTTAAAAATCAGAACCGAAGCCAACTTTTCTTGAGCCTATGCATATGGCTAGAAACGTTTTGACTGCAATTACATGTGCTAGCATAAAATTTCTTAGTCGTCACCAAGTCAGCATCGAAGTCATTAAAATTGAAAAATGGCCAAGATTTTTTCATGCATTCATATTGTAAGCTTTGCCTATAAATAGAGAAGCAGAATGCATTTGTAGCCTATCCTAAAATTGAGAGATTAGAGAGCAATTGCAAGTGAAGCAATTTGAAAATTTGTGAAAAGCTTCTACTTGAGTGCTCTAGTAAGAATACAATTGGGTATATTAAGGTTTTGAGTTTTTTGAGTTTTTCCCATTTTTGTAAATTCCTATTTATTAGTAAAATTATCTTTCAACTTTGCCCATAGACGTAGATTTTACGCTGAACCACTTAAATTACTGCGTCCTATTTTCTTTGTATTGTTTATCACTACATTTAAATTTCTCCAAAAATTACAGTCACTATAATATTGATAATTACTCATCCCGCCCTTCCTCAACAATTGATATCAGAGCTAGAGATTCGTGTCTGGCATATATGGTACTGTTTACGTATATGGTATTGTTCACAAATACGGTGGAGTCAACAGTTCGTACTTGGGAGTATTAGGAGCCTACAGTGTGGCTGTGTAAATAAATGCATGTCTAAGAAAGTTCTATCAACAAGACTATAAGAGTCAAAAGAGTCTGAATTTTAAGTGGGACTGTTGTGACCCCCTCATTCTCCTATGAAATTTCCTAGTGCATTATCTATACAAATAGATACATAGACATTGTTTATCCGGGTTAAGAAATTAAAAAAGATGGCAGAAGCATCGTCCTCATCTTCATCAGTAAGGACTATTGTGACTAATGCAAAGTTTAAAGTGGAGAAATTCGACGGTACCAATAATTTTGGTATGTGGCAATGCAAAGTGATGGATGTCCAATGTTAGCAAGAGTTGGACCTTGCCCTTGAAGAAAAGCCTGACAAGATGGATGAAAAGGAGTGAATAAAGATCAATAGACATGTATGTGGTGCTATTCACCTATGTTTGGCTAAAGATAAAAAGTTCTCTGTCATGAAGGAGATATCAACAAAGAAATTATGGAAGATGCTGGAAGAAAAATACATGAAGAAAAGCTTTAAAAATAGGCTTTATATGAAGAAAAAAACTCTATCGATTCACGTATACACCTGGCATGTCGATGAATGACCATGTAAACTTATTCAATAAGATATTGGTGGATTTACTAAATTTGGATGATAAATTTGAAGATGAAGATAAGACATTGTTGCTGTTGAATTTTTTTCCTGATGAATATGACCATCTCATCACCACTTTGCTTTATGGGAAGGACAGTGTCACATTCAATACTGCATGCAGTGTGTTTTACAACTTTAAGACCAGAGAGAAAGACAGAAAGGATCATAGAGATATAGTTACTGAAGCATTGACAGCAAGAGGTTGTTCATAAACTACAAACCTAGAAAAATGAGCAAGTTTAAAAAGAGACTTGCTAAAGATGAATGTGTTTTTTGTCTCGAGAAAGGACATTGGACAAAGAATTGTCCTAAGTTACAAAAGGGCAAGGCTATTTCTGCTGCATGTATAGCAACATATGATGAGGAGTCAGACTTTAGTTTGGTTGGCATGACATTGACATGTCATTCAGATGAGTTGATTTTGGACTTAGGTTGTACTCATCATATGTGTCCTAATAAGGGCTGGTCTTCTAACTTTAAGGAACTAGATGGTGAAGTTGTTCTTTACGTACCAAGTTTGAAGAAAAATCTCATCTCGTTAAAAGTCCTAAAATCCAAAGGGCTTACAATCACTCAGAAAGATGGATTCTTGAAGGTAGCAGCTAGTGCACTAACGTTGATGAAAGGCACAAGAGGAAATAACTTGTACTATTTTCAATGAAGTACAGTTATTGGATCAGCATCAATACTTTCTGAAAAAGATGCAAATTCAGAAGCAACGAAGTTTGTGGCATATGCGTTTAGGAAATGTTAGTGAAAAAGCTTTACAAACTTTGGTAAAACAAGGCTTATTAAAAGGTGTAAATTCTTACAAATTAGAATTTTGTGAATATTGTGTTTTGGGCAAGCAGAAAATGGTAAAATTTGGTTCAGTAATTCTTGATACAAAAGTAATTCTGGATTATGTTCATAGTGATGTGTGAGGACATACCAAAATAATGGTTTTAAGAAATATGCATTATTTTGTTACTTTTATTGATGATTACTCAAGAAAAATGTGGGTGTATTTGATGAAGAATAAGAATAAAGTTTTGTTCATATTTCTAAAATGGAGATGGTTGAGACTTAGACCGATCGAAAAGTCAAAAGACTTCAGTCAGATAATGGTGGTGAGTACAAAAATGATCCCCTCTTACAAGTATGCCAAGATGAGGGTATTGTGTGACACTTCACTGTTTGAAATACACCACAGCAGAATACGGTGGTAGAACGCATGAACCGGAATATACTGGAGAAAGTTTGGTGTATGTTGTCTAATGCTGCAATTGTATATGCTTGCCATCTAATCAACCGTTTGCCATCAGCTGTAATTGAGGGCAAAACACCCATGGAAATATGGATTGGTAAGCATTCTACTAATTATGATTCTTTATAAGTTTTTAGTTCCACTGCTTATTATTATGTAAATGAGTCTAAGTTAAACCCAAGAGCAAAAAAAACATTATTCATGAGTATCACTAGTGGAGTGAAAGGGTATCGTCTCTGGTGTCTTATTTCAAAGAAAATTATTTTTAACAGAGATGTAACTTTTGATGAATCAGCCATGTTAAAACAAAAAGATTCTTAAGAGGATGACAAGACTAATAGCACTTTACAACAGCTGGAGTTTGAAAATGTTAAAGCTGATCCACCTAATGTCGAGGAGACAGATTGTGATTCACCATTGATGGGGGATGAAGAAGAGGTTCTGACCTAGAAACCTTCACAGTAACAACATTCAATTGCATATAGAAGGCCACTAAGAGAGATTAGTAGACCTGCTCGCTTTGTTTATATGGTGGCTTATACACTTATAGTTGTAGATGATGGTTTGCATTCCACTTATAGGGAAGCAGTAAGTGGCCTTGAAAATATACAGTGGAGACAAGTAATGGATGAAGAAATACAGTCTTTTCATAAAATGGAACTTAGGAGTTGGTTACACTACCCAAGAAAAAGAAGACAATTGGGTGCAAATGGGTATATGCAAAGAAAGAAGGATTTCCTTGTAACAATGAAATTCAATACAAGGCTAGATTGGCAGTTGATAACTTTATGAAATGAGAGTTATCATAACTCTTTTAGGTTGAAATCAATATTACTTAGAGAGTAAATGATGTATTTTTGTTGCATTTTTAGTTACATTTTGTATGAGCATTCATTCTAATTTAATTTTCTATAGATTGAGTTATTTGGGAGCATTTTGTGCTTATATTATGTGCACAATTGTAGATGATCGAAAGCTTAAGTTTTAAGGAAGGAATGCTGGTGCAACAAACTCTTAGAAACAATGAAAGAACTTGACTATAGAAAAATTGAAATAAATTTAGAACAATATAGATGTTGTAGTGGTTGTTGTAGCAATCCTGAAGTATTGTCAGAAACGATTTCGCGTAAACTAATTAAAGATTGCGATTTTGAGTTTCCAAAAATAGAGGATGCACGCCACACACTTTTTGCTACCATAATTTTGAGTTATAAAAAGAGCACTTATGAGAAGAAAAGGAGTAACCATCACTCGAGAAAAAATCACAAAAAGAAACAAAAGAAAAATTGAAAATAAGAAGGATTGAGGGTTGAATAAAGGATTAATAGTGAGAAAGAAAAAGAAATCTCAAGATTAAATGGACTTCAATTCTTTGTCTTCTTTTCTTGTTTTCTATTTATTCATGAGGAATGTATTTGATGGATAGAAATCTTTTATTTTATTGTTCTCTCGCAAATCATGGACTGAATTTGATTATGGTTGAGTGTTGAACAATCTTAATAGATGATTGACTGACATATGTGTGTTGCTTTGTATTTGCTACAACTTTTTGTGTTAATTGCACTTATTTTAATTCCCTATTTTAACTGATCACCTATTTAGTCGATACTAGTTAAAAAAGAGTCTCACAAAGGTTTAACTTACTAAAATCGATTAGGACAATACTTTATTTTAGATTAAGTTTCCTAAGTTGGCTAAATCTCAATTTGAATAGGACTATGTTTAGTGTAAAATTAGTGAAGAACTAGACAAAGAGATTTACCTTGTAAGGTAAGTAGAATCTAGAACGGGTAATGGTATATTTAATGTTGGCTTAACAATTGATCATTGTTAGGTTGCATTAGATATAAGATATTCAACAGGTGATAGTTGAGAATGCATGAGTGATTCTGCCTAGTGTTGTGAATGTTGTAACAACAATATTATAATTAAGAAACTAGTTGATGCCATTAAGAGAGTTTATTCACTCAACTACTCTATTCTTATTCATTTCATCCTTATGTTTGACGTGACAATTTTCTTTATTGCAATTTATTGATTGCCATTTTAGTTTATTTAGTTCATTTGTTTTGTAAATTGCCTTGTTTTAATTATAATAAAACTACACTGTTAAGATATCTATAGCAAGTCTAGTAACATCAATCTTGTGGAGACGAACTGAATACTCATCAGTATATTATTTATTGTGTACACTTGCGCATTGACATCCATAGTAGTAGAAATAATCGCAAAAAATTTTTAGCACCATTGCCGGGGATTGATTGTTCATTGTGATTTGTCAAATTAATCTTAAACGGTTTTAATTTTTATTTTGTTTATTTTGTTGACAGTAGTGATTTAACAACCTTTGCATATGCAGAAATAAACTTGTTGAATTCCAATTTGATCTAGAAATTAAAAGGACTATAAGGAGATTGAGAAAAGAGCAAAGGAATTCAAAAGCTACTTTAGCAATGGATGATTTACAAGACATGGGGAATTTAAACCCCCAAGAAGAAATACAACCAGTTAATGCACAAGAAAGTCTGAATAGACGGTATGTTTATGGGCAGTTAGGGAACAACAATATTATTCATATGGCGGATGATAGAGATAAAGCCATTCGAGACTATGCAATGTTGACTTCTCAAGCTATACATTCTGGAATAGTTAGACCTAAAGTTGAAGTTGATAATTTCGAGCTCAAACCAGTAATGTTTCAGATATTGCAAACAGTATGAAAATTTAATAGATTACTATCAAAGGACCCTTATTTTCACCTTAAGTTATTTTTAGAAGTGAGTGTTGCTTTTAAAATTACTGGAGCTTCACAAAAGGCATTAGGGCTTAGACTTTTTTCTGTTTTCTTTAAAGGATCGAGCAAAGGATAGCTGAATTCTCTACTACTAGACTCCATCACTATATAGAATGACTTGGTTGACAAATTTTTGATGAAATATTTCCCACTTATTAAGAATGCAAAATTAAGGAATGAAATAAGATCTTTCCATCAATTGGAATATAAGAGCTTATATAATGTGTGGGAAAGGTTTAAGAAGTTACTAAGGAGATATCCTCATCACGATATTCCTTATTGTATATAGTTGGAAACTTTTTACAATGGTCTTAACCCGAGTACAAGATTAATGGTAGATGCTTCAGCAAATAGGGCCTTGCTGTTTAAGGCTTACAATGAAGCATATGAAATTCTAGGGTGAATAGCTAACAACAACTATCAATGGCCATCAACTAGACAAGTTACAATAAGAGGTGTAGCTGGAGTTCACAATGTAGATGCTCTGACAGCTTTATCAACCTAAGTAACTTCGTTAACAAACATAGTGAAATCTTTTACTACTACTCTAGTAACGATTAATCAAACATGGTGATTAGAACACCCAAGGAGTTAAACCCACTTCAACATAAGAAGAAACTCAAGTTGAAGAAGAGCCACAACCTTCTACTATGCAACACATTGATGAGAACACCCAAGCTAAAACACCAATAGAAAATGATGATCAAGAATTTGTTGGGGTAGATGCTACAATGCCAACTACAACAAACCAAAACGTGCCAAAAGAGAAGCAGTCTGCACAGTCTACTACAGCACAACAATTCATACATCTACCACATTTCCCTCAAAGCTTTCAGAAGCAAAAGCAAGACAAGCAGTTTAGTAAATTCCTCGAAGTGTTGAAATAGCTACATATCAACATTCCATTTATGGAAGCTCTGGAGTAAATGCTTAATTATGTAAAATTCTTGAAAGACATTTTACCAAGGAAAAAAAGGCTAGGAGAATTTGAAATAGTTGCTCAGACACAAGAATGCAGCTATATGCTTAAAAAAAAAATCCCTCAGAAGTTGAAAGATCTAGGGAGCTTCACAATTCCTTGTTCTATAAGAACTAAACATAATGGCAAGGCACTTTATGATTTGGGGGCAAGCATTAATCTCATGCCTTTATTAGTGTTCAAGCAACTGGGAGTGGGAGAAATTAGGCCAACAACAGTAACTTTGCAACTTGCTGGCAGATCACATGCTTATCCAAAAGGCAAGATTAAAGACTTGTTGGTAAAGATGGATAAATTTATCTTTTCGGTGGATTTCATTATATTAGACTTTAAAGCAGACAAAGAAGTACCAATTATTATAGGAAGACTTTTCTTAGCCATGAGAAAAACTTTAATTGATATGAAAAAAGAAGAATTAATTATGCGGGTGAATAACCAACAAATTACATTCAATGTGCTTGAGGCAATGAAGAGTCCTGATGAGATTGAAGATTGTAACTTTATAAGTATTATGGATTTTATTGTAGTTGAACAAGTAAACAGTTGCTGCAATAATACAAAACTTGAAATTGCAATAGTTCAAGAACTTAAAGATGAAGATTGTTATACGACTGACATAGTATGGTTAGGAGAAAAACAACCTTTGAGATAAGACAAGCACTTTGAATCTCTTGATCTCTCAAATAGGGAAGTAAAAACTACTATCCCCTCTATTGAGTCACCATTTGTGTTAGAATTGAAACCTTTACCTTTACACTTGAATTATGCATACCTTGGTGGCAACGACATACTTCCTATAATTATTTCATCTTCTTTGAATACAGATCAAGAGAAGAGTTTAATGAATGTATTAAAGAGGCATAAAAAGGCCATTAGATGGACCATGACAATTATCAAATGAATTAGCCCTTCCATATACATGCACAAGATTCTGTTAGAAGATTACTACAACAACTCAGTAGAGTAACAGTGAAGACTGAATCCCATTATGAAAAAAGTTATAAAGATGAAGATCATCAAATGGCTAGATGCTAGAATAATATACCCAATCTAAGATAGCTTATGGATAAGCCTAGTACAATGTGTTTGAAAGAAAGGAAAAGTGACTGTTGTAGCAAATGAAAAAAATGAGCTTATTTCTACAAGAATAGTCACGAGTTAAAGAGTTTGCATGGATTACAGAAAGTTAAACAAGGAAACAAGGAAGGATTACTTTCCATTATAAGTTAAATGCTAAACAAACTTGCTAGAAAATAATATTATTGTTTCTTAAACGGATGCTCAGGCTGCAATCAAATTGTTATAGCACCAGAGGATCAGGAGACAACAACATTCACTTGTCCTTATGGAACCTTTGCCTTTAGAAGAATGTTATTTGGCTTGTGCAATGCTTCAGCAACGTTTCAGAGGTGTATGATGATAATTTTCTCAAATATGGTTGAGCAAACATTGAAGGTATTCATGGATTATTTTTTGGTCTTTAATTAATCATATGATGATTGTTTGCATAATTTAAAAAATATGCTCAAGAGATATGAGGGAACAAATTTAGTATTAAATTGAGAAAAATGCCACTTCATGCTATAAGAAGGGAGAGTTTTAGGCCATAAAATCTCTAGAAAACGAAAATGAATTGAGGTAGATAGGGAAAAAATAGAAGTAATTGATAAACTTCCACCACCCATTTCAGTTAAAGACATAATGAGATTTTTGAGACATGCTGGATTTTATAGAAGGTTCATCAAAGACTTTTCCAAAATAGCAAAACGCTTATGCATATCGCTGGAGCATGATAGACCTTTCAATTTTTATGAGAATTGTTTAAAGGCCTTTGCTGAGTTGAAGAAAGTTCTTGTTATAGCACCAGTTGTGGTAGCACCATATTGGGGCATGCCTTTCGAGTTGATGTGTGATGTTAGTGACTATTCTATTGGAGCAGTATTAGGATAGAGGAAAGACAAGATTTTTCACTTTATTTATTATGCTAGCAAGACTCTAGACAATACATAACTTAACTACACCACCATCGAAAATGAGTTGCTGGCAGTTGTCTTTGCATTTGACAAATTCAGAGCATATCCGTTGGGCACGAAGGTGATTGTTTGCACATACTATTCAACCACAAACTATTTTATTTTTAAGAAAATTACCAAACCTAGATTGATAAAGTGGATTCTTTTGCTATAAGAGTTTGACTTGGAGATTAAGGATAAAAAAAGGTTTTAGAATCAAGTAGCAAATCATTTATCCATATTAAAAGCAAATGCAAATACTCTAACTAAGCAAGACATCACAGAAACATTTCTTAATGAGCAGTTGTTGATGCCACAACATGTACAGATACTACAGTAGTTAAGGTTCTCATGGCATGCATACTTTGCCGATTATCTAGTGAGTGGACTATTGTCACCTAATTTAAATGACCAATAGAGGAATAGATTTCTTTATGATGTTAAATTACTCTACAAGTTGTGCTCAGACCACGTAATTAGAAGATGTATACCAAATGAAAAAATTGCAAGTATTTTATAGTTCTATTATGCTGCAGCATATGGTGGACACTTTGGTGGGCACAAAACAACAGCAAAAGTCTTTAATCATGTTATTAATGACCCTCTATTTTTAAAGATGCTTATGAATTTGTTAAGCGTTGTGATATGTGTCAAAGGGTAGGGAATGTCTCTCACAAGCATGAAATGCCACTCATTAACATAGGAGTGGCAAAAATACTCGTCCGACTTGTAGTCGGCCCGCACCCAAGCGATGTAGGCCGGGTATTATCTGGTCCTGGGCATCATTTGATAAACCTAGAACTCGGCCCAAAACCTAGATTTTATTAAAAAAATATTATAAATATGTATATTTTTAATATTTATATTTATTTAACTCATTTATTACATAAATATAAATTTGAGAAATTATCCACCGACCACTTGATTTTTTTCACTTTTTAAAAAATACACAATTCTTTTTTTTTTTGCTTGAATTACAACTGAAATTATAATTTTTTTTCACTTTTTCACTTCCGTCTGTTGACCGTTAAGATTCCGTTAGTTTTTTTTAACAAAATGACAGTTTTGCCCCCCAAATGTAAAATTATAATTTCATACTATAGCATTAATTTTGGGGGGTAAAACTGTCATTTTGTTAAAAAAACTAACGGAATCTTAACGGTCAACAGTCGGAAGTGGAAAAATGCAAAGAATTGTAACTTCAGGTGTAATTCAGGTAAAAAAAAAAAGAATTGTGTATTTTTGGAAAAGCCCGAAACATTAGGTGGTCGGTGGATAATTTCTCTATAAATTTTTAAACACTTAAAGTTTATAATTTCATGTCAAATTTCATTAAAATAAATTAAAACTTATAAAATTACAAATAAAATTATACAAAAATAAACAAATATTAAAATATTAAAAAATACAAAATCTAAGTAACCGATTTAAAGCTCGTCCTAGTGTCAGGCTTAAAAAACCTGACCCAGGTGAAAAAAATTTGCATCTGGGCTGGGTCCGGGCATTCCAATACTTGGACTCAAACCTAAATTTTGCCAACCCTACACAAACATTTTGGGAATGGAGCTCTTTAATATATAAGAGATAGATTTTATGGGACTATTCTCACCTTCTTTCAGCAATCTATACATCCTAGTGGCTGTGGACTGTGTCTTCAAATGGGTGGAAGCTATAGCATTACTAACTAACAATGCCAAGGCAGTAGTGAAGTTCCTTCAGAAGAATATCCTTTCAAGATTTGGCACTCCAAGAGCCATTATTAGTGATGAAGGAACACATTTTTGCAACAGAATATTTGTTGCAGCATTGGCCAAATATGAGATCAAGCACAAGATTGCTACAGTATATCATCTACAAACAAGTGGACAAGCAAAGGTATCCAACAAGGAGATAAAGATGATTTTGGAGAAGGTTGTGAGTCATAATAGAAAGAATTGGTCACTTAGATTACATGATTCTTTATGAGCTTATAAAACAGCCCATAAAATTTCACTTGGCATATCTCCATACAGAATTGTTTATTGTAAAGTTTGTCATCTACCATTAAAGTTGGAGTGTAAAGCATATTGGGCAGTCAAGCAATTGAATATGGATATGAATGCTACAACAGAGCAAAGACAATTACAACTTTATGAGCTAGAAGAATTCAGGTTATTCTCCTATTAAAATGCAAAGATTTATAAAGAGAAGACCAAGCAATGGCATGACTAAAGAATCCAACAAAGGGAACTCATTCCAAGTAATCAAGTTTTGCTTTATAACTCAAGGTTAAAGCTCTTTCCTAGAAAATTGAAATCTAAATGGTCAGGACCTTTCACGCTTGTTAAAGTATACCTTTACAGCTGTTGAAATCTCAGATGAAAGAACAGGCCAAGTATTTAAGGTCGATGGGCATAGAGTGAAGCACTATAGAGGAACTGTTATGACTCATCCAAGGGAGGACCTATTCCTAAGAGATCCAACATGAGTAATCAAGGATGATCAGACTAAAAGATCTAAAATCAAACACTAATTGGGAGGCAACCCAATGATGAGGGAAGTTGTTTCAAAATTTTACTTCATTTTTTCATGCTTTTAACTTATCTTTTTATCATATTTAATTCGTGCATTTGACTTCTTTTATTTTATTCGCTTTTATTTCTTTAAATTGTAGCAATTGTTTAAAAAAAAAGAGGGGTATAGAATTAAGAAAAGAATTGCTACAACATCAGCATACCATGGCAAATTGAGAGTAGTTCATATGTAATTAATGTATTATTCATTGTTGCTGCAACAACAAATCCAACAATGCAACTCCAAATTTTACCGTTGCAAACCCAGCCCCTAATTTTTACTATTAGGTAAGTTAACATGTTGATGTCAACAAGATATCCATCACAATAAGGAAATCTGCAATCCTTATATTATTGTGACACCTAACTTACCTTTTCAATAAAGGTTTTTTTTTTTTAATTTGAAATTAATTATGAGATTATCTCTTTAATTGTTCTCCTCTTTTCACTCTCACTACACTATAAATTAGGAATATTCTTTATTATAATTTTACTTTCACTATAATTCTTTTCTTTTGCTTACAACTCTTAGCTTCAAACCTAACACTTTGCACAATCTGTTTAACTCTTTCTAGCGATAATACTTCTTGCACGTTGCTGTAACAATGGTGAAAGTCAGGTCATGTGTCATGAGATTGAAAAACCCAGCCCGTTTTCATAATTACAGGGCTGAAGATAAATTTGAAGAGCTTATTGAGCCACACATGCTTTTGGAAGAAAGGAGATTTATATTCCCGAAGTAGCCAATAGAAGTGATGAAAACCATACACATTGCCATAACACAACGAGAATAGTTACAGTTCTGCTCTCACCCACATGATCCAGTTGTTATGGTAGTCAAAGAGTTATACTCCAATATGCTGCAATAAGAGCAACGAAACACCTTTGGACTCACAGGTTGTCAATGCTTTTTATGATTTACTTACTTCTATTGAGTGCAAATATATTAAGTTCGCTGAGAACATGATAGTTAAAAAATGGGGGGAGGTCTTTAAAACAGTGACTGTACTGGTTAATGAGTGAGTAAATAAAGAAAGAAGAGTAGTTAATAGAATTGACTTGAAACCCATAGCCAAGGTTTGGGTTAAATTTTTAAAATATAAGCTCATGTCCACCACTCATACCACCACAACATCCCAAAACCAACTTATACTTGTTTATGCCAATGTCAATGGGTTAACAATAGATGTAAAAAAAATCATCGAAAAAGAAATTAGAGACTGTGCAACCTAAAAACAAAAATCAACAGCCTTGTTATTTCCTTGATAACTAGCATATGTGAGGCCTTTGAAGTGAAGTTTATAGAAAAGTGCTATAGCACCAGAAGAGCTAGGCAAAAAAAAAAAAAAACCAAGACAAATTCAACCCAAAGCGATTAAACCTGTTGAAATCCCTATTGTCAGTCTAACATCTGACAAGAAGAAGAGCCAACCAGCTACTACCCCAATGAGTTCACCCAAGGAACGTCTGAAAAGCGGCTTTAAAAAGAAATGAACCCTTTCAATTTATGATGTAGTAGTAAGACCAACAACAGGAGAATACCCCCTACTAACCAATTTGAAACTTTTTATCCATTTTTAAAAACTTTTGTTTTATTTATCATTATTATTATTTTGTTCATTCTGCATGTCTTTTTATCTAATATATGTTTGTTAAATTATTTTGTGTGCATGTGAGGACACAACACCTCTTAAGTTTGAGGGGGTTGTGTATAATGTTTTAAGCTTGTGAATGCATGCGTGTGACATATGCATTTATAAGCTTTGTCTATCAAGTGTTTGTATTAGGATTAGGAAACCCAATGAAGATGAATTGAGTATGGAAATATAGAATAAATGAATGCAAAGTAGAACTAGTATATAGAAGAAGGTTGAACTTTTTTCTTGACACTTAGGTTTTGATTGAGTGTCGTGAGTATACTATTAGCAAAACCAGGCAAAATAATGAGCAGAATACTAACATTTTAAAGTTAAAAATTGACTCAAGTTTGGGGGGACTTGAAAATTTCATAATTATTATAAATTGTGCTAAGCATTGAATAAAATTATGCTCCAATGACTTAATTGTTGAGTAATCAGGGCTGAGGATACATTCTTTATGCAGACTTGTGTAAAAAGGCAGCAAAAGTTACGAGCATTGCTACAACAATGACTTAAAAAAAATATTGAATGTTGATGGAGGAATAAAGAAAAAAAGGGTTTGTTGCTAGGATATTGAGCAGCCAGGTCTGTTTATGAGCCCTATATTCAGCCTTGAGTTAAAGGTGTCCAAAGATAAGACCTAGATATAGCATCCTAGGTGTGTTTGTTGCAGCAACTCTGATTGGTACTTTGAGTGAGTAATTGGGTGTTATTATTACAAGTAATAGTCATTCACATGGAAGCTCAATGTTACATTGAAGGGTTATTGAAAAAAAAAGAACACTAAAGATGATTGTTGTAGCACAGTTTGAGTATATTTTTAAGACCTTCATCTCCCCCACAAGATGGAATTATTACCAGCATTTTTATGTGGTATATTTGATGCTTAAGTGGTGTTGTAGCATCTTTGAGACTTGATCAACAATACACACACACACTTTGGACAAAACAAGACTTAATTTAGAACTGGAATTGCTATGGTAGTTCGGCAGGGTTAAGAGTTGCGACCTGAGGGTTGATGAATCATAGCAATGTTGAGGACAGAGTTAAGTTATTGATTGCATGATTGCATGGTTTAGGTGTTTGTATTGTGTCATTATTTGAGGACAAGTAATGGTTTAAGTTTGGGAGTGTGATAACTCTGTGAAATGAGCATTATCATAGCACTTTTAGGTTGAAATCAATATTACTTAGAAAGTAAATGAAGTGTTTTTGTTTCATTTTTAGTTACAATTTGCATGAGTATTCATTCTAATTTAATTTTTTTATAGATTAAGTTATTTGGGAGCATTTTGTGCTTAAATTATGTGCATAATTGTAGGTGATCGAAAGCTCAAGTTTTAGGGAAGGAATGTTGTTGCAACAAATTAGCAAAAACAATGAAAGAACTTGGCTACAGAAGAATTGAAACAAATTTGGAATAGTGAAGATGTTGTAACCATTGCTACAGCAATTCTAGAGCATTGATAGAGAAGATTTCACGTAAACTAATTAAGGATTACGATCTAGAGCTTCCAAAAATGGAGGATGCACATCACCCACTTTCAATTACCCTAATTTTGTGTTATAAAAGGAGCACTAGTGAGAAGAAAAGGAGATGCCATCACTCGAGGAAAAATCACAAAAAGAAATAAAGGAAAAATTGAAAATAAGAAGGATTGAGAGTTGCAGCAGAGGATTTATAGTGAAAAAGAAAGAGAAATCTCAAGATTAAGCGGACTTAAATTCTTTCTCTTGTTTTCTTGTTTTTTATTTATTCATAGGAATGTATTTGATGGATGAAAATATTTTATTTTATTGTTCTCTGGAAAATCATGAACTAAATTTGATTGTGGTTGAGTGATAAACAATCTTAATAGATGATTGACTGACATATATGCGTTGCTCTATATTTGCTATAGTATTTTGTCTTAATTGCATTTATTTCAATTTTTTATTTTGGTTTACCACCCATTTAGTGGATACTAGCTAAGAAAGAGCGTTACAAAATTCTAACTTAGTGGAACCGATTAAGACAATACTTGATTTTAGATTAGGTTTTCCAAGTTATGTAAATCTTAATTTGAATAGAGCCATGCTTTAATATAAAATTAGTGAAGAACTAAACCTAGGAATTCACCTTACAGGGTAAGGGAAATCTAGAACGGATAATGTTATATTTAATGTTGGCGTACTAATTGGTCATTGTTAAGTTGCATTAGATATAAGATATCCAACAGGTGACAATTTTCTTTATTGCAATTTATTGATTACCATTTTAGTTTATTTAGTTCATTTGTTTTATAAATTGCCTTGTTTCAATTAGAATAAAATTGCACTGTTAAGATTGCTATAGAAAGTTTAGTAATATCAATACTTGTGGAGACGAATTGAATATTCATCGGTATATTACTTGTTGTATACACTTGTGCATTGACATCCATAGCAGTAGAAATAATCGCAATAGTGGCAAAGGATTACGCTAAAAAAGAAGGAATAGACTACAATGAGGTATTTTCTCAAGTTGTGAAACATTCATCTGTTCGAATTTTACTAGCCACGGTTGCGTAATTTGATCTTGAACTAGTTCAGCTTGATGTGAAAACAACATTTTTACGTGGTGATTTGGAAGAGGAAATCTACATGACTCAACCAGATAGATTCAAGGTTGCTGGAAAAGAAAATTGGGTTTGCTGAAATAAACTTGAGTCTAATAACTAACTTTGCCAGCTAAGCTCAGTGAACTGTTATGGTGTTTGCTGACATACAGTACTATTGTGCTTTGTATTACACGTAATAGCTGAATCACTACAAGAAGTGTCCCCTTTTCCAAGAAGCAATTTGCTCGGATTGGACGGTGAGATTCCAGTTTTCCACAAATGATCAAACTACGAACCACAAGAACTAAAGGACAGAAAAACTTGACCTTATGCCACACGTAGATACTAGATACAGACCAAATGGAGTATCCAATTAGTCTAAACAACGGTTACATTAGTATGTAACGAGTCTCAAAGATTACTAGACAACATTACATTATCAATAATAACAGTACTTTCCTCCTAAGAGGATTTCATAGTTTTTTACATGCGACTTAAAGTTACAGTACTTTCCTGCTAAGAGGATTTCATAGTTGTTTACATGCTACTTAAGATTACAGTACTTTTCTCCCAAGGGGAATTTTTATAGTTGTTTACATGCTACTTAAGATTACAGTAATGTCCTCCTAGAGGAATTCATAATTGTTTACATGATACTTAAGATTACGGAGTGCAGAATAAAATAAAACGTGAGTGAAGCATTATCACCCATAAAGATATATTAAATTTAACAATATTACCTTGAAGAAGATTTGGTTGTTGTTTTAAATTTTGCCACTTAAGCAAAATTCTCAAGTAGTTCTTTTATTAGTGCATCGTTGTAAGCAGTCTTTGTGTCACCGCTATCCTTTGCACAAGGTGAAGCTTCTCCATCTGACTTTGATGGGTCAAAGTCAGGGGATAAGGGTTTGTCCAGTCTCTTCTCGAGAGGTTTCATCCGGAAAAGCCCTTGGGAAATCGATCAGGTAATTTACCTGCTCATCACTGTAAATTTGACTGTTATAAAAATCACAATTATCAGCAGAACTAATAGAATATATTAATTCTTGTTCTTGAGAAATTGGTGTCTGCACTGCAGAAAAAGGGGCGTCATTTAGCCCATTGTTGCGACCTTCTAACTTGAATTCTCCAATTCGGAGACATTCATCTTTCTTAAGTAGTAGTTCTTTTACCCATGCATCGTTGTAAGCAGTGTTTGTGTCACTGCTATCCTTTGCACAAGCTGAAGCTTCTCCATCTGACTTTGATGGGTCAAAGTAAGGGGTAAGGGTTTGCTCAATCTCTTCCCGAGAGGTGTCATCCTCAAAAGCCCTTGAGGAATTGATCAGGTAATTTACCTGCATTGCAGAAAAAAAGGCGTCATTTCGCCAATTGTAGCTACCGTATGCGTTGAATTCTCCAATTAGCAGCTCTTCCTGAAAATTATTTTTTGCAAAATTATGTATCACCCAAGGGTGACCTGCTGGTAGCTGCAACTCCAAATTGCTATTTGGTGGCAGCAGGGAGTTTGTGGGATTATCTTCTTCACTATAATTTATTGCAGAAATAAGACGGTCAAATGGTAACCGAGTAAGAGAACAATTGGGTATTACGCAAGGGTATGTGTGAGAGTACATAATTTGTTCACCGCGATTTCCAAGATAAGAAATCGAATTGTGATTTGGTAGTTGCTGTGGGTATTTGAGAGTAGTTTCTTCGCTATGATTTTGTGGTAGCGGCTGGTTTGTGGGAATATTTTCATCATTATGATTTCTCTCAGAAACGAAATGGTTACTTGGCGATAGCTGAGTTGGTGTGTCATTTGTTATTGACTGAGGGTATATAGTGTCTTTTACGGTAAGATTTCCAGGATAATAAATGGAATTGTAATTTTCTGGTTGCAGCTGAGGGATTGTAGGAGTATTTTCTTCACTATGAGATCCATTCGAAATCGAACGGTCACTAAGTGATTGCTGAGGTGGAAAAACCAGTTGTTGGCTTGAATCCCCTTCGTTAGTTGTTGAAATACCACGCTTCTTCTTCTTACTCCGTTTTCTTTTTACGCAACACAGAACAAGTTCCTTCTGCATGAATTAAAGGCAAAACCAAAATAAGGAATAATGCACTATCAATTAATTTTCAGATATTCGTTAGCACTGCAAGAATTGCTACTCACCAAACAACAACATATTCATTCAAGTCATGCAAATGCTTTCGGACACTTGTTTGTAGTTGCATTTTAAATAACGTCAGGCAACAAAGATATATACTTTAAACTCCTTTGTTTAACTAATCCTATTATATCTCCAATAGATACAACAATCCGGCATGCTTCACCAATTAATCATTTCAATCATCAAGAATATCTAGCCTTATTATACATCCAAAGATTTAACAATGCACAAAAGAAATGAATTTTCAAGTGAGTGACAAAAACAAATTATGCTCATACCTCATAACTGGGATCGTCCTTGACATGGTACTCATGCATAACCCAGTCGGTCTTAACTGGTACGTTAGAATCAGGGCCACGGCAGTAGAAAGTCAATAACGTTTTGGTACCGCTAAGGCCGTTTGTAGCTTCGATTTGGGAATTTGCACTAGTAATTTTCCATTGCCCTGCTTCTGTTCTTCTGTGCACACGGTTACTGTTCCTGTACTTGTAACGAGGTTCATAGAAAAAGTAACAAACTTGATCCTCAGATTCAGTTTTTGATTCCGCTGCATCATAAAAATATATGTCGCGTGCCAGTTAGTTCAATTGGAAAAATTTTTCAGTGCAAGAGTTTAGAAAGAAAGTGGAAAAAAAAAAATTACATATGCATACTTGGTAAGTCCCATGGCTCAAGGCTGCAGATGTGATCAATATCCTTGATAGGATGATGTGAGAAATGGGGGTTAAGCCTCTTCTCCCTCAGAAGACGGAGGATTAGTTCATCAGATGGCTGGAATTTGTACCCACTCTCCATTTCAGATTTTTTTTTTTAATTTTAAACAATAAAAGGAAGTTCAAAGGAAGATGAAAGTAGAAACCACTTCTTCAATAGCTGGTAGGGATCTGATGAAACCCCAAGACTCTCCACTATTGCTACTAATTCAGAACGGTTGCAGTGGTATCTCTCCCTCTCTGGTTTGATGGGAAGAATTTGCTCTGGGAGACACAAAGAGTGAGTGTGAGTGTGTGATCATGACAATGATCGAGTAGGTGCTCATGTTACTCTCTTTATGCAATCAAAAAGAGAAGGCGTTAACTCCACATTCCCATGACGCGTTGTGCAACAGTGAGAGAGCTTTCGGTTATCTCTCCAACGGTGTTAACTCTACATTCTCACAACCCTTTTTTTTTTTTTTGAGAAGTACATTCTCATAACCTTTGAGTAGACTAAAGAACCAATTTCTTGAAGGCCACTCAACGAACAGAGTGACAAAAATAATAAGGAAAATTGTAAACAGTACTAGGCTATCAGCTTCTTGCTCGCATAGTTTGAGGCATGAGACCCTACCATCATCCTCTTATTGGTTCAGCACCGTCCTCCTCCTCCTCTTAGTACTGATATTTAAACAATGAAATTTAAATTGAAAAAATTTGACAAGAGATTAATAAAATAAATTATAACACTTAGTACTATAAAATCATATATTGGTATAGTTTATTTTTATCAGAGTTTTGTCAGTATTTAGTTTCTTTAATATTGTTCCTAATTTTCGTTCAAAAAATTGTAATAAAATGACAACAGAATAACATTTAAAGCTATATAGAATGATTGTTAATTATAAAAATAATGAGAAACGTGTGCATGGGCCAACATTATCGGATTATTTGTTGTGAGGTTTACTTGACTGAGGGGAATTCTAGAATCTTCTACTACTTTCAATCTGTTTTTCTGTAATTTCATTATTTTAATTTCACTGATGAACAGTAGGACTGTGATGATGTACAAAACTCCAGACGGCGGAAGAGCCACAAGAGGGGCAGATTTTATTTAGCTAGGGATTTTCATTTTTTTGAGTTGTTTATACTCAATTTTAGGTTTAATCTGCTGGTTTTGATGATTAAAACGTAATTTTGTATCTATTATTTTGTTCATTGTAAAAGCCAACAGGAACAAATTATAAATTTTATTGAAGGCAAATAAAAAACTTGAGTGAAAATTTAATATGGTTTTTTGAAAAATTCCACTCAACGGACCAGCTGTCCACTTTCTTCACTACTTATTAATTTATTTTATCCACTGATATTTAGGATATATTTATTAATATTTATATCTTTATAAAAATTTATTTAAATAGAAATAAACTTGTGAATTTAACTTCAATGAGATAACAAAATTCACCATTACTTTAAGGCTTTATTTATAGTTTGCTGTCTTTATAAAATTGTTCAGAGTTTTTTAATTAAGTAGACATTTTTTAAAAGTCTCTTTAATTTATAGTTAAGTAAAATTCACCCATTGATTCATTTTAATTCCATTGTTTTATTATTTATTTTTACACTGAAAATTTTAATTGTAAGTTACAATAAATGTAACTTAAAAATATCCTTTTCTAAATCGTAAAATTCAAAAATAAAATTGTAACGAATTGTATAATTTTCTCATCCATCAATCAACACATCATACCAATTTTCGTTTTCCCTTTTCTAGATTTCATGATTGCTTATTAATTTGAAAATTTATTCGACAACTATATTCATAATTATATTCTAAATTGTCATTACAAATGGTACCAATGACCAAAATTAATTATTTACCAGAAACGCACCTTGGTTTACGACACGATTAAATTATTGCACCAGTATAAAGTGTTTCCTTCCTTGACCAACCGTGGAAAATCAACAACCTGACCCCTTTGAGTCTTCGCAGGAAATTTGTTGATTGGGTGAGTCTAAAGGTGTGGGACTCCCTTTGTCTTCAAAGCTTTTTGATGGCAATAATAGTAAAAAATGAAACTTTTCAAATTACGAATATTGACAAAAGTATGCATTCTTCCCCTCTAGGTCAGCCTTTGATCTTGAATTTGTTAGAGGTTTGTGCTAATAGCAGTAAACAAGTTAACTCTTCTTGGCTTAGCTCAAGCCAAACGATTTGGAGAACTATATATATATATATATATCAATAAAAAAATTATAAATATTTTCAAAAAAGATATATTATGTTCATTTATTTCGATATGATTTGATTCAGCTCAAAAACATTGTTAAATCCTTAATCCAACGTTGGGCTTATATGTGAATAATTATGTATTGCGGACTGTCATATAAGGTTAAGTCTAATTAAAACTAATCTATTAAAATTTTCGGTATTATGCGTTTTAATGTATCGAATATGATATAGATCTTTAATATGTAAAGACCCAATAGTATTTTAATTACATGATGGGAGAATTAGGACACTGGTAATGACAATGGGAAACGATTTCTACATATAAGTGGTCGTAGTCGCCTCAAGTCACATGTAATTTTTTCATTTTTTCTAATATCCCATCTTCAGAGAGTTCACAGAGAGAGCGCAGAGAGAACTAAAGCACTTTCTAGAAGAATGTGTAGATCTGGAAGGCCAATCACACAACCTTAAAGAGGAATTAAGCGTTATGGATTCAGATACGCTTCTGTATAATTTATTATTGATTCTTGGTGATATGACATCAATATTCTTAAGTTATAGGTGATAGTTTTCACTAAAAGTTTTTTATTATCCCAACAGATTCGTCTCACAACAAATTATTGTGGATGAACAAAATTGTGACGGTCTTGAAAATAAGAGAAAACAGTCGTTAGAGGTGGCATCATTGGTGGCTAATAACGACATTTCGACAGTCAGGTTAAGTGAGTATTGGAGAGTTTGTTAAAAACCCTAGTACTAGTGAAAATTTGAGAGTTATCAAGAAGAAGTTGAAATTATTTTGTTAAGATTGACCTGACATTATATAAGGAAGCAACATCTAATTAGTGTATTTTTAGTCACGTGGCAAGCTATAATAAATTATTTCCCTCCTCAAGTAGGGCTTTGGGGTAATTTGACCATTTAACTTGAGTCCTTTAACCTCTATAGGAACATACACATGTTAGTTATGAGACTGCCCCCAATAACAACATGTCTTAATTTCTAATTAGCTTATTTTCATATGATTCAATTGGGCTTTCGGAGCAGGTGGTTTCTTTATTGTTAGGTCAGATGATAGCTGAGTTGATTTTCAAGTTAATAAGGTGGCTCATGCTTGTTTTTTGAGATCTTCTCATTCTACCCTTATCTTTTGAATTTTCTCTTCACGTTTTGCAAAGGCCAATTGGTCATGGAGATATTGTACACTTGTCATGCTCTAATTACATGCCCCAAATTTTACTACTAACGTCGTATTAGATCCTAACATCATCTTAGATAAAGTATATTATGATATAGTCTCAATTTCTTCCTTCACAAAACTTTAAAAGGATATTTGGTCCTACTTACATTAGGGATCGATGTATACCTTTACCTAATTATATACTAATAATTATATTAGAGTCCCTGAAAGGAAACTTAAACTCATGCCCTCACTTTGATGACGGCGTGAGTTCAGCACTTGGTCCATGGCCAAGTGGTTATGCATATATATATGGTTAAGGTTGACTGCTTGACTATTGGGTTGTCGGAGAAAACACAGATCAAATATCACATAAACTAAAGAAGTCGTTGCTATTCATGGATGCAAGAGGACCAATTTATAGAGCATAGCCTCCAACAACTTTCATGAACGCGGCCAACTTTCAAGAACGAGGCGATATACTGCAATTAATAACAGAGCTAGGAATGGATCCAGCATGCATGAAGCATTTGAAAAAATTTAAAATTTCAACATTATTATTCCCCCACACAAGCGTGATTGTGGGTTACACATGCTATTGAAATAATATCTTGCATAGCAAGTGGATATCTGAGTGAAGAGGAAGAGCAAGTCCATTTTCTTGGTTGTGTTGCTTTCACAAAACATTTATGAATTGATAATGGCGTATAAGTTGTTCTTTGACTCCTTCTCAGTCCCTTGAACAGTATTTTCTGCAACATGATTTCTAGAATCACAAAGACACATTGTGATTTGGTAGTTGCTGAGGTTCTACCTGAAATAAAATGCCAAGAGTATTAATTTTTTAATACGAGAGTCATACTCAACATGGATAACTTGATATCGAAACAGCCCATAAGGCAAGCTCTTTCTCACCCTTCAGAAGCCATTTTCTGCAACATGATTTCTGAAACTATCATGATATGAAGAGCTGGCGGTTGCTGAGTTTGTACCTGAAGTTAAAACACAGAAGAAATAATTCAAAGCACGTTTCTGATATACCCTCTGTAAGAAACAAAAATAATTACTATCAAGAGTACTAATGGATATCTGATGATACTTACCGAGCAATTGAAATGGCTGGAAGTGGTATAAATCAACTTCGTTAATTGTTTGGACAGAGAAATCAGGGTCAAGTCTCTCCTTGTTCAGAAGATTGATGGTAATCTCTTCATCTTACAAGATAGCCCATCTCGGATTCGAAGTGCTAGAGTCTTAGCTAGCTCTCTCTCCGATTCTGTTTTCATAAAGAAAAATTTCGCCTTGCAATTTACAGAGAAATGGGGTGATCATTTATTTTTATACACTCAAGCTTGGCGATGGTCGGTATCTGGGCTGAGTTGGAATGACTAACCCGCGTGAGAATTTTGAATTTTCCTTTGACGCCGTCGAGGACAAATCCGTTTCCTTTAATATCGTGCAGTCAACTTTCCAATAGAGAGTTTCTCCTTCGAGGAGTGAAGTGAAGTGAAGATGACATGTCCCCTTCCTTGAGAAGTAGTTATTTGCCGTAGGCCAAGGCCCTCGGCTAGCATAATACTATAGAATATTCTGCTTATTTTGTTTTCTTCCGCTGTCTCCTTGTTGCAAAAGTAGTCAAAAATCGACATCATTTTTATCCCTTTTCGTCGCAAGTGTTTGTACTTGTGGGCTCTATTTACCGGATGCCATTGGGCATGTAAGTCTGATGCCCTTATTTGAGGTTGAAGGAAAAAGTTTTGACCTTTGCGAATTTGGATCACTCTTCTCTCTTTTGATACTTAGGTGGGAAGTCGTCGGTGCGTGGCTGCAAGGATACTGTGATGCTCAAGCAAGGGTGTGTAGGAAAATTATGATGTGAGGAAGATAGAACAAAGAAAATTAGAGAAAGATGATGGCTCTAGTATTTCCGAACCAGAGCTTATGGGATTTTGTGAATGTTTAACTTTGTAACATATTGCCTTTATTTATAGGCACAAATACTGAGATAAATATGTTTTCCTAAATGGAGCACCACATGTTTACCATAGATTTCGTGGAGCTCCATTTATTGCTTTCTTTTACCACCTTTTCTTTAAAGTTGGAATATCACCATAGTTAGTAATTTGTTCAGAAAATTATTTATTATTTTGAACTGACTTCAATCGTCATGTGTTTTTTACACATTATTTTCTTAGTGGGCTCGTATTCAGAGGTGGTCAAGGTTTGGATTCGGACTAGACCTAGGCTATGTTGTTCAGATAAAATCCGGCCTGGGTTAATAAAGACAAGGGTTTTGTGTATTGATTTTCAGTACCTAGCTATTTCTGGGCACGGGTCTGGACATGATCCAAAAAACCTGAAACTTGGATCCGTGCTCAGTTGAATTTCTCATTTAAAAAAATTAAAAATAAAAAAAATAAATATGCCCTAAACCTTTACCCATTTACAAACCCTAAATCTAAACTCTTAACAATGTGTTGGTTCATTACTTTTTGGGAAGATGCAGATGGTATCATTTATTTTACATCTTGGCTATTTTTCTATTTTTCTATGATTATACTCGTATAGTCTAACGATTATAGACCCAGAAAATCTGAAAAGTGAACTATTTATTCCCCAAATCTAAGGGAAGTAAATATATATTAATCAATTGCTCCCTTTCAGTGTGATATTCTTGTTGCTTATCCGATGAAAAAGCACGGCATGAGCTTTTCTCAAGCTATGGAGCATTACTATATCCGGGCAGTTGAAGCACGAATCAAAACCCATGCCTGGGTGATGCTGGGCTCGACCCGGCAGAAAAAAACTGGGCATAATCCTTGGTCCAGGCCGTTGTTAAGAGAATTCGGGTTGGTTCCAGGCATGCCTAAACCTAGCCCAGACCCGGTGTTTTGCCATTCCTACTTATATTTATGCAAGTCACATGTGTTTCAAAACCATTATAGAATACAAAAGAAGAAGTTTCTACAGATCAAACCTAGCTAGAAACTCATATGAACCTTACCCGATATCATAAAACTCCAATTAAAAGAATGATGAGATAATAAGGTCCAATTATTATTTTATCACATTGTGTTATTTAAAAGTAATAAGATCCAATTATTATTAAAACTGGATTAGGGATGGCAATGTGATAAAACGCATGTGTTATTTAAAAGTTATATTTATTAAATATTATTAATTTTTATTTTATACTTATAATTTTCTTTTTTACAACAATTATAACTTAAAAACTATAATACCATTGTAACTTTATTTTTATTGTAAATATTCACAAAAACACAATAATAAAGTTATTAAATTGGCCAATGGAAAGCATGACTGTCACAAAAAATAGTTAGGAGTCCTGCTTGTGGTGTCAAATTAAAGAAAATTATGCTCCATTTGTACTCTTCCCAATTTCAGGAATTTCAGCCATATTTCCACACCAATAGGAGTATTTGGTGCACTGAACACTGTTACCATATGTAACATCCCATAGCCAATTAAGATGCGCTTTAGTCTAGAAAACATGTAACCCGTCTGAAGCTGATTTAATTTTTTTTTTCTAGCAACAATCTCCTTAAAAGTGCACCCCAGGCTAGATCAAGTGATTTTTTAAGCAATTCTATTTAGCCGGTCACTGAAATTAAAATTATGAAAAAGATAAGTGTTTGAAAAATTAATTTAAACTTTATCCATCTCTCCATCTTAAATTTATATTGTGTATTACTATATATTCATCCAAATACATTACCTCGAAATTAAAAAATAACTTTTTTTTTGTAAAGGAAATCACCTAACACACAATAATTCCTGATACAAACTGAAAATTTGAAAATTAATTTGATAATACAGCATTCCTGATCAAATTTCTTTAACTTTCGTAGTTATTTGTTGACAATAATTAATGGATTAATATAATTGTTCTAAAAAAAGGGGTAAAAGTATGGAAGCGTTGCCCACGTTGTTTAAGACCCCACGATGCGACTACCATTTTCCTTTTTTGATTCCTTCTTTGATTTCGCAGTTACGAGTGACCTTCCCTAATGTCTGCTAATTCTGGCAGTGCTAATTTTTCTGAAAAAATCTGGTAGTTACAGGAAGATTGTCTGCTAATTCTAGCAGTGCTAATTTTTGCAGTATTCCTTACAGGAAGAAGATGACCCCACAATATGACTACCATTTTATAAATGTAATTGATATGATTTTTTATTTGTTTAATGAAAAATTTATTATATTTTTAATAATTTTGTTAAAATTATTATTTAAAATTTATATTTATTATATATTATTAATTTTTATGTTATAATTATAATTTTTTGTTCAGAATAATTGTAGTTTAAAAGTTCAGCACTTCAATACTAAACACACCCTTAATAACAGCAAGTATTTTGTAGGATTAATTTCTTTAATTTGATTTCCAAAATGAGAAATCAAATAGTCATTTGGCTGTGCCTGCTGGTTTATGGGAATATTTTCTTCACTAGGAGAATAATTGGGTATTACCCAAGGCATGTGAAAGAGTACACATTTTGTTCAATGCGATTTCCAGGATAAGAAATCGAATTGCGATTTAGTAGTTGTTGAGGGTGTGTGAGAGTAGTTTATTCGCTATGATTTCCTAGACGAGAAATCAAATAGTGATTTTGTAGTAGCCGCTGGTTTGTGGGAATATTTTCATCATCGTGATTTCTCTTAGAAATGTAATGATTACTCGGTGATAGCTGGGTTGGGCTGTCATTTGTCATTGACTGAGCGTACGTGATAGTGTTTTGTACAATAAGATTTCCGAGATAAGAAATGGAATTGTGATTTTGCACTCCGTACTGATGGACAGTGACGAGTTTTTTCTTCAACATGATTTCCATTCAAAATCAAGTGGTCTCTAGGTGATTGCTAAGGAGGAGAAACCAATTATTGACTTGATTCCCCTTCATCATTAGTCAAAATACCACGCTTCTTATTCTTCTTATTCTGTTTTCTTGTTATGCAACACAGAACAGATTCCTACTACATGAATTAAAGGCAAAACCAAAATAAGGAATACTGCATTATCAATTAATTTTTCAGAAATTCATTAGCATTGCTACAATTGCTACTCACCAAACAACAACGGGTTCATTCATCAAGTCATGCAAATGCTTTTGGACAAGTATTTGTAGTTGCATTTTAAATGGGATATTTACAAGAGTAACCAAAATATTTTTGCTAAATTCAAGAGTAACCCCTGATAAAATTTCCTATCAACATTAGCCAAAAAAAAATTTATTGACATTTTTACCCTTATGCTCACGCGTCTCTCACCTCCCAAACTCTCCCAATTCTCTCCATCAACAACGGTTATCTTCTCCGGCGGCTCTCTACTCCATCCACGGCAACCAACAAATTAAAGGTTAGTTTGAAAACTTAAATTATGTTGTTAGGATTTTGTGTTGGGTGAGGGAAGAAGATGATTTGTTATATGGTGTTTGTGGGGTTACGGAGAAGAAATGGGGAAGTGGGTGAATCGGAAAAACATTGAATTTGAGAGGAAAAATTTGTGCGCGGAGTGGCAGTCGCACCAGATCTGGTGTGACAGGCGCGCACCCGTCGCACCAGATCTGGTGTGACGGGCGCCCGTCGCACCAACTTTCAGAATCTTGGTTTTTAACTTATAGAATATTTTTTTTAAATTGTTATAAATTTAATATAATTGTGTTATAAATATGACAGATACATAGCGAATAATAATTTGGGTTCGATGAAGTTAGTGTATGCCGATCATTTTCCTGGTCGGATATCTAGTATGTGTAAATTAGTGAAAGTAGTAAAAGTTCTACATAACAAGTTGACAAAACGGCAGTTACAATTATTTAAGAATGATATATTTGGGCATTTCTTGGAGTGCTGAAGCTTTCCATTCAGTGGGGTAATTTTGCACAACCTTTTGCTGAGGCAAGTGATTGATGACGAACGCGAGGAGGAAAATCAATTATGGTTTCAAATAGGTAAACATTTGATACGATTATCAGTTGGAGAGTGGTGCTTAGTAACCGGACTTTGCTACGGTAAAGATGTCGCACAAAAAAATTCAAAAACTGTCCATCGGCTACTTAGTACGTATTTTGACAGATTGTTTCGAAAACTTAATCTGAAGGAATTCGACAGAAGATTTGCAGAGTTGGACTTCGAGGCAATGGACGATATTGATGCATTAAAGATCGCGCTATTTTATTTTGCAGATAGAGTTTTGAATGGCCGAAAAGATCATTGTCAAATTAATTTCTCATGGCTTAATGAGGTAGATGACCTAGATTACTTCCGAAAGCGTCCCTGGGGTCGTTTGTCATGGGAAACGGTATACGACAGTCTTGATAATGCATTATATGCCAAGGACGATAAATTTAAGGATGAGCGCAAAAAAAATCCAAGCCACAATATTGAGAAGTATAACATTTATGGCTTTATATCTGGGGTTCAAGTGAGTTGTCAATTTTCGTTTTGTCAATTTTTTTTGATTAATTACTTTTGTTATATTGAATATTTAATGATAAGCTTTATGAGTTTGTCACTTTTGTTGTTGCAAGCTTGGATTTTCGAAGCAATTGGAGGCCTTCTGTCAGCATGGGTCGTGAAAATGAAAACAAAGATTCCAAGAATCGTGCAATGGAAACCAATCGCTTCTTCTAGAATAAACTTTAAAGAAATTTATTCATTTTTTAATGACAATTCTCGTCTTGTAAGTATTTTATTTTGATTGATGTTGATAATGACTTGAACTATTTGGAGCTAACTAACTTAAAACATCCGGCCGCCCTTTATGGCAGGGGAACATATTGCAAACCATTGAGCCAAACAAGAACGAGAAAGGAAAAAAATATTGGCAGACTATGCATGAGTATGTTCCACATATTCCAAGATGGGTCCGTAATGTGAGTAAGCTATATAGTGCATCAAACAATGATTATTTATTGGTTTCTTCAAACTCATAAAAGGTTTGACGTATAACTTAAATCATTTATTTGTTTCTTTCTGCAGCATCAACCTGCCATCAACCTGAGTAACGTGTTTAAGTAGGCTTATTAATAAATTTTTTTTTTATTTTATGCTAATGTTTTGAATTATTTTTAACTTGTTATGTAATCTATGTACTAGGTGTTCCTGAATCAGTTGTGGAACAATGGTGATTGTGCGGTCGAGTCCTTAGCATATGACGATAGCTTCAATAGCTATATTCGTGGTTGTCAGCACATCCAGTCAAAGCCGTTGCTAGTGGTTGATATGGTATGACTTTATGCACGAGTTCACTAATATGTATATTTTTTGTGCCTTTGTGCTATCTAAAAGCTAGTATTGATGATAAGTTTATGAAATTTTTACATGTAGGTATTCATCCCCCTTAACCTAGGCAATAATCACTGGGTGTTAGCACGAGTGCATTTTCGAACAAAAAAAGTCTGAATTTATGACTCATTGCTGACATTGCGCGACAATAAAACATACAAGCATCAATTCATGTCATTTGAAGTTATCTTCCCTCACTGGTTGGAATGTGTTGGCTTCTATAACGTTCGACCTGAGCTGCGCAGTGCTGAGACCTGGAAGGTAATAGTAGCGAAGGGCGTGCCACAACAAGATCCTAGTAGTGGCGATTGCGGTGTTTTTTTATTGATGTTTATAATGTATTTAATGTTTGGACGTAGATTTGATTTTGATGCTAGTTATGGACAGTACTTTAGAAAGAAGATTGCAGTTGATATATTTAATGACGATATTGGATTGTAAGCCTTTGTAGGTTTATGACATGTTGTTGATGTTTGGATATTGATGTTAATCTTATAATATTGAGTTTGATGATAACAAATGTTATATTTTCATTTTCTCATGTTTGAGTTATTAAAAGGAATTTCTTAATGCCATAAACATGTTTAAAGAATCTTAATACACCAGTTACGATAAAATGCTCACCGTTTGTTACTAACGACGAACCAATAATTTACAAAGACGAGAAGACTTTCAAATCTAGAGCAAAAATGGAGACCTAAGTGTGTTTTGAAGGTTTCTGGAATTAAACGCCTTTGCCGATAACAGATAACGGTTAACCGTTTATTTAAATGCTAGGCACAACGCCTATTTGGACAAGTCATAACAGACTGTTGGATTAAATGAAAATCGACACAACATTTATAGTCCGTACTTTATAACATATTTGTTATTTAAAAACAATTTTGTTACATAAAAATGGCCAACACACAACAAAAGCTAGAATAAATCATTTTGCATGCATATTAAGTTAAATGCTCCCATACAACTAGCTGCGGCTCGACGCGATGGGATTTTTACATCGCTTACGATTATGTCCCAGTTCATTACACCGACCACATCGCACAGTCCTCCGATTGACATCCTCACCCACAGATGGTATTCTTAGCTCCTTACGACGTCCAGGTGGTGGTGCTTCAACTGGTGGAAAAACGTTCGTCTCCCCAACTTCAACTGGAACTTCCCAATCCGCCACATCACCAACCGGCTCAACTGGTTGTGCGTAAGCCATAACCAATGATTCCTTCGTGTAGAAATCAGAACAAAGGCTTATGTAATCCACTCGGATACTCAGACACGCAGCAATTGCATGAGCACAAAAATCTGATCAAGTTGGAATACTCTGCATGAGCATGTCTTCTTTTCTATGTCAACTATCCCTTCCTTAACACCACCACCTAACACTTGGAATCGATGTCGAAATACTGGACGAACGATCATTCTTTCAGCCAAAGTTCTTCTATCGGTGACAATTTCATCTACCCATGTTGTTAGACGAGTACTCATTGATTCGACCACAATTTTTCTATCATAAAAGCATTGTTGCAGTGTTTTTCTAAAGTGGTCGACGAGATGAGTAATCAGAAATTTTCGTGGTTCCCTCATAAAAGAATTCACACTCTCCGCAATGTTGGTGGTAAGAATATTGTATCTCCTACCTTCGAACTGAGACCTTGCCCAATTACATGTACCAACATTATTCTCTAAGTAATCAGCGGCACCTGAGTGCAGTATCCACAAACCCTCAAGTTGCTGCTTAAAATCTTCTTGGCCATAAGCTTTTGCTGCATTTATGAAGATAGGCTCAAAATCATCCCACACAGTTTTAGGCATCCTAAATTTTGACTTCACGTTACCTTTAACATGGTAGAAACAAACTCCATGGGCTGCAGCGCGAAAAACTTTAAAAACAGCTCTCTTTATAGTGGTGCATCGGTTTGAGATAAATACTAAGTCTGGTCTATCACCAATCACTCCATGTAACTTCGTCATAAACCATTCCCAAGCTTCATTGTTTTCCGAATCCAAGACTCCAATGGCTAACGGAAATAATTGATTGTTTCCGTCCAAACATGTTGCCACAAACATACTTCCCTGATATAGCCCCTTCAAATGAGTGCGATCAACAGTAATTACAGGCCTGATAAATTGGTTAAAACCCTTTATGGAAGAGCCAAGAGCAACAAAGTAGTATAAGAAATGACCATGTTCATCCTGTTCAAGGTGGGTAACCGTACCCTTATTTGCTTCGGTCAAAACGTGAGAATACTTTGGAAGCAAGCTATAGAATTCTGCAGGATTTCCTCGAACAATTTCAAGGCCAACTTCTCTAGCCCGATATGCTTGTTGGTATGTTAAGTGAACACCGTATTCCTGCTGCATATCTGCTCTGATATCATTTGGAGTGTATATCATTTTCTCTTGGATATATTTGTTAGCGATAATGTGACCAATAACTCGGCTCCTTACTTGACGACGGCCATCAGACAAGACCTCATTATGACAAGTGTGTACATTATCAATTCTCCTTACCACCCAAGGAACAATGTGCTCGTTCGAACATCTCGTTGCACGAAGCCGCCATTTACATGATTCCAAAAAACAATGAGCCTTGAACCGTGTCGTTGTGGACCGTGTAATTTTAAAATCAAACTTGTCCCTTAAGGCAACTTTGCGCAGTTATAATATTAACTCATTCTTTTCAATGAATAGCTTACCCACACCAATATCATCTGAGTCACAATTGCTAACAAAATTTGGAGCTACCATGTCTGAAGAAAAAATTAGAGCAAGACTTGTGAGGGGGTCAATTCTCCTTCTCGAATGAGCCATTGCATGAATAGATGGATTGTCTCTGTTATTGATAGGAATATCATCGGCACGCTCGTCATCATCATTAATAAGAATATTATAATCACCAGCACCCCCGTCATCAACTGCACTATTGAAATAAGTTGCCCTGGTACTAGTAGACGGTTCTGCATAAAAATTACCCGCTTCTGTGTTCCTAATGTGATTAATAGGCTCATAATTATCGCGGAATTCATTATTGTGAAATGGAGAGTATCGTTGCTCTGACGGCACCGTTAGTGGTAACACAGCTTGTTCAATATCTGCTAACGTAACACCGTTATCATCAATGTTGTCATTATTCTCATTGAGTGGAGAGTAACGTTGTGGCAACGACATTGTACTTGGCAACACCTCTTCTTCAATATCAGGGACATACATATTTGCTCGGAAGGAAGTTTCAGTTTCGACCGGTGGCTCAAGATCTTCGCTCCAAAACTCGCAGAGATTTGGTAACAAATATAGGGACGCATCCATAGTTCGCTACATCAGAGGCCATATGTAACACAACCTTCACCATTTCATCATTACATATGTCCATGGGTAGTGAACATGTGCGATATATTGTGTTACTAGACTTCAAAGTTGTCTTCATCGTAATACTATATTCATGAGGATTTATCTCCAACACTTCATACACTCTACTCAAAAATTGATCAAACTGACAATTTTTCCAAACCAAAAATGCTGTATTCTTAGCATTAACATACTTCATACTACCATCTGACAAAGTCTCCCATGACCCATCGTAACATAATTGAAGAACTACTGAATCCATTAAACCTGAAATTATAAAAATAAATTAAATTAAAAACTATTAAACATCATTAGTTTATATAATATTATTACGTTAAATAATATTTTTAAAAATAAAAAAAATTATATTCGGGGCAACAGGCGCCTATCGCACCAAAATTGGTGCGAAATTGGTGCGACGGGCGCATGTCGCACCAAGTTGGTGCGACAGGCGCATGTTGCACCAACTTTGGTGCGACAGGCGCATGTCGCACCAATTTTGGTGCGACAAATTCCTGCAATTATTGCATTAGACAAAAAAAATTTCCTTACCTGCGTCTTTTGTCCTTGTCACCGACTGCCGATGCTAATTGCCGTGGTCGTTTTTTTAATTTCCATCATTGCCGTTTCCCGATTGCCGTTCTCAGATAATTTTAGTTCCTCAGATTATGTTTGCTCAGTTTCGACTGTTTGGTGAGTTTGAAATTTATGTTAAATAACAAGGGTAATTTAGGAAAGTAGAGCTGAGAGTGGCTAATGATGATAGCAATTTTTTATGAGGGTTAATGTTGAAATTGGGAAAAAAATTTTGGTTAATCTTGTAAATTTCCCATTTTAAATAAAGTCACAATTTCTTTCATTGTGATACGAAGATCCTATCCATTAACGTTTAACTAATAGGCAACAAAGATATATACTTATGAGTTATGACAATGCTATATTTGCTGCAGGATTTTAGGCAAAAATAAAAACTGCAAAGATATATGATTGTGCTGTCAATAATATCCTGCAAGATTGTAGGAACAATTTGTTTTTTAAATTTAGGATATTAGATATATGTTAAAGATATGTAAGCAAATTTTTTGGTATTGTTTGTTTCTTTTCTTTGCATAAATTCAGATACTGCAGCAATGAAATAAATGAAAATTTACCGGCCCCAATTTCTATGTGTTCTGTTCTCATTGTTTAAAATTTAAAACCAGCAAAGTGGTATCAGAGCCCTTATTCTTAAAGGGCCTGCAATGTGTGAGTGAATTTAGAGAGGCTTCTTACACCAAATCAAACACTTAGCCTTCAACCTAAAATTCAGTATGGTAGGAAATAGTTTCTTATCTGGACCTTCAGTTTTCACAGGTGAAAATTGTCAAATATGGACTATGAAAATGGAATCATACTTTTAAACATGTGACCTATGGGACTTGGTAGAAGCAGATCTTGAGGACCCACCATTAGCTCATATGAGGAATAATAGAGATGAAAGAAAAAGGAGATATAAGGCCAAGACATGCATTCACTCTACAGTTTCAGAGACAATTTTTACGAAGATCGTGACCTGTGAAACAACAAAATAGGCATGGGATCTCTTGAAAGAAGAATATCAGGGGAACGTCAAGAAAAAACAAATGCAGGTCCTAAACCTAAGAAGGGAATTTAAAATGTAGAAAATGAAAGAGACAGAAGTAGTTAAGGACTATACATATAAGTTGTTGGTGATTGCCAATAAAATTAGAATGCTAGGGGAAGAGTTTTCTAATAGGAGGGTTGTAGAGAAGATTCTGGTGACCTTGCCTGAGAGATTTGAATATAAAATCTCTTCACTTGAAGAGTCTAGAGATATGTCAACAATAACATTACCAAAGCTCGTCAATGCATTGCAAGCTCAAGAACAAAGGAGAGCTTACAAAAAGGAGGAGACAATTGAATGAGCATTTCAAGTGAAAGAGGCTGATCGAGCTCAAGGTGGCAGCAAAGAAAAAAAACAATGGAGTAAGAAGAATTACAAGAACAGGGAAAGCAATATCAATGAAGGCAGCAAAGGCAAGCACTCCCCTTGTCCTCACTGTAAGAAAACCTCTTATCCGCCAAGGAAATATTGGTATAGACTTGACATTCAATGTAGGGCATGCAAGCAAATGGACCATATGGAGAGGGTGTGTAAAAACAAATAGCAAGAAGGACACCAAGGTCAAGCAATGGAACAACAACAAGATGAACAACTTTTTCTTGTATTTTGTTTCTCAAGCAACAGTTCAAGTGATGACTAGCTTTTAGACAACAGATGCACAAATTACATGTCTTTCGATGAATTTCTTTCCAAAAAAGTAAATAAGTTAGAAGTGTCAAGGGTCAAAGTTGGCAAAGGGCATTATATTGAAGAGGAAGGTAAAGGGACTGTTACAATAAAAGACTCAGCAAGTATAAAGCTAATTTCTCATGTATTACCCGTTCCTAAAATTGATCGAAATCTACTGAGTATAGGACAATTGCTTGAGAAAGGTTACTTTGTCGTATTTAAAGATACACTACAAGAAAAATGATATTTTATTAAAAAAAATTAGTCACCAAAGTTAATAAATTAGTCACTTTAAATCTTTTATGACAAAAAATAAATTGTCACATGTTAGTTGTAGAAAGACCGTCTTATAAAGTTCTAGCGACCAAAATTATTTTAGTCATATTAACAATATGTTTTTGTGACAAAAATAATTGTCTTAAAATTAAGTTAAAATTGTCATAAATGGTATTGAAAATGGTTAAATTAGAGATTTAAACATGCATTCAATGACATTTCATATTTTTCACAATATGTGATTCATAGTAACTATAATATTTGTCTCAAGAGAATGTAAATATAGTCGCAAGAATTACTAAAAATTGTCATTTTAGAGGTTTGAGGATACAATTAGCAACACTATTTATTTTGTTGTTGAAGTTTACATATCGCGACGTTACATAATTGTCCCAAGTAATTATCTTTTGTAACCATTTTTGTAAATACAATTGGTAATTAATTTAGTCTCAAATTCATTTTACAGACAATTTATTTTTGCTAATCTTATAATATTGATTTTGATGATAACAAAACTTTTATATTCTTGATTAAAATGTTGGGGCTCTTAAAATGAATTTCTTAAAGCCATAGACATGTTTAAAGAAAGCTTAATAGTTGTTAACTTGAGTTGGAAAACCTTTTTCTAAACAAAAGTTGCCAAAAATATAGATTCTGGACATTAACGGTGAACCGTTTATTGGAAAACGGTAAACCGATAATTTACAGAGAGGAAACTGACTTTGCAATCCTGCACCGTTTATCTGAGAAAATTCTAAAAATTAACGGTGAACCGTTTATTTGAAAATAGCTAACCGATAATTTACAGTAAAGAGAAAGTTTTTTAATCTTAAGCCGTTTAGCAAAAATGGAGACCTAAGTTTGTTTTGCAGGTTTCTGGAAATAAACGGTGATCCGTTAATGGTAAACGGTAAACCGTTTATTTAAAATCAAAGCACAACGGCTATTTGGACAAGTCAAGACGGCTAACCGATAGCACCACACGGCGATCCGATTATTCTCAGAAAGTCAACAACGGTTAGTTTTCAGCTCCAACTATAAAATGGCTCAATCAAATTAAAATAAATATAGATCAAACAATTATCTTTGAGCTTGCTACTGAGAAAACAATCTCTTTTGAGCTTTAAACTTGTTTTATTTCATTGATTCTCACTTTGAGATTTCAATTGTAATCTCATAGATTGTGTGAGAGATTGGTTGATTTTAAATCTTTATTTTTGAGTGATTGTAGGTGTTGGGATACACTTGGGTTAAGAGATTGGGAATAATCTCTTGTTGTAAAGGTTCATTGACACCTTTGAAGTCAATTGTAAGTGTTGTTAAAGCTTTGGAGGCTTGCTTAATGGAATCCTCAAGCCCGGTGAGCTTGGAGGCGTGGACGTAGGCATGGTTGATTGAACCACGTAAAAATCACGTGTTTGATCCTTATCTTTTTAATTTCGAGCATTGTTAAAATTATTACTTTTGAGTTTATTAAGACATTAGTTTTAATTGTTGTGTGGTTTTATTTGTTTAATTTTTAAAGAACCCAATTCACCCCCCCTCTTGGGTAGTCTAGTTAGTATTTCAATTTTGCTATTTCATGACTAGTTAAATTGTATTGAAACATTTTAAGTGACCACTATCTCTTGTCATAAAATGTAAGCATTCGCAACTACAATATTTAGTCAAAAAATTAATATGTTGTGACGAATTCTTTTGATGCAAAATATATGTAATATAGTCTCACATTATTTTTAACCACAATCTATTTTACTATTTAATGACTATTTATATTGTATCCAAAATATTAAATTGACTACTCCAAATTGTCATTACAAGAAAGCATTCATGACGACATATTGTAGTCACATAAATTGATATATAGTGACTAAAAAATTTGGATTCGAAAAAAGTTATTCAATAACAATTACTTTCATTTCAAGTGACAAGCAATATTGTCTTATTTTTTCTTTAAGGATAATATTTTACTATTTAATGATTATTTTTATTGTATCCAAAAAGTTAAAGTGACTACTTAAAATTGTCATCAAAAGAAAGCATTCATAACAACATATTGTAGTCACATAAATTGATGTCTAGTGACAAAAAATTTTGATTCAGAAAAGGTTATTCTATGACTATTACTTTCATTTCAAGTTACAACTACTATTGTCTTACATTATTTTTAAGGACAATGCATTTTACTATATTGTAACTAGTTACATTGTACTAGAAGAGTTGGTGTGACTATTAAATATATGCGTAATCATAAATAAATAAGCCAACAACAATGAGACTAATATAAAAAAGGCTTTAATAAACAACAATAAGACTAACATAAAAAGGATTTTAATATCTTTATTTATAATTCAAAAGATTCAGACACAAGGCATGATACTAAAATCCAAATAAATATGGTTCTTGGCAAAGAAATATAAATATAAAAGTTACAAATAACTATCAATGGCCTAAAAGCAAGAAAATTAAAAGTAAGATTTCATAGTAGATGTATTTAAAAAGTGCTTATTGAGATTGAGAATCAAATAGTGCAGGATCAGTAGAAGGTGTAAATGAAAACGATGGTTGCTCTTTCATGAATTTTATGAAATCTTCAACTACATGCAATCTATTTTCCTGTTCCTTAATCTTTTTTGCTTGCTCCTTAATTGTCTTCCTCATCTCCTGATTTTGTTGAGACAATGCTACATTAGATGCTAACTTTGCAGGACCTATCATTTTGTTCACAAAATTGGATTTCTTTCCCAAAACAATTTCACAAATTTGATTGTCACTTAATGGCTCAACATTTTCCTTGGTATTGGAGTTTTTCTTCATTTCTATCATTTGGTCCTGCATAATTAAAAGTTGAATAATTAATAAACCTTTAAAAATAGTATTAAACACATCTACAGAAGAAAGCGAACCATACTATCTTATTGAATAATAAGTTCTATTGACTAAGAATAAATAAATAGTAAACAACAAGATTGATAGCACTTGTAAAAATGTGAGTATAATGATAACACAAAGCAAAAATAAATTTTTTAAGCAAACATGTCCTCAATCTCGAATATACTTTCAATTCAAAATAAATATATAAATTTAATTTCAATAAGTAAATGTAAATAAATTAGAATTACTTACGTATTTAGCCTCTGCTTCTATACTACTCCATCCTTTGGCCTCACTCCAAAATATCCTTTGGAATAAAGCAATCAACCCAGAAGACTCTCCAAGCATTTATGTCTTTCCAATACAAAACAAGAAAAGCATTTTAATATTGATAAACATGATACAAGTACATAATAGAAAAAGTTAAAACAAAGTCTCCATCATTTCAAGTACCATTTCATTCAGATGTTGCACATGAGACTTCGACCCACCACGATGCACAGAAGACACTTTACTACGATTATGTTTGTTTTTTTTCTGATCGTTTCTATAATTGATTTTGTTGGAACATGTTATTAAGCATTGAATAACTTAGCAGAGTTGGCAACTATTTCTTGAAATCAATGTCATCATGTAAAGTGGCCTAGTTGAGTCATTAAAAGACATTAAAATTGATTGACATACATGCCATTTTATGTGGTGTTAACAAACAATTCTAGCAAATAGATGACTTTTAATTTTCCAACTGTATATATCATTATGCAACTTTTGTAGCAGCAAAAAATATTAAGAACAAATTAATCTATATCTTAAAAAATTTCCCACAAAAGAAACAAAAAATGAAGTTAGCAAAAAGTTTACAATAATGTCCAGCACCTACATGAGCCATAAACTTCAATTTTCCCAAGTGCTTCAACAAAGTAGTTACACTTTAATATATGCAACAGAATATGATTCATGGATAGAATCCTCATAGATATATTTTACTATAAACATTAATCAATCTTTTGGAGAAATTCTGCTTTAATGTTTAACATATATATTTATTAAATTTTTCTGAGAGTAGTAGATAAAGAGACGGATCTACATCTATAGAACCTTACATATAAATTAAGGAGTAAATGTAATATGAAACAATCAAGAATATGAATATGTATGATAGCTGTGGAAATGAATGGAAGGAGTACATGTTCCAATCTCCATCTATGATCAATTGGCTTTGGCTTTTGACTTTGGCCTATTCAAACTTTATAATTATTGATATATATTTAATGTTTTCTATTGAACTTTTTTTTTAAAAGATGGAATGAGTTCACAAACTAACGAAAGTGAATCCACATATTAAAGATTTAAAGATGCATGATGTGTAACTAAAAGAGAGAAAAGGTGTTTGTGTCTTATGTCAATCTTTTTCTCTGGATTTTTTGGAGCTATTTTGGTCTTTGGTCTAATTAAATTACTAAAACCTCTATGAGACTCTTCTAGTTCTAGTCCCCTAGCAATTAAAATAAAAGGATGTGTGAACAATTTTTCCTACTTTCTTTGACAATGTTGAAGAAATAATCCCAAAACCTAATTAAAGTGTGTTAGTGATCACATTTTACCACAAAATGTAGCATAAAAGAGCACAATCAGGTTGCAAACTTTGATTTTGAAATTTTAAAAAAAAATCATATTATGTGATAATATGGAATAACAACAAATGTAATTTATTACTAAATCCTAATAATACCAAATGCAAATTGAGAGATATGAGCTTCTGCAAATAAAGAGGGATGCTAATTTCTGAAGCTATGAGCAAATGAATACTAAATAACAAGTGGTGATGTTTTAATTATTTAAAAGTAATTTTAAATAAAAATATCATAATTAATAATGCGATAATTTTATTATTAATTAAGAACACCGTAACCCATCAATTTTTCCCCGTATGACAGTTTTTCCCCTTTTAAATCATAATGTGGGAGCGCACAAATGTACGATTTAGTCTAATTGAATATAGCTATATTCAATAATCAAGCAAAAATAATTATGTATAGCAGCAATTTCTCACTCGCTTGGTTAATAACCATACAATGTGTATGTAAGGCCGAACAACAAAAGAAAAAAATAAAAGTACCATAATATAGTAATCTAGGGCTATGCGTACTACAAATTGAATAAGGGAAATATATGAAGTTACCATTTAGTCTCCAAACATGTGGACCTAGACTCTAGTGCAGAAATTGTAGAGAAGCCAACAATCCACAATAATTAACTCTAGTGTAGAAATTGTAGAGAAGCCAACAATCCACAATAATTAACTCTAGTGTAGAAATTGTCAAGAAGCCAACAATCTACAATAATTAACTCTAGTGCAGAACTTATAAAATAATAGTAAAAATTATGTATAAAAGTAGTGCCAACAAATAGAAACCACAGAGAAGAATTCCACTAGCAATTAACAATTGATATTTTAAAAGTGTATCTTAAATGCCTCACTAGAGAAATAATCACAAAGACTCTCCCATTCTACTTGCTTGTGACGAAGATCTTTCGGTGGATTTCGCTTTGCCTCTTCAACTGTAGGATATTGTTCAAACTATTTCTTTAGTTGATGACAAAAATTCTTGAACCTCGTCACCAATTTATCCAGTAAGTAGTTTTTGATGATTAGATTATGGACATCAATGACAAATTTGCTCTGCAATGTGAACAAGGAAAAAATTATACAAATGTACCAATATTCAATTTGTATAAAAAAACAAAAGACTACACAAATCCATAAACTATTAACCATGAAATGGAATAAAATAATATGGCAATATCATCTATCATCAGTGTCCTTTGAGCTTCTGGCACATCTTTCCATTTCCTTGTCCCTAATAGAGTAATTTTCCTTATAACAACACCAATATGAAAAGCTAGTGCCGCTGTATTAGAAATAATAGCCACATTCATTGTATCACAAAACTCAATTGGTAATGGTGCTTGGGATTGGTGAATAAACTTGTCAAGTGTTAAGCCTCTTGACTTGGATTTCTTGTTTTTCTTAGTATTAGTAGCTACAAAACAAAAAAAAAATAATGATGATACGATGAATGATGATAATATCAAAGAATTAGGAACTTAAAAAAATAAAATTAATAATTTTTAATGGCATGAGACAAATTAAAAAAATTAAAATATGACTAGATAAAGTTCAAAGAGGGGGTGCTAAAGCTAGAAATAGACAATGAATTAGTTGGTGCAACTAATCCATCACGTGCATGTGCCGCTGCCACTGAATGTGATCGGCGAGAGCCTCCAGGAGCCATGATCCAATATCCTACAAGTTTACAAAACATAATTAAATCAACTATAATAATTATTTTAAGCATACAACTGATATATAATAACATAAACAAACAACTTAAAATAAATCATATGTACTATATGCAAAAAAAAAAAAAAGATTACCAAATTGTATTATGTGCATGATTAATCGACATCGCTGTCATTATCTTTTGATGAAATATTCTCATTATCACTACAATAAATCTCAATTGTTTCATCCTTTTCCCCAACATTAGAAACCTCATCTTCAAGCACTAGTCCCTCATTATGTACTCTATCATTGTCAACTTCTTCAAGACTCATATCATGCTGATGGAATTGTTTACCATCCAAATCTTCTTCTTCAATAGCCAATTGAATATCATATGATTCATTCTCTTAGTAAACAGCACTTACATCTTCAATGCCTTCTTCTGTCTCATCTATTTCTGGGACATCCCACACATGTCGGTGTTGGATTTTGTTTACCACTTTCTAATTTGATCCTAACTTGCTAAGCTTGAATTGCTAAAAAAAATGATCATTCTTGTACCACATTCTACCTACATTAATTCTTGTGAGATGATACTCCTTTTGTATTCTCGTTTTTTTTAAAATCTGTATCAAACCAATCACATTTAAATAAGATAACCCAATTTTCAGAAATATAATTTAGCTCTATAACACTAGATAAAACACCATAAAACTCAATATCAACACTATCATGTTGACTTGGTACTATAACCTCACTATTTTGAGTTTTTAGAATCTTATTACAAGTGTGCACATGATATCGAACTCCGTTAACATTACATCTAGAGTACGAGTATAAGACAAGATATGGACCACAAGCCAATGAATAAAATGGGTTAGTAGCTTCTATTGACCATTCGTAACGCATAGTCATCATCTAGAAAGAAGTAGTGAAAAAATAATTTAATCCTAAAATTAATTAAAGTATAAATATTAAATTACGAAATAACATTCATTACAAACCCGATTTTTAAACCACGTAGGGAATTGCTCTTCTTGTCTTTTAGATATATTAGAAAGACTTTGCAACTCCAACTCTGTAGCATGCTCACTATATAAATTTTTTTTATTAAAATTAGAAATTAAAAAAATCATATAAACATCATGTATATATATGTTCAAAAGATTCTAATATACTTACTCCAAGTAAGGTTGTTTGTAATTCCTTGCAATTATTCAAGACATAACAATGAGCTTTTTCTATAAGTTCTCAAGGTAGGTGTATTTCTTCCCTTTTACCAAAAGGGCTAGCATTTTGTTTGAATACTAACAAACTAGACTTTTGTTCATTTTGTTTGTCATTATTTCGCTCATGTCGGTTAAACCTTGTTTCAATCCCACTAAGATACATCGAGCAAAATGTAAGTGCTTCTTCCGTAATATATGCTTCAGCAATAGAATCTTCAGGTCTAGCTTTATTCCTCACATATTTTTTTAATTTCCCTAAGTACCTTTCAAATGGATACATCCACCTAAATGCCACAAGTCTGGCAAGTTTTGTTTCTAATGGAAAATGTACTACCAAATAAACCATAATATCAAAGAAACCAGGTGGAAATATTCTTTCCAATTTACAAAGAATTAGGACAATTTCTTCGGCTAATTTATCCAAATCACTAACACATAAAGTTTTTGCACATATTTGCTTAAAGAAGTTTGACAACTCTATAAGAACTGTACGAACATCTTTGCGCAAATATGGGTGTTTACCAATTGGAAGCAATTGTTGTAATAACACATGACAATTATGACTTTTTAATCCTGAAATCTTACCCTCATTAACATTCACATTCGTCGAAATATTAGAAGTATATCCAGTAGGAAACTTAACAGATTTAAAAAATTGACAAAAATCTTTTCTTTTAGTTGAAGTGAGTGTACAACATGCATGAGGTTTTAAAACCCTTGGCCCATTAGGTATTAAATGCAACTCAATTCTAATATTCATTTTTTCTAAATCTTTTCTAGCCTTGATAGTGTCTTTTGTTTTCCCTTCAATATTCAACAATGTCTCAATGATGCTATCACATATATTCTTTCTATGTGCATTACATCAAGATTATGACGTAACTTTAGTTTGAACCAATATTCTAACTCAAGGAAGATGTTTTGTTTTCCAATTCAAGTCCTTAGAAGAATATTTTCTTTTCCGACTAGAACACTTTGGACTTTTGCCAAATTGTACATGTTCGACACACTCAAATTGTTTCAAAATCTTGAAATACTAACTAGGCTACCCAAGAGGGGGGTGAATTGGGTTCTTAAAACTTAAGCAAATAAAACCACACAACAATTTAAACTAATGTCTTAATAAAATCAAAAGCAATAATTTTAATAATGCTCGAAATAAAAAAGATAAGGGAAGAGAGATCAAACATGGAATTTTTACGTGGTTCGGCCAACCGTGCCTACGTCCACACTTCCAAGCTCACCGGGCTTGAGGATTCCACTACGCAAGCCACCAAGGCTTCAACCACACTTACAATTGACTTCAAAAGTGTCAATGAACCTTTACAACAAGAGATTATTCTCAATCTCTTAACCCAAGTGTATAACAACACTTACAATCACTCAAAAACAAAGATTATAATCAACAAATCTCCCATACAATGTATATGATTACAATTGAAATCTCAAAGTGTGAATCAATGAAATAAAACAAGTTTAAAGCTAAAAAGAGATTGTATACTCAGTAGCAAGCTCAAAGATAATTGTTGGATCTCATTTGATTTGAATTTGATTGAGTCATTTTATAGTTGGAGTTGAAAACTAACCGTTGTTAACTTTCTGAGAATAATCAGATTGCCGTTTGCTACTATTGGTTAACCATTTTGACTTGTCCAAATAACGTTATGCTTAGATTTTAAATAAACGGTTTATCGTTTGCGGTTATCGGATCGCCGTTTATTTTCAGAAACCTCCAAAACAAACTTAGATTTATGTTTTTGCTAAACGATTCAAGATTAGAAAGTTTTCTCTTTTCAGTAAATTACTGGTTCACCGTTAGTAATAAACGGTTCGCCGTTAATTTCTAGAATGCTCTGAAACAAGTCTAAAGACTAAATCTATTCTGTAAATAATTGGTTCGCCTTTTATAATAAACGATTCAAGGGTAATTTCTAGAATCTATATTTTAACAACTTTTTATAGAAAAATGATTTTCCAACTCAAGTTAACAATCATTAAGCTTCTTTAAACATGTCTATGGCTTTAAGAAATTCATTTTAATAGCCCCAACATTTTAATCAAGAACATATAAGTTTTGTTATCATCAAAATCAATATTATAAGATTAACAAACCTCATCCCCTAACAACACCTTAGGTGCTGGATCATTTTTTGGTTTCCCATCAAATTCTAAATTAATTCGCCAACGGTGGCATGACGGTAAAAACTGACGATGACCCATGTAATAGATTTTATTTATCAAAGGTTATGATGATGTATCTTTGTTACATACTGGACATGCCTTGTAGCCTTTGGTACTCTAACCTGATAAGTTACCATAAGCTAGAAAGTCATTCATTGTCCACAAAACACATGCATGTAGATGAAAAGTTTCCATTTTAGATACATAACAAGTGTCAATGCCATTGGTCTATAGTTCTTTCAATTATTCTATCAAAGGTTATAAATACACGTCAATATCTCTCCCAACTGCTTTTAGACCAGGAATAAGAAGTGACATCATTGTAAATGGGGTTTTCATGCATTTCCAAGGTGGTAGATTATAAGGAACAAGCATTACTGGCCATGTGCTATGAGCATTGCTCATATCACCAAATGGATTGAAACCACCCATTGCAAGACTTAATCTAACATTGCGTAGATCTTGAGCAAAATAAGGATATTGGATATCAAAGTCCTTCCAACCTTCAGAATCAATTGGATGCCTTAAAATACTCTTTATTTCAATACATTTATCCTTGTGCCACCTCATATAAGAAGTTGTATATCTTGACATAAACAGCCTCTATAGTCTAGGTTTTAATGGGAAATAACGTAAGACCTTTTTTGGGATCTTTTTACCTTTTCCATTATTAAATTTATATCTAGACTCATCACAAATAGGATATTTATCAGCATCAACATTCTCTTTCCAAAATAGAGCACAATCATTTTCACATGCATGAATTGATTCATACCCCAATCCTAAGTCACACAACATTTTCTTAACCTCATAGTATGACGTTGGAATATTTGAACCTTCAGGAAGCAAATCCTTCAAGAATTGGAGCAACATATCAAATGATTTATCACTCTAATGATTAAGTACTTTAATGTGCATTTTAATGAAAGACTTAACAACACCATCATGAAACTCCTTGAACAATCTATTTGACAACGACATCCAATTCTTATCCATCATTAAAGTCCTGTTACAGCAAATAATCTATTAGTCTATTAATTATGTATTTTGATTCTTATTATTTTTCTTATTCCACATTGGTGATTTTATTAAAATTAAATCTTATATATATTAGTGTAAATTTTGCAAGGATCATTTTATAATTATATGATAATGGTAATGAACTAATATTCAGGGAGCTGATTCTTTATATATTTTATAGTTTTTCTACAGATTGTTATACAAAGCCTAGGTTATAACAATATATTTAGTGATTATTTTGCAGTATTGAAAAAAATCAACAATAAATAGACCTCGAACCTATTAAATATTACTAAAATATTAAATATTTTAAATATCAATTATTAAAATATTAAATATTTTTATTTATTAAATATATATTTCAAATATTTATATAATAACAGTGATGAAATATAGAAAAAGTAATCGAACCTTGGTGAGTGGGGAATTGAGAATCCCTAGGAAAACTTGATGGATGAGGAAAAAGAGCAAAAGATGAAAATCCCTGGACAAAAATTGCAATATAATATATGTCAGTAAGTTTACTTGCTCTTTCAAGGGAGAATAAAATAAACCAATAATAAAAAAAGCACAGTTGCATTATGAATAAAATAAACTAATAATAAAATAATCTAAAAGAAACCCTACGAAAAAAAAGCTGTCACTTTATTTTTTTGAAAAGCATGAAGCACAAAGGTAGTGGGCAAGTGGCGAGTGTGGAAGTAATTTGTAATGAAAACCTTATAAAGTAGGGTTAACAGCTGTGATAAAAGCAAGAGTTACTTGGGTGAGCTAAACTAATAAATGTGGCAATTTGTGAATGGCTGTTATAATGGGTGTGTGCACTATTAAACAAATCACTGAACTAATGAACTTATATAAAAAAAATTAATAAATTGATGTGGCGGGACATTAATCACATGCCGCTAAAATTATTTTTTAATTAAAATTAAATTTAACTAAAAATAAACATTACAATCCTAAAAATAATTATTTATTTTTATGTCATTCAAAAAATAAGTAGGCTGCTAGAAGAGACTAATTTAATTTTTTTATTTTTTTCATTTACAATTTGGAAGTTACCATAAGGAAATCCGTTTACAAAAATAAAATAAAACTATCACCAGAATTAATAGAATATAACACATCCTCCATAACAACCACAAATAATAAAATTATAAATCTAACAAAAAACATTTCTATAAAGATGCAGATAAAAGCACATTCAGTAGTAAATGTAGAATTTGATACCTTTAATCAAGTTTCTCATCTCTGATCACATCTAGCGAGGCAATAGCCACTGCATTGGCTAAAGGATTTCAACCAAAGGTGCAAACAATAAACAAAAATAAGAGCATGGTCAGCTCTTGTAAAATAAGTCTGCATAGCCATTAAACAAAAGTGGCAGACAAATTAGTAAATAAAATGACAAAAACACATTAAATTTAAGTTAAAGAAGATTAAAAACTAAAATTCAAATCCAGTAACAAATTATTTCACTAAAAGTAAAATTCAAATCCATTAACAAATTAAAAGATTGAATTTAACTTTATACATGTGCTTTCAATTGATCATAATTGAAAGCAGAAGAATCATTAGTTCTGTTTTTCCTTTTCTTGTCCCTATGAGTAGTAGTAGCTGTTCACAGATTTAAGTATTAAGTCTTAGTACCTTACCAAATAATTCTCAATAGGTTCTGCAGACATGATGTCCACATGCTGCCAACCGAAATAGAGGTAGTTCCAAGAATTCAAGAAATCAAAACTACAACACAAGTAAATGAAAAAAAAGGCGTGAAGGGAGTTTTTATGACTTCTAATTATTTGATAAGTATACGAAAAATTTAATCTTAAATTGATATAATTAAATATAACTTAACAACACTTGATAATATTATGACAATTAATTAAACAAAACAAAGTACATGCATTAATTCTTTAACGGGTGAATCTTGGCTGTGAAGCAAATAGCAAATAAATTGATAAAAGCTGGTTTGGTTTCGTTTATACAACTTTCATTTGATGATATACACAAGAATCAAGAATCTATAAAAAAATCTTAAGGGCCTATTATGCCTAAAATTCCAAATCTCTTTTTGTAATTTCCTACTTTCATCAAACTTTATCCCCAAAATTCTTGTTTATTTCATGCATTTCTTTTTTATCTTTACAACATTAATATTAATAATATCAAAAAGATCCTTATTGCCTGTAGAAACAAAATCCAATATACTGTTATGTTCCGAAGAAACTTGGTACAGTTCAACAAATTGAAGACACTCACACTGCATGCAGGAATAAGATCCAATGTCAATCTCTGGATTTTAATTAATGTTAGAGACAAAGATTTATTGGCTTTAACCATAAATTATAATTAATTAGACCCTATAAACGATGCTCTTTTACTTGTTAAAGATCATCTGGTTTGACAATGAATGTATTATCTAGGTCTATTCCAAGATCAAAGGATATGGGATCCACAAAAGCAAGTTTCATTGAGAGGAACGGAAAAAGAAAATGTTAAAAACACATTAAGAACTAAATATAATTAGAAACCAATTAAGAACTAAAACTACAACTCAAATCTATTAACAAATTAAAAGAGTGAATTTATTTTTATATATGTACCTTTGATTGAGTAGAATTGAAAGAAGAACAAAAATTAGTTCTACTCCTCCTTTTCTTGTCCATATGAGGAGTAGTCACAGTACTTTGAGTGACTTGCTATTCAGTTGAAGAAATTGAGGTGCTTTAGATTTTGTTCACTGCATAATTATTATTAGAAGACTCATCACAATTATCATTACCATGTCACAGACTATGAGGCCAAGTGGTTTATATAAAAGATCAATTAAAGAAGATAAGAGAATCATCAATAATTAAAATAGCAAAAAAAGTAATTTTGGAAAATAATTTCCATATCAAAAAACAAAAGAAAGTTTTCAATACATTGACTATATGTTCTTTCTTTTCTTCCTCTCTCTAGGTGGATGACATACTAATAATTTAAAGACATATATAATCATATCTCATAATTATTTCATTACTGAAATGAAGAAACTAACAAGTCCTTTCTGATTACATTAATTTATAAAAATAAATAATACATATATGAGATAACTTTACTGTCAATTTTCTTTGTTAAGATAAAAGTGCCAATGTTTTAGAATTTTATATACAGATGGTATGGTTTAGCTAAATGTAATGATAGTCCATACCTGACAGTGATTTGGCATCCATGTTTTTAACTTTATTGTTTTTATGCAAGACCGAACATCCAAATGTAATCTAGCAACCATGGTTCTAGTTAGCCACCAACTATAGTAAAATTTTAACACCTACGTACCTCATAAAAGATGAAAACTAAACTTTTTCCCTCACCTAGTGAATAAGCTTATCTTTGCACAGATCTTGATTATATCAAAGCTTTTCTTCACATCAAGTGCATTAGAGCCTTTCTTTGTCCAAGTTTCCCTAATACTTTTCATTTTCCATCAAATGGTGCCTGATAATTACGAGTAACTATTCTCAAAACTGCTCAGGATTCCTACATGAGAACATGCCAATTGATTGGCTTGTTGATTATCATTGAATTTTACGTTGAAATAATCAAGAAACATCGACATTACACAATTACCAATATATAGGAGCCCTAATTGAAAATTGTAAACATCCAAAAATGTTGTAAGCACAAAAATGTTTTTTGGCATGTGTACCCTATAAAACAACTGGGTAATTTTGTAATAAAGAACAAGCCCAAAACTTGGCGTCATTTTAAAACATGCAGATCATCCTTAAATATTTTGCCTTAATTACCAGCTGAAATGAGAACTGTAAAATTCCTCCAAAATCAGACCAATGACAATGCTATAGTTCACTTAAATTTAAATTTATAAATAGTGTCCGACCTCTTGCAAATCATATGAAGAATATAACATTAAAATCAGGAAAACTTAACGATTGCAATTCCACAATTTTAACCAAGTCTCTATCCCCACGAATGCATCAATTTTATTTTAAAAAGAAAAAGAAAAAGTGATCGAAGTCGAAGTACCAAAAAGATAATGAATGGAAGGGTTAAACTCTGATTTTCGCAACCTCTTGACAGAACTCAAAACTTGTACCCTTCACTCCACTCACGCCCTAAGGAATAAATGGATGAGCTAGTACATATTTTTCATTTCAATACAATGGATTAAATAGTTATGACTCAATATGAATAAATCATGCTTTGATAATGTAACTCCTTTAAGCCTAAAAAATTTCTTAATTTTTGCTACCCCTTTTCATTAACATGTCTCCCGGAAATAGCAAAAAATTCCTATTACATATGCCCCTATAGTGGTATTCCAATTAGAATTATTGCCAATGGAAAGAATATTACAACATTGAATACCAAAGCGCAAAATTGGAATGATATCTAATGTTCCTAATTTTTTAGTACTCTCTCAACTAATTTTCTAAAGAGAGAAAAATGAACAAAAAATAATAAACAATAATAAACAATTTTGAGAATATAGAAAACATATGAATTTATACCTTTTCACTTCCACTAACCTAATCTTGCCATCAGCAGCTAGATTGTGTATTCTTAGATATTCAGCCAAAAAAATAAACTTGCTACCAGTAGCATATTCAAACGAAAATTTATGAAAACAGATTAAAAACTTCCCAGTAAAATTAAGTCTTTTCCGAAATCAACTTTTCTTCTTCCATAAATAAAAAAAAAAAAAATTGGTTCCTGCCATGAAAACTAAGGCTTCATGAAGGTTGAGAACAAGAACAATAATAGAAGAAAAAGAGATTTTCAGAGATGGATTTTGGGTTTAAGAGGAGATTCTGAAATGGCAACTTTTAATTTGATAATTTGATAAGGGGAATAAGACGAAGATGGAGCTGTTTTTGTGAAGGCTTTGGTTGCCAAAACTTTGATCAAAAGGATGTAAAGAAATGGAAACAAAAAAAACAAGTGGTGGACAACCTGCTGACAAAATATCATTAGTAAGTATTTTACGATTAATTTTTTTATATATTTATTAACTTATTTAATTTTGTCTAACCTTCAATTTACATCTTATTACAAGTAATTATGTATAAACTAAAGTCGGTATGTTACATACACTTGAAAAAAAAAAAACAAAACAAGTGTCCTAAACATATGAAAATACTAGTACTAATAGAAATTAGTTTTCATAAGCTATCTGAATTTTGATAGCTAAATATTTTCAAAAAAAATCAAATTAAAAGGCTTGTAATTCATCAATTTATCAAAATAATAATAAAATATAAATAATTTATACAAATTTGTCTATAGAAAGGATTGTGGCATGAGAGAATTATTTGAAAAGTCAATCAATCCGTTTTTATGCAAATTTATGTGATAAACTTACATATATAAATTCTAACAAAGTCTTTGTGGTTCTACCATTATGTATTAGTAATTGTGTTCTATTTTTTTCTATCATTTTAAATTGTCGAAAAGTAACAATTAGGAAAAGTTTAGTTATGGGAGTTAAAATTTTATCTACATATGATTATTAGTAACAAAATATAAAGTTTTTTCGTCACCTATGATTATGTTTTGCAACTATTAATAATATTATCCTAGCATGTTTAATTTTTTAAGGGAACTTTTTTGCAAAAAAAAAATATTTTTATGCCACTAAAACAATGTTCATTAAAAAAGTTGAATTAGAGACCAAACAATGTGTCTTAGGAAATAAATAACTTGGTCACAAAGATACAAAGTTATCCAAGACAAAACTTTCACTAGTATTTTTAGTTTTGTCACGATAGAGACTTATCTAGGACAAAAAAAATAAGGTCTTAAAATTATAAGAAATTAGAATAGCTTTAGAGACTAATATTACATGTCATTGATGATTTGTCTAAGTTCACACCTATTTTTTTTGTTAGAAAACAATTTCATCACTTATAATTATATTTTGTGACCATTTATTTTGTCATGAATGGCGAAATATTGTCCCAAAATGTTCAATTCTTCAAGGAGATTTTAGCCAAAAAAAATTATTTTTTTGACTATAATAATATTTGTCACAAAAATGTTGAATCAAATACCAAATAATATGTCTCAATAAAGAAATAACTTGGTCACAAAAATATAATATTATTCGAGACAAAACTTTTAGCTACTACTTTTAGTTTTGTCACTGTAATTACTCATCTACAACAAAAAAATGGGGTCTTAAAATTATTAGAAATTAAAATAGTTTTAGAGACTAATTTATGTGTCACGGATAGTTTGGTTAAACTTATACTTATCTTTTGGTTACGAAAAAGTGTTGTTGCCGATAATTGGCTTTTGTAACCATTTATTTTGTCATAGATGATAAAATATTGTCCCAAAATGTTTCCAATTTGAAGCGAAATTTTTGCTCTAAAATAATATGTTTTTCTGCTACTAAAATAATATTTGTTACAAAAAGGTTGAATTATAGACCAAATATTGCATCTCAAAATAAATTTATTGGTCACAAAATATAATACAAGTCAGGAAAAAATCATTCGATACGATTTCATCAATTCGTCACAATAAATACCATTTCGTGACCAAATTTCAGAGCGTTGTAAAAAAAATCATCTTTTAAAGTCAAATTTCTTGCAGTGATAACATATGTGTCATTATTGACCTAAATGATGTAGTGTTGTTCCCTATGAAAATGAATAGCAAAAGTTTCAACTTAATTTGGAACAAGAGTGAATCAAGTGCATATCAATGTACCTTGAACTAGGTTGAGTTATAGCACAAGCGGATGGAGCATTTTCATTATTCCATATTAGAATACATGTAGAAAAACGATCTTGTGCAAGGAATGAGTTTCCATGGAGAAGGAGCAGCAATGTGTGGAGTTTGTCAGCTAGAAAAGCGAGCTAGATTGCCATTTCCTATTAATAAGGCATGGAGAGCAGTTGAGAAGTTTCAGTTGATCTACATTGATGTCTTGGACCTATGAAGACAGCATCCTTAAGTGGTAATAGGTACTTTATGGTTTTTATTGATGATTTTAGTAGAATATGTTGGGTTTACTTTCTCAAACAAATGTCTGAAGTTGCTAGTGTGTTTTGGAAGTTTAAAACATGGATTGAAAATCAATGGTAATAGGTTAAAACAAGGTGATTAGGTTTGATAATGGGACTAAATATACAACTAATAAATTTGCTAAGTTTTACAAAGTTGCAGGGATTGAACATCAGTTTACAACAACCTATACACCATGAAAAAATGGAGTCAACGAGAGGAAAAAAAGGACAATTATAGAGATGGCTAGATGTCTATTGTTTGAGAAGGAAATGCCAAAGATGTTTTTGGCTAAGGCTGTCAATACTGTTGCATTTCTATAAAATAGGTTACCAACAAATGTTTTAAAAGGAAAAACATCTTTTGAAGCCTCATTTGGTTTTAAACCCTTTATTCATAACCTGAGAATTTTTGGCTATTTGTGCTTTACTCATGTTCCAAATGCAAAAGGGAGAAGTTGGATGAAAAGGAAAAATAGAGTCTTTGTAGGATACAATAGTCTCACTAAAGGTTACAAAGTTTACTAATCTTTGATGGGAAGAGTCATGGTAAGTAGAGATGTCAAATTTGATGAAGCTCTAAGATAGAATTAGGTTACACCTGAATCTAAACAAGTTTATGCAGAAGAAAAAGAACCAGAATTGCAAGATGATGATATGATTAATGATGAGTCAATAAGAGGTACTAGACCACTTACAGAAAATTATTAAAAGTACAATATGGTTGTGCTTAAACCTACAGGGTATGATGAGGCTGCTAAGGATCCGAAGTGGCTCGTAGCAATGAAAGATAAGATCAAGATGATTCACAAGAATTGAACTTAGGAGTTAGTAGATAGACCACTACAAAAGAAGGCTATTGGTGTGAAATGGGTTTATAGAACCAAACTAAATGTTGATGGTTCTGTAAACAAAAATACAAAGAAAGGATGGTTGTAAAAAGGTATGCTCAACTATTTGGCATTGACTTTTCAGAAACTTTTGTACCTGTAGTATGGTTGGACATCATTAAATTGCTTTTAGCACTTGCAGCACAAAATCAATGGAAAATCTATCAACTTGATGTAAAGTCAGCCTTTCTAAATGGCTATTTCGAGGAAGAAATCTTTGTTGAGTAGCTTAAGGGTTTTGTTGCAGATCCAAAGAAAGTGTACTTGTTAAAAAAGCCATTGTATGGTTTGAAGCAGGCCCTAAGAGCCTGGTATAGAAGGATTGATGATCATTTGCTGAAGATAGGCTTCAACAAGAGCATGAGTGAATCAAGTTTGTATGTTAAAGTTATTAATCATGAACTAATACTTGTTTCACTTTATGTTGATGATTTGCTTGTCACTGGAAGCAATGTAGAGTTGGTGAAGCAATTTGAGGTTCAGATGATGCAAGGATTTGAAATGACTGATCTGGGAGAGATGGCATTCTTTTCAGGATTGGAGATCCAAAAGTCACAGTAAAGGATCTTCATTGGACAGTAAAAATATGCCAAGGAAGTGCTGAAGAAATTCAACATGGAGGATTGTAAGTCAGTTGTACTCCCTTGGTTCAAAATGAGAAATTTAGTAAAGATGATGGTGCTGAAAAGATTGATGGGGCATTATACAAGAGTATTATAGGTTGTTTGATGTATTTGACAGCGACAAGACCTGATATAATGTTTATTGTAAGTCTGTTGTCCAAGTATATGCATTGTGTAAGTGAATTCCACTACAAGGGTGCTAAGAGGGTGCTTAGGTATATCAAGGGAACTTTGTATCATGGAATTAAATTTGAGAAGGCATATAAGCTAGTCTTGCTTGGTTTCGCTGACAGTGATTGGGCAAGATCATGTGATGATAGGAGGACCACATCAGGCTATTTGTTTAGTCTTGGTTCAGGTTGTTTTTTGTTGGAGTTCAAAGAAGCAGGACATAGTAGCTCAATCTAATGCCAAGGCTGAGTATGTTGCAGCTGCTGCTGCAATCAATCATGCCTTATGGGTGAGAAAGCTTATGACACATTTGAAGATGGTCCAGAATGATGCAATTGAAATCTTTGTTGATAACCATGCTGCCATAGCAATTTCTAACAATCCAGTGTTCCATGGGAAGACAAAACATTTCAAAATCAAGTACTATTTTGTTAGAAGTCCAGACGAATGATGAAGTGAGGCTTGTGTATTGCAAGACTGAAGATCAGCTTGCTGACATTTTGACAAAGGGACTATCAAAATTTAGATTTGAATTGCTGAAGAAAAAAATTGGTGTTTGCAGCAAAAATAGCAAGGAGTGATGACAATTCTATATTTGTTGCAGGATTTGGAAAAAAATAAAAACAACAAAGATATGATTGTGCTGTCAATAATATCATGCAAGATTATACGACCAATTTATTTTTTGAATTTATGATATAAGATATATATTAAAGATATGTAAGCAGATTTTTTGGTATTGTTTGTTTCTTTTCTTTGTATAAATTCAGATACTGTAGCAATGAAATAAATGAAAATTTACCGGCCCCAATTTCTATGTGTTCTGTTCTCATTGTTTAAAATTTAAAACCAGCAATACTTTAAGACTGCCTGGATAACTAATCCTATTATATGTCCAGTAGACACAATAATCTGGCATGCTTCACCAATTAATCACTTCAATCATCAAGAAGAGGTAGCCTTTGTACATCCAAAGATTTATCAAAGCATAAAAGAAATGAGCTTTCAAGTGACAAAAACAAATTACGCTCATACCTTATAACTGGGGTCGTCCTTGACATGGTACTCATGCATACCCCACTGGCTTATAGCTTCCTTAGGTGGAAGACCATAACGGTAGAAAGTCAAAAACATTTTGGTACCCGCAGGGCCCTTTCTTGCTTGGATTTGAGAATCTTTATTAGTAATTTTCCAGTTCCCTGATTTTGTTCTTCTGTGGGCACAGTTACTCTCCCTGTACTTGTAATAATGTTCACAGAAGAAGTACCAAACTTGATCCTCGGACTCTGTTGTTGATTCCGCCGCATCACAAAAGTAATTACATGTACATACTTGCTAAGTCCCAAGGCTCAAGGCCGCAGATGTCAACAATATCCTTGATAGGGTGATGTGAGGAATGGGGGTTAAGCCTCTTCTCCACCAGAAGATAGAGGATTTGTTCATTGGATAGCTGGAATTTGTATACCATAAGATTCTCCGTTTCAGAATCTTTTTCAGTAACTACTTCTTCAGTAGTTGGTAGGGATCTGAAATCAACCCCCAAGATTTCTTCATCATTAATTCTAATTCAATGCAGTCACAGTGGTATCTCACCCTTGTTTGATGGGAAGAAAATTTGCCCGTGAGAAAGAGTGAGCAGGTCATAATGTCGCCTTCTTTTTGCAGCCGAAAGAGTAAGCGTTAGTTAACTCCCTACATTCTCAGGGCGTTGTGCTACAGTGAATACAGTATTACTATTGAGAGACAGAAATTAAATGACACAGAATATGGAAATTTTAAAATATTAGCTAACTGGGAGAGGAGACCCCACAATCATCCTCTTATTGGTTCAGCATCATCTTCCTCATCCTCTTTATGTATGTAATATTATTCAATCAGAAAATTTTCTAAAACGACAACGTTTGCCAGATTCTAATTTTGACTCTGTTCGTGCTTTTCATTATTTTTTCAACTCACTTCCCTGTCCTGTTCGTGCTATTGCGCCCATATTATTAGTTAACTTTGTACCGTCAGCTTTCAACTGGAGAGTGTCTCCTCTTTGGAGAGGTAGTTATTTTTCTCAGCCTAAAACTTTGCTTCCGCTGTCTCCTTTAGGGTAAATGATATTTGATTTAATTTATTTTATTACTTTTCAAAATTATCTTCATTTTATTTTTAATTACTACTACTCCCCATCTCCTGTCTCGCAGAGATGACTTTTTAGGTATAAGTAAACAAAACGGTTACCTATGACTTCATATTTTGAAAATATCTTATTTTTTAAGTATTTTCTTAATAATTATTTAATTAATATAATTTTTTTTTTAATTAGGTATTTTAAGAAATAGGAAAGCTTATTAGCCATCTTTCTAATTATTAATCCTACAATTAAGAATTATTTTTTATGAAAAATCTATATTTGGTAACCTTAATGTTAAATAGATTTAATTAATAATATTGTTTAACCATTAATTCATTTATTATTAGTCTTTCTAAGAAAAAAATCAAATTATTTACCTTTTCAACTTTCTTAAACCATAAAATTATTTAATGTTAGAATTTTTTACTTTGATTTTTTCTTTTAATTTCCATTAAAAACCTTATAATTTCAAAAATAAGTGCATGCAAAAATTTCTTACTCTTTTCTAAAAAAAAAAACTTATTATATTCATTGGTTCATTAAAAAAAAGATAAAAAAATTAGTTTCTTGAAATAAAAAGTTCTTTTCTATTGTTTGATCAATTTAAACTTTCTATGTTCTATCATTCTAAATATTATATTTGAAAATAATATTGTTCTTATTTATTGTTTGTTTATTTGTAATGGTTTTAATGGAATGAAAAAGATATCTTCTTGACTACTTTTTAGGTTTTACTTTTGAAATTTTTGAGATCTTTTTTATTATTGTATTCAAAAATTAAAGATTGAATGAATTTTGAGATTTCTTTTATATTTCTTTGAGTATTGAAATTGTAAAATGAAAATAAGCCTCATAAAAAATTTCGTCCTAGACTCTAGATACTTTAAAACCGACCCTAACATATCTCAAACATTACTATCAACTCCACCATTTATCTTCATCAGTAATTAGTTTATTGTCGCTACCTACTTTCTTTACCATCAATCTATTACCTTCAACAATATATGATGAGTTCTAATATTGGGTTTTTAAAATTTTATGAACACGTGATGGGTTTCATTGTTATTAATGATATTAGTTTTGCTTCATGTGATAATATAAGATTTTGTTTCATTTTTATTTGCCATTTGATTAAGAGTTAATATTTGATTCGAATTATGAATCAATTTAAAAAAAAAGAGAGATGAGAAGTTAATATATTGAGAGATTGAGAGAGAAGATAAAATCTTTATTTTTAATTATATTTTATTTTCAATAAAGGTAATTCTAAAATAAATAATATTAAATAAAAAGTGAAGGCCAATGAAATATTGAGAGGTCAAATACCAAGATTTCAATTAAAAAATTCAAGTCATTTATATCTTTAGAGATTGATTTCGGAATGTTATTTTGTTGAATATTAGTAGAACCAATAACATGAATTTTAGGAAGGTTGGTCCTAACATGGAAGCTAGATCTTGAAAAATTTCTATATATATAAGATTTATTAGATTGTAATAAATATCTCAAACTTATAACAATTTCAAAACCATTTCAGTATATAAGAGAAGAAGCTCCTACAGATCAAACCTATAAACTCAAATGAACCCTTACGCAACATCATATAAACTCCACTCAAAAGAATCACTGACAAGAACAATAATTTCTTCTTGTCTATCCATTGACTCAGAACAATGTCTCCATTATTGAATGAGACGTCTGCAAAGACACAACAGTGGAATCTACGCGTGTGGTGTTGGGTTCAAATTGAAGAAAATTATGCTCCGTATCCCCGCAATATTAAGAGTTGCAGCCATATTTCGACACCGCTAGCAGTAATTTGGTGCACTGGACACCGTTACCACATGTAACCTAGTGCTTTAGTCTGCCAGCAAACATGTAACTCGTCTGTAAGCCCATTTCATATTTTTCTTTCCTAGCAACAGTTTCCTCGAAAGTTTACTCGAACAATTCTATTTAGCTAATCACTCGAATTAAAATTATGGAAGCAGTAGTGATTTGAAAAATTGATTTGAACTTTATATCTCTCCATCTTAAATTTATATTGGGTATTAATATATACTCGTCTGAATACATTAACATCAAAATTAAAAAAAATAAATTTTATTTTTGTAAAGAAAAATTCCTTATACAGCATAATTCATAAAACAAACTGAAAATTTGAAAACTAATTGATAATACAGCATTCCCGATCAAATTTCTTTAACTTTCATTGTTATTTGTTGACAATAATTAATGGATAAAATTATGTACGCGTTGCGCAAGTAATTTAAGACCCCACGATGCGACTACCATTTTCCTTTTTTGATTCCTGCTCTGCTTTTACAGTTACAAAGCGACCTGCCCTGCTCCTTCGCAAAGGTGTCCCCTTTTCCAAGAAGTATTGTGCTTGGATTGGATAGTGAGATTCCAGTGTTGCACATTTCCACATATGATCAACTAGGATCACAAAAGGAACTAAAAGGACAGAAAAACTTGACCTTATGCTACACATACATGCTAGATAGAGACCAAATGGAGTATCCGATTTGTCTAAATAACAATTACATTAGTATGTAACGATTCTCAAAGATTACTAGACAATATCACATCATCAATAATAATAGTCCTTTCCTCCTAAGAGGATTTTATAATTGTTTACATGCTACTTAAGATTACAATACTTTCCTCCTAGGAGGATTTCATAGTTGCTTAAATGCTACCTACGATTACAATACTTTCCTCCTAAGAGGATTTCATAGTTGTTTTACATGCGGCCTAAGATAACAGTACTTTCCTCCTAAGAGGATTTTTCATAGCTGTTTACATGCTACTTAAGATTACACTACTTTCGTCCTAGGGAAATTCATAGTCATTTGTATGCTACTTAAGATTACAGGGTACAGACTACAATAAAACATGAGTGAAGCGTTATCACCCATATAGACATAGTAAATTTAACAATAATACCTCCAAGAGGATTTGATTGTTGCTTTAAATTTTGCTATTTAAGCAAAATTCTCAAGTCGTTCTTTTATCCATGCATCGTTGTAAGCAGTGTTTGTGTCACTGCGATCCTCTGCACAAGTTGAAGCTTCTCCATCTGACTTTAAAAAGTTAAAGTCAGGGGTAATGGTTTTCCCAGTCTCTTCGCGAGAGTTTTCATCCAGGAAAGCCGTTAGGGAATTGATCAGCTGCTCATATCTGTAAATTTCAGAGTCAGAAAAATCACAATTATCAGAAGAACTATTAGAATATTTTAATTCTTGTTTCTTGATAAATTGCTTTCTGCACTGTAGAAAAAGAGGCTTCATTTAGCCTATTGTTGCCGCCGTATGACTTGAATTCTCCACTTAGGAGACCTTCCTCTTTCTCAAGTAGTAGCTCTTTTACCCATGCATAGTTGTCAGCAGTGTTTGTGTCACTACTGTCCTCTGCATAAGCTGAAGCTTCTCCATCTGAATTTGATGGGTTAAAGTCAAGGGTAAGGTTTTGTCCAGCCTCTTTGCCAGAGTTTTCATCCTGGAAAACCTTTGGGGAATCATCACTGAAAATTTGACAGTCAGAAAAATCACATTTATCAAAAGAACTATTAGAATATTTTAATCCTTGTTCTTGAGAAATTGGTGTCTGTACTCCCGAGAAAAAGCCGTCATTTAGCCTATTGTAGCCACCGTATGACGTGATTTCTCCAATTGGCTGACATCCTTCCTGAAAGTTATTTTCAGCAAATTATATATCACCGAAGGGTGATGTAGTGGTAGGTGCGACTCCAAATTGCCATTTTGTGGCAGCAGGAGTTTGTGGGACTATATTCTTCAATTTGATTTCCAAAATGAGAAATCAAATTATCATTTGGCTGTGGCTGCTGGTTTGTGGGAATATACTCTTCACTATAATTTCTCGCTGGAATAACATAGTCACATGGTAGTTGCTGAGCAGGAGAATAATTGGGTATTACCCAAGGGTATGTGATAAAGTCCACATTTTTGTTCAATGTGAATTCCAGGATAAGAAATCAATTGTGATTAGGTAGTTGCTGAGGGTATGTGTGAGTAGTTCCTTCACTATGATTTCCTAGACAAGAAATCACATAGTAATTTTGTAGTAGCGGCTGGTTTGTGGGAATATTTTCATCATTATGATTTCTCTTAGAAATCAAATGGTTACTTGGTGATAGCTGGGTTGGGCTGTCATTTGTTATTGACTGAGGGTATGGGAAAGTGTTTTGTACAGTAAGATTTCTAGGATAAGAAGTGGAATTGTGATATTGAAGGTGCTGCTGAGGGATAGTGTGAGTGTTTTCTTCACCGTGATTTCCATTCGAAATCGAATGGTCACTAGGTGATTGCTGAGGTGGAGAAACCAATTGTTCACTTGATTCCACTTCATCAGTAGTCGAAATACCACGCTTCTTCTTCTTATTCCGTCTTCTTTGTATGCAACACAAAACAAATTCCTTCTACATGAATTAAAAGCAAAACCAAAATAAGGAATACTGCATTATCAATTAATTTTTCAGATATTCATTAGCACTGCCAGAATTGCTACTCACCAAACAACACAGATTCATTCATCAAGTCATGCAGATGCTTTTATACACTTATTTCTAGTTGCATTTTTAAATAAAGTCACAATTTCTTTCATCATGATACGACGATCCTACCCATTAACGTTTAAGTTATAGGCAAGAAAGATGTATGCCTTAAGACGGCCTGGTTAACTAATCCTAATATATCTCCAATAGACACAATAATCTGGCAAGCTTCACCAATTAATCACTTCAATCATCATGAAGAGCTGGCCTCATAATACATCCAAAGATTTAACAATGCATAAAAGAAATGAACTTTCAAGTGAGTGACAAAACCAAATTAGGCTCATACCTTATAAACCAGGTCGTTCTTGACATGGTACTCATGCATACCCCACTCGGTTCTAGCTTCCTTACGAGGAAGACCATGAAGGTAGAAAGTCAAATACTTTTGGTACCAGTAAGGCCGTTTCTAGCTTCGTTTGGGAATCTTTACTAGTAACACTCCAGACCCTGCATTTGTTGCTCTGTAGGCATCGTTACTCTTCGTGTAACGAGGTTCATAGGAAAAGTAACAAGCTTGATCCTCATACTCAGTTTCTGATTCCGCTGCATCATAAAAATAATATACGGTGCATGCCAATTAATTCAGCTGGTAAAATCTTTCAGTACAGAAGGTTGGAGAAAGGGGAAAAAAATTACATATACATACTTGCTAAGTCCTGCAAGGCTCAAGGCTGCAGATATGACCAATATCCTTGATAGGACCATATGAGAAATGGGGATCAAGCCTCTTCTCCTTGAAGACCGACGATTTGTTCATCGGATGGCTGGAACT